>OX382346.1:1040959-1383280 GCA_947507615.1 Hemithea aestivaria | reverse complement strand
TACAGTATTAGTAGAGATTGAAATAAACAGGTTATAAATAGCATACCCTACGTGCATTCCTTTATATTCGTAGATTTTACCTAATCATCTGCGCCCCGCAGTACGAACTGCATAAGTCATTCAAAGTAGCTAAAATATATTATTCTAGATTACCAGCTAAATACCGTTGAAATACCGCTTTTTGGAACGAAGTTCCTTATCGCGCGTTGTGAAAGGGGGCTAGACGGAAAAAAATCTTACGAAAAGTTGTCACGACACTTTTTGCTATAGTAAGCTATTGTAAGCTGTGCGGCGTGCGCATGTTTCTCTGTCTCTCTCTCTCTTATAGAAAGCAAGCCAGATATTTTAATTAATCGAACTTCCTTCCATCCGGGTGTCACTTGACACCTCTCAAGTTTTTTTTTCTACTTTTTTGTTTTCGCCGGGAAAAAATGCATTACGTATACCCTCCCATACGGGGGTATAGGAAGGTTATGTGGGACTCCCCGTGCAGAGCGGGTATACCCACTAAAACAACCCGGCGGCACTCCCGCATCGTTTCATATAAAGCGGACGCGGTCAGGAACAAAACAAAGAATGTGACCGCGTCTCCGCGCGATCCATCGTCTGTATAACATCAGCTTTTTAATATTATTAGAATTATCAAAATAGGTACTAGAATTTAGGATACCTTCGTATCACATTGTAGTGTCAAATTAATTCGGTGTAATATTATAGGTATCTTTTGTGTGCCTACCTAATAATATTAGGTTCTCCTACACGTATGATTCATAATATTATGTACTTAAATACTTGAACAGTCTGGAGCTCTATATTACATTATCTAAATATATAAAAGGAAAGAGTGACTGACTGATTGGCCGACTAATCTATCAACGCACACCCCAAACCGCTGGACGGATTGAGTCGAAATTTGGCATACAGCTGGTTTTATGACATACCTCCACTAAGAAAGGATTTAACCACGCGGGCAAAGCCGCTAGCACAAGCTAGTATGATATATATAGAGGCTTATAGCAGATAAATTTACAGCCATATCAATTTACCAAAGGAAGATTTTAATCGTCGGTTACTGTAGTGGCCTCTACAACAGAGGTTGCTTTAGGAAGTACCAGTACTTTGCTAGTTATTCTACAGCCAAGCAAAGTGCAGGCATTACTGTGGCCCGGGCAATTTTAGCAGTCAGGTAGCGTTTTACCGGGGGTAGACTTCCTTTGCAGGAGGTCGTCTAGGTGGGTACCCCAACAGTGCCAGTTATTCTACCGCCTCAGCAGTGATGTGCAAACATTACTGTGCTTCGGTAGGAGGGCACTGTAGCTAGTGAAATTAATGGGCTGAAGAGTCTTAAAATCTTATGGCTCTTGAGTAAGAAGCGTTGGTGCAGTGCTGCCTAGAATTTCACATCATGTGAAATCCTAAGTAGCACTGTACTGATTATGGGCAGCCGTATCTCTTAACATCAGGAGAGCGTCTTGCTCGTCTTCTACTTCATCACATAAAAAAACGTATCAAGCAATAGAATAACTGGCGAGCAGCACCGTGTGTATTACAGAAAGCATTTGGAACTACAACTTGGGCATCTTTCAGACACGAGTAAATCTTTTAAGTATCTTCTAGGATTGTTACGTTTTATCATCGACCGCATCGGCTTTCCATCAGGTGGGATATGGTCAAACGTAGGCCTATTTAGTATAAAAATCAGCATATATCATCTCTACATAGTATAAAATAAAGTCGCACCCCGCGTCTGTCTGACCCTGTATATGCTTATATCTTGAAAACTACGCAACAGATTTTGATGTGGTTTTCATTAATAGATAGAGTGATTCAAAAGGAAGGTTTATACGTAAAATACATGCATAATATGTAGAAGAACTCTGTTAAGTTTCTATTGCGCGTTGGGTGTCTCACACACAGCACAATGCTGAGGCAGTTCCTATTCGGCGGCTTAGTGGCGCATTTTGTATTTTTTTGTATGTCGTCGAATAAATGTGTTTTCTTTCTTCTTTCTTTTATTAAGCGCGACGAAGTGCGCGCGGGTTTACTCGTCTAAATATATAGAAGGAAAGGGTGACTTACTAACTGACTGATCTATCAACGTACAGCCTAAACCGATGGAGGGATTGGATTGAAATTTGGAACATAGACAGGTTTTATGACGTAGACCTCAGATTTTGTCATGCGAGCAAAGCCGCGATAAGCTAGTAGTTTATAAAAGGCCATCTACGACTAACTCGACGTATTCTAGCTGAAGTTTTCATCACCGAAATGCGTGTATTTTTCACACGTCCCGTAGCCCAATTTCCGTGTGGCTGCTCGTTTAATATATGTAAGTGAGAGCTAAATCTGAATACCGAGCACTCAGTCGCGCTAGGAAAGGGTTGAAACCTTTTTAGGTATGAAATACTAATGGGTGACATTTTTATGAAAAAAATTGCGCTTTAAATTAGTAGAGTGAATTGGATGTTACAATATAGAATAGAATAATACTTTATTGCATACCAAACGATTACAAAAAAGCTTAATGATCTAGATATCTTAATGCTAGGTAAACAATCGGCGGTCTTATCGCACTAGGCAATTACTTACAGACAACCTGGGAATGGAACAGGACTGTAAATACAATAATAGACGGCGGTGTGCAATATCTCAATCTAGTTACAGAATATTTATGTGAGAAAGTTTATAATACATACATTATACATATTATTATAAATAATTATTTATAATTTATAGATTATAATTTATAGATACAATATAAGGATTTAAATTAAAATAGATTGGGAGTTGAGTGGGCACAGGGGATGAATTTTAGGGGACTAGTGTGGTCCAACTCAAAGATAGATAGGTATTTTATTATAGTTCCATAACACTTTATTCAAACACAAAAAATATGCCTACTAAAAAACTCAAATAATATAAAAAACTAAGTGTTACAATTAGCGATAAGACCGCTTATCGGTAATAGCGATCTTTTCATAACAACAATACAGAGAGAGAAGAAAACACCCCAAACTCATATCATCATTCCTAATATTTTTTCTTTATGTTGGAACGATTTTTTGTTTTTATTTGCTATCTTCAATATAACTACACATTTTCGTAACACTTTTATCTATCAGCAAACATACATTAGCCAAAAAATGATTGTCGAAAATGACGTGAAAAAACAAATAGTATCCGTGGATGGTAGAGCGGCGCACGTTTTATTTGCTCTCTCTGATTTATATATAGCCAATGTTTCATGACTTGAGGATAGCGCACTCGCACTTCTTAGAATTCTCATTAGACTATAAACTTCTTTTTATTTTTTATACAACGAAGTAGACGAGCAAGACGCTCTCCTGATGGTAAGAGATACTACCCTTATTACTTTTTTTTTTTTTTTCTCAAAAAAAAAATTGTAACTACACTTAAACTGTTGTGGTCTATGTTATGATTGGCAATAAATGTTTTTTCTTTCTTTCTTTCTTTCAAGAGATAATGCTGCCCATAATTAGTACAGTGCTACCCAGTGCACTGCGCCAACGCTTCTTACTTGAGAGTCATGTTAAGACTCTTCAGCCTAGTAATTTCACTAGCTACAGTGCCCTCCTATCGACTCAGTCGTAAGGGTACATTGCGGGTGAGTTTATAGTTTTGGACCATAATTTATATTTGACTTACATTTAACTTATGCTCGCGGCTTTGTCTGCACTGTAGCAGATGTTTATGTCAAAATATGCCAATATTATGTGCCATTTTTTATTGACCCGTTTCAGCGGTTTGACCTGCGTTGGTAGATCCAACATTATATTAGTAGTTACAATTTCTTTTTTATATTTTAAAGATAAATTCAGACAAGTTTATTACTAAATCATTTGTGCTTGAAATTGTTTTCATCCACTGCAAGTCACATGCTCCACACTAATCAAAATAATCTTGAAGTAATAAAAATAATTTTGGTAATGATTACGTGTAATTCAATGTTAAATGTATATAACATTAAATTACATAATATTTTATTAGACATTAATTTAACAGTAAGACAAGACCCCGTCCATTATGTACTAGACTTCAACTTTCAGCCATTTTGATGCTGACATGCTGCTGGCATCTAGTCAGCGTGCCATGATTAACACCAAATGTATTTAAGTCCAAAATAACACAGTGGTTGGCTGAAAAATCTTTTACAGTATAAATGAATTTTTTGAATATAAAATATAATACATTGCTAGACTTTAGGTTAATGAAAAGATTATTTTTAGTAATAAATGATAATTTTTAACATATTTTTTATTTTATGTAACAAAAATTATAATTATAAGAATCTAAATATATTATAAAAGGAAAGAGTGACTGAGGACTGACTGAATGATCTATCAACGCACAGTCTAAACCGCTGGACGGATTGAGTTGAAATTTTGAAGACAAGTTTTATGACGTAGACCTCCACTAAGAAAGGATTTTGCCATGCGGGCAAAGCCCCGAGCATAAGCTAGTGTATTCATATGTCTGCAAAAGACAGGTTTTGGTTGGACAATGCATTAACCTAAAAATGGCATCCTTTGTAAATTAGGATAACTTTTGGTTTGAATGTAATCAAACACTCCGTTTTTCAAAGACATTTGTAAATTATACTTACCATCAACAAACTCAAATTTACCTACTCTAGAGATAATAAAGATATAACCAGATAAAAGATTGTTCATAACCCATCTCGATTACTTGGCGTTCATCACCCGAGATACAGGTTCGTCACCTAGTTCGGGGATGAATGTCCACAGTGGTCGCGATGAGTGTACGGGCTACCACAATCCGGATACTCCCACTATTGAAATGTCTTTGTAGTGTTAAGTTTTATATTATATTAATCCAACCTTCTGTAAGCCCTTTTTGAAAATAAAAGCTTTTTTATTTTTTTTTTATTAAATTAAGACTTCTTTGTACCTGAAATCTATGAATAAACGATTTGTATTTGATTTCTCTTTGGTGTAATATCCTTACATAAAACACCAACGGTTGCCGTTTTAATCACTGTTTCGCAGTGTAAAGGTTTATTTACGATTGTTTTTCTATTTAACGAATCAAATGTATTGGTTTTATTGTTACATTGTTTACTTTGAAATTTATAACCGCAAGGGAAACGTTTGGATTTATTTACAGGTCTGTTTAAGGTTTGTTAATAGATTTTTAGAGTTTTAGGAGATTAGTTTAAATTTGGAACTGATCCAGATATGTTACCTCTTTTAGCAGTTATAGTAAGTTATGGTAATAATAATAGCTTAGAGTTCTCGCTCACAGCGATAAAGCCGCCATTGTGGACTGAGCTGTATCTTCAATACTAGTATTTAGTAATAATGTAATTTTTATTTGGCTCAATAAAAGTATTGTTATTTCAACTTATCAATATAAATAAAATAAAAGACTTTATGATCAACGCACAGTCTAAACCTCTGAAACAAAAAAATAAGACAAAAGTAAGTAAGTACAATATTTACTTTCTTAAGTAGTACATGTCGATTATTAGTACTCAAGATTAACCAAAAATATTTTGCCTCCTTTTAAACTGTGGCCTCCAAAAATTCCTCCCTCAAAAGTTCCGTCCGTAAATGGATTCGCGCAAATAAATCGCGGGTAATTTATTCGTTTAAACAGTGGATTGGTATAATCTCTGGGGCTCCAAATGGTTCGATCGA
This sequence comes from Hemithea aestivaria, assembly GCA_947507615.1. Taxonomy (NCBI): domain Eukaryota; kingdom Metazoa; phylum Arthropoda; class Insecta; order Lepidoptera; family Geometridae; genus Hemithea; species Hemithea aestivaria. Next base: position 1,377,602 of record OX382346.1, on the reverse strand, counting down.
CTTTGCTTGATTTATTTGACCTAATATCGACCACTCAATTGAGGGGATGAATTATTGAGGTGAATTTTGGTTAATTTGTTGTTTATCCTTAACTACCTGATCTGTGTGGGGTATCTATGGATAGGTCTTTAAAAATAATATTGAGGTTTCTAATATTTTTTTTCTAAACTGAATAGTTTGCGCGAGAGACGCTTCCAAAGTGGAAAAAATTGTGCCCCTCCCCCCCCTGTAACTTCTAAAATAAGGGAATGATAAATGTAAAAATAATATATGATGTACATTACCATGCAAACTTCCACAGAAAATTGGTTTGAACGTGATCTAATAATTAGTTTCTTTAATACATTTATTAGTTATTATTTAATATTTAGTGTTAATTCCGCTCTAAATAACACTAAATATTAAATAATAACTAATAAATGTTGTGATGGATTTCCGCAAAGTAACGCCTAGTTCCATTATTTTTTTTTAATACGTTAAAATCGTAAACCGCATTTTATCTTTCATTCAATCACTCAAAAGTTACACTGAGCTACAAGAACTTTTATATTACGTAACTTGCCGCTACGGAACCCTTCATAGGCGAGCCGATTCGCACTTGCCCGCTTTTATTGCTAGCTAATGCTTAAAATATTAACTTCTTGTACATCTCACAAGTAAATCTTTAATGAAACCTACCACAAGGTACAACCTACAAGCTGTAGATTCGTTACCTAACTAGGCACACATATTATAATATATTCAACCATTTGCATATTTCCGCAAGAGCCTGTTGGTTTAGGATCTTGGATTAGTTTGAGTTACTCGGTTTGTTTGGGGGAAAAATCTGACGTCTTGATTGGGACCAATTAAGGGGGGCAATTAGGGATGAACGTGCGTAGTTTGATAACATGTTCTTTAGGATGCTATCACACGAATCTCGTTGTTTTCTTTTTTACAAGCTTCTATTAACTTTCACTTGAGAGAGAAAGAGAGGAAGAAAACTGATCTATTCGACGGCTACTAAAACAATATAAACAAGTGACATTTAAAAAACTTTTTAAAAACAAGCTTTTATTATTATTACCATCTAGCACCATAAAGTACTCGTCAAGACGAATCAAATGAGCCCAAACTCGATGGGGTTGCGTCGTTTAATTACGGAGTTCCTATGACCACCTCCCAGCTCCATCATCAGATCAGCTTCACGTCATAATAATATTGCATTGTCATGCAATTTATACAGGCATGCAAAATTTCAGCTCAATCGGATACCGGGAAGTGGGTCAAATTCAACTTGCAAGATTTGATTACAGACACACAGACAGACAGACAACAGACAGGTGAAAGTAAACAAAAGCTTGTAAAAAGAAGACAGTTACAATAATATTAATGCACATGAGTATTCACTAAGCCACCGAATGGGACCTGCCTCAGCGTTGTGCTGTCTGTGTACAAGGAAACACACAGCGCTGGTATTCTGGCCCCAGCAAGTGATAGAAAGAGTATGTTGTCTGTCTGTTTGTCTGTCTGTCTGTAATCAAATGTTGCAAATTTAATTTGTTCCACTCCCCGGTTTCCGATTGCGCTGAAATTTAGTATAGAGACAACTAACACCCTGGAATAACATTATATGCTACTGTACCTACAACGGATAAACCCGCTGGGCGCAGCTAGTATATTATATAATAAAATCGCGTAACCACATTATAATGTTATCTATGTAAACGGCGGTTAGGTCAATCGTGATATGTGTTACGCCAGTACGCTGCGGTCAAATTATACAGTTTACGCTCAAATTGCTACAAATTAGGTTGTTTATTCAATATTACAATAACCCAATTGAAATTCCTAGTATGTGTTATTCCAGAGTCTAAATAAATACATACGAAAAAAAATGCGCTGGACACATCTGCTGATGACGAACGATGGACCCAAACCACCACCCTATGGACACCACAAAGAGTCAGACGTCGCGGCCCAAACGGAGATGGTGGGACGAACTGTACAGTGCTCCTAGAATTTCACATAATTGTGAAATCCTAGGTGACACTGTACTGATTATGGGCAGCCGTTATCTCTTAACATCAGGAGAGCGTCTTGCTCGTCTTCTACTTCATCACATAAAAAAAAAAAAAAAAACTGGTTTCCAACTGAAATAGCTTGACAACAATATCCCTTGACAGAAAAGAATGGATAGAGGGAAGGTAGGCCTTTGCCCAACAGTGGGATAAACCAGGCTGAAAATAATAATATATGAAAAAAAAATAGTTTTATAGTTGGTTGTTTTGCTTTGCCAAAGGTTTATACAGGAATAAATATTTCATTCATTCATTCAAATACATTTTTTTTTTTGCGAAAATATACCTACGTAACATCTAGATAGTAAAATACATCGATAATATATTATGTTCAGCTATAATCTAAACAAACACATGAAAAGACATAATATGGATTTATTAAGACATGCATGTCTAAGTTAGGTATACTACATTTTCGCTAAATTTGCAACGAAATATTAGGAGCGAATAGAATAGATTTATTGCTCAGGCGATATCGCGGACAAAGGCTCACCTACAAATTATAAAACAAAAATAGAAAACTCTTTATTGTACAGTCAACTACAAAGAGATATATCCAAAAGATATATGTTAGGCGTACAAAATGAAGTAAATTTTCATTTGCCACAATGAACTACCCTTGGTTCGTGACATTTCTAGTAGCAATCAAACTTTATATTATCATCGACTCGTTTAATATGCAACAATGATGTATCCCACTACTTTTCCTTAGGTAATAGCATTTAAAATGAATCGAATATAGTATAAGATTTGGTGGATACTGAAAATGTCGCGAAGTAAGGGTAAATAATTTTTGCATACTAAAAGTTTCTTCATTTTGTAAGACTAACATGGATACATCTCTTTGTAGTTGACTATGTTAGTTCTAAGCTATATTATTGTATTTGTGTGAACAATAAAGAGTTTTCTATTCTATTCTATTCTATTCTATACATCATAAATACACATTAGACGAAAATTGTTAAAGTTAGCAGTCTTACAAAAATAAGATTTTGATAGAATTAATATTAGGTATATGTACATAAAATAAATAAAACTATATACTCGTATCACTAGCTGACGCTCGCGGCTTTGCCCGCATGGTGAAATCCTTTCTTAGCGGAGGTCTACATCATAAAACCTATCTGTGTTTCATATTTCAACCCAATCCGTACAGCGGTTTGGGCTGTAGGTTGATAGATCAGTCAGGGAATCAGTCATAATTTCCTTTTATATATAGAAAATAATTGATTTCATAAGTACATGAATGTTTTGTAAACAAACCAAGACAGCCAATAGCCATTAAAATTCCAATCGATCTGAGAGCCGGAAATGGCTGCGTAATTTAACGGTTAACAGCCGAAGTGGATATAAGCAATTAACAAACAAATAAAACGAATAAATTCGTCAAGCGAAGTGACTGCGACACTTCTCAATGAAAATTGGTAATCGCCCAGCAGTCGCCCATCCATGGAAATGAAATCGGACATGGTTTGTATCCTTCTTCTTATCCTATTGAATAATATTATACTTAAACTAGCGGCCCGTCCTCGCTTCGCTTCGGGTGCCATTATGAATAAAAAAATTAAATTAAATAATAAGACTTACGCAATAAATATTTCAATGATTTAGTATAATACCATTGCTAGAAATAGGAAATGATCACGAACATTAAATTCGCATCTTAACATGAATTTAGTCTTTTACAACTTGTGATCCTATTTATGATATTTCTATCTTAAAATATTCTAGTAGCTTCTGGTGCTTCGCCGGCCACTGCCGCGGCCTTTACAATGTTTGGAGATACTACAAAGATTTCAGGGAAATAAAAACTATCCTATGCTCTGTCCCAGGACTCAAATTGTGTTAAAACTTATTTCCTTATTTCGTTGGTTAAAACCAAATGAAAGCTACGTCAGTTCAACAGATACTGATTCCTTATACAAACTCTTAAATTCCTGGTTTCCTCTCTGAAAGGGCGGTTTCGGGGATAAAAGCCATTTTGTGTCCTTCCTAGTACTTAAACTAACCTTTGTAGAAGTAAAAAAAAAAGCTTAATTGGCCTAACGAATATAGATAACTCATACAAACTTCACCCCTGTTCCCCTTATAAAAGGGGATTTCTAAAATATAAAAACTATCCTATGTCCTATTTTGGTATACAAACTACCTTTATTATACTTACTAAATTTCAGGCCCAGCGGTATTAGAAATTTCAATACAACATTTGCCCCCACTTTTATAGGAGAAAAATGGCCCTCTTTTCCTCCTCTAAGAGGGAATATCTGAGATAAACACTTTTTCACATCCTCTCCTGGTACTTAAATACCTTTATGCCAAATTTCAACTCTATCAGTTCAGCAAAAAGATAGTAAAAATATATATGTTTAGGTATTAAAAAGAACCTATAGGATAGGTATTCCAAATTTTATCATTCTAGGTTCAGGAGTTTCGTATCTACTGTGATAATGATGAGTCAGTCAGATTACCCTACAGAGTTTAGTGTAGTCCCACATATTATGTTAGTTAGGTTGGAAAGTATCCACAATGCGCAAATCGAGCGCACGAAGCGAGAATGAGGCGATGCGCTTGAGCTTGGGAATCAAACAACTTTTTTATACCAAATTTCAGCTTAATATTCCCGTTTCCATAGGAATATTGGGATGAATAAACAATCCATTATCGTTTCTTGGTAGTCAAACTACTATTACATCAAATTTCAAACTATTCAGCTCAGCGGTTACATTTTCCATATTAGTCCCGTTCCCGTGGGAATTTTGGATTAAAAACTATCTTGTATACTTTTTTGGTAGCCAAACTACCTTTGCATTAAATTGCAGCTTAATTGGCCACGTGGTTACAAATTTCTATATTATACACGTTCCCGTGGGAATATTGGAATGAAAACTATTTGAACCCTTTCCTGATAGTCAAACTACCTTTATACTAAATTTCAGCGTTATAGGCTTTACGGTTACAGATTTCCATTTTGTTCCCGTTCCCATAGGTATTTTGGAATGAAAATGATCTTGAATCCATTCATGGTACTCAAACTACCTTTATAATGATTTTAGCTTAATAGGCCTAGTGTTTACAGATTTCCATTTTGTTCCCGATCCTGTAAGAATTTTGGAATGAAAACTATCTTGTATCCATTCATGGTAGTCAAACTACCTTTACAACAAATTTCAGATTGATAGACTCAACGGTTACAGATTTTCATTTTATTCCCGTTCCCGGAGGAATTTCACTAAATCCCTTCTTATCGGTCGCCTACGTTACCTAAAAAACACGCTGTACAAATTTCAGGTCAATCGGTCCAGCAGTTTTATCCCTGCGATGATAAGTCAGTTAGATTTCCACTTTAAATTTTAGCATGGACATAGATTGTTCCCATTTCCGTAAGAATTTTGGGTTGAAAACTATCTTGTACTTTCTTGGTAGCCAAACTACCTTTGCATTTAGTTTCAGCTTAATCGGCCAAGCGGTTACAGATTTTCATTATATTATTCCCGTTCCTGTGAAGAACCGTTGTGAATCCTTTCCTGACAGTCAAACTACCTTCCAAATTTCAGCGCTATAGGCGTTACCGCGATTTCCATTTTGTTTCCGTTCCCGTAAGAATTTTAAAATGAAAACGATCTTGAAACCATTCATGGTACCCCAACTACCTTTATACCAAATTTCAGCGTAATAGGCTAGAGGTTACAGATTTCCATTTTGTTTCCGTTTCCGTAAGAATTTTGGAATGAAAACTATCCTGAATCTTTTCATGGTAGTCAGAAACTACCATTATACCAAATTTCTGCTTAATAGACTCAACGGTGACAGATTTCCATTTTTTCCCGTTCCCGTTGGAATTTCGCAAAATCCGTTCTTATCGGTCGCCTACGTTACCTAAAAAACACGCTGTTTAAATTTCAGCTCAATCAGTCCAGCGGTTTTATCCCTGTGATGATGAATCAGTAGATTTCCACTTTAAATACATATTGGTATAGAGTATAGACATACTCGTAGATTGTTCCCATTCCCGTGACATTTTGGGTTGAAAACTACCTTGAATCCAGTCATGGTAGTCAAACTACCTTTCAACTAAATTTCAACGTAATAGGCCTAGCGGTTACAGATTTTCAGTTTTGTTCCCGTTCCCGCAGGTATTTTGGAATGTAAACGATCTTGAATCCATTTATGGTAGTCAAACTACCTTTATGCCAAACTTCAGATTTATAGGTTTAGCGGTTACAAATATCCATTTTGTTCCCGTTCCCGCAAGAATTTTGGAATGAAGACTATCTTGAATCCATCCATGGTAGTCAAACTACCTTTATACAAAATTTCAGATTAATAGGCCTAGCAGTTACAAATTTCCATTTTGTTCCCGTTCCCGTAGGAATTTTAAAATAAAAACTATTTTGAATTTTTCCATGGTAGTAAAACTACCTTTACACCAAATTTCAGCTTGATAGACTCAACGGTTACAGATTTCCATTTTGTTCCCGTTCCTGTGGGAATTTCGCAAAATCCCTTCTTATTACCTGCCTACGTTACCTAAAGAACACGCTGTCCAAATTTCAGCTCAATCGGTCCAGCGGTTTTGTCCCTGCGATGATGAGTCAGTCAGTTTTCTATTTTATATAATAGTATAGATATAAAACTTTTTAGTCGGCACTTTGTGAACACATAATATTCAATATTACTTAGGTATATACTACACACTACACACACACTACTAACACTAGTTTATTATTTTTAGCTTCAAGTTTATTCCAGTTTTTTCGGCAAAAATATCCTTGCAATCAGCGAGTGTCCTTCCAGTTTTTTTTAATACTAAATAGGCCTATGTTTGACCACATCCCACCTGGTGGAAAATGAAAATGCGGTCGACGATGGATCACGTAAGATGCCTAGAAAGGTACTTACCTATTCACTCGTGCCTTGAAGATAGATACCCAAGTTGTACCGCTCGGGAAACACGGATGACGGCAAAGTGGTTCGTCTTTATGCACGATTGTCTTGACCGCCAATTGATTAGAATAGAAAATTGAATAGAATGATACTTTATTGCATACCAAAATACAAGAAATAGTTATGAACATAATATGACTAACATTAAACTAGAGGTAAACAATCGGTGGTCTTATCGCATAAAGCAATCTCTAAAACCCCTCCATCCATCTCTCTTGTGTTCAATTGGTACACTATTAGCTTTTTTTTGCTTGTAAAATTTACTTTTCTAAGTGATATCAAGGAGATATTATCTTATAGCACATACATAGCATTACCCAAATTAAAAAAGGCCCAAAAACAGCAAAGTCATAGTAACATAAAAATAATCCGCAAAAATGCGTCCAAATCGTTAAATCCGACGACAGTGAGAAATAGCGTCAAATCACATACACACACCTAAGGAATACCCCTGAAGCGACTTGGAACCTTTTCACAATGAAATACTATACTTTGTATGTACAAAGAAATCTACAGGTATAAGTTGTTAGATGCCGTCAATGGGTGAAAAATTCTACCTACCAACTCAAACTCAAAATTCATTTTACAAGCTATTATTTACTTTCACCTGTCCGTTGTCTGTCGGTCTGTCTGTCTGTCTGTCTGTAATCAAATCTTGCAAGTTATTTTTGATCCATTTTCCGGTTTCCGATTGAGCAGAAAATTTGCATGCATGTACATATAAATCGGATGACAATGTAATGTTATTATAACATAGAGCTGATCTGATGATGGAGCTGGAAGGTGGCCATAGAAACTCCGTAATTAATCGACGCAACTCTATCGAGTTTGGACTCATTTGACGAGTACTTTGGTATAATATACCAGAAGCTTGTTTTTAAAAAGTTTTTTTTTATTTCACTTGTTTTATATAAAATAGGCCTACGTTCCCACCTGATGGAAACTCCAATACGGTCGACGATGGATCACATAAGATGCCTAGAAAGGTACCTATTCACTCGTGCCTTGAAGATACCCAAGTTTTACCGCTAGGGAAACACGGATGACGGAAATTTGTTCCAAATGTGACCAATTCTCATTAAAAAGATGAAGCAAAACGCTTGGTTCGCCTGGACGCTACTGTGTTTCAGAAGGCACGCAAAACTGTGGGTCCCGGCTGTTTCCTATAAGATATGTAGGAGGCAGTCGTTAGGTCATGTTGCAGGCCCTGTAGTAATCTCGGCGACCTGAAACTGCAACATTTAGGTTCGCCACACAACCTATATAATTAACAACCTATATTTATAATTTTGATTTGACTCTGACAGTGTAAGTAGGGTAACCTGTTCTGTTGGAGTATAAACCCCAACTATTTATTTATTATTTGGTGCGGGCAGTTGGTAGCGCCACTAATTATAATGAATGCCGTATTGCCGTCTGCTGTGACGTTCGCAGATAGAATGTTCTTGGAGAAATTCATCATCATCAAAAGCCCACTGCTGGACATACGCCTCCCCTGGTCACGCCACTCAACTCAATCCTCCGTCTTCTTCCTCGACCCGCTCCCCGCGACCATCCGTATATCGTCACCCCAAGGACTCCCTACACTACGTTTGCCGAGACGCGGCCTCCACTCTAGAACACGCCAAAATGGAGGAGGAATAAATAGGCATTCATAGGTATTTAAATAGGCTACAATGGAGCACTTTCATTGGTCAATTTTTTTTCTAGTTTAAGACTCTACCGCCCGTTCGTAATGCACCTCTATGAGAAGAACGAGCAAGAAACTCATTTCTTTTCTCCGTCATCTTGTCTGCTGTTAAGCGACGATGTAGATGGCAGTAGACTATACCTAGAAGGCGGGATAAATCCCTCCCTGGATTCACTGAACATCATGCCGGAACACAGTAATCGCGGCATATACCCAGGTACAAATCATTGGATCTACGTATTTAATACGACAAAGTACAGAATTGGAAAGCTATCTGTGCTCCGCGCGTTATAAATGAGGGAGGGCATCTGCGCTCGCATACTTTAAGTATCTGCTATAATAGGGATGGGCGTGCTTGTGTGTTTGTTATCGATAAAAATCTATTTATTTATCGATATACTTAAGTCTATTTATTTATAGATATACTTAAGTAATAATAAAATAAATACATAAAACTCTTTATTAAAATCTACCACACAATAATGGAAATTTAACGACCACAAAAATTTAAGCTAATAAATAGTACCAATCGGAGGCCTTGTCTCTCAAAGCGATCTCTTCGAGACAATTAAATATTTTGGTTCTAACATAAACTTAATTTTATTTTAATAATTATTTTTCATTGTATAACGTAATGTGATGTTTTAATACAGTGTTGTAAATCTAATCTATAAAAGGCAAGATGTACTCCCGACATATTTTCAGGATCTACGTAATTAATACGACAAAGTATAGAATTGGAAGGCTTTCTGTGCTCCGCGCGTTATAAATGAGGCAGGGATCTGTGTTCGCATACTTTAAGTATCTGCTATAATAGAGATGAGCATAGGTACTTTTTTAGCGATAAAAATATCGATGTTTTCATGATCCATAAATCCTTTTTATTTTTCGTCATGGCAAATATTTTGCCATTACTCGCGTAAGGCACATACATTTACAATATACATATTACGTCAGAGCCTTAAAATTGTAGCCGTTGTGGAACGCCACAAGCGTTTGGCGCTTGGCTAGAGGGGAATTTTACAACGACTATTAATTTAATGTAAGTTTTAATATTTTACGTTATAATATTAATTATACTTATTAAATATGATGATAGGTAGTAAGTACATAAAGTTAATAAATTAAACTTGCTGTGTCATTAACCTTCTTATTATTTTTCTCCTTGTTATAGATAGAAATAGGCGAAGTAACATGGAAAAGGATGACCCATGACAGAAACTTATGGAAATCTCTTGGGGAGGCCTATGCTGAGAAGCAAGCCAGTTAATAAAAGTGTCTCAAATAATAATATATTATTATAATATTAGTTATTAGTTATATAAGTACCTACTAAATGTTAAAAGTTTTCTGGCAATAAAGGCTTTTTTATTTTATTTATTTTATAGATAAAAACTATCGATGTAGTCCCCTCCCTAGCCCGTTTCACCTGTCACACGTTCGCATCGTTTACATTTCTTGTTTCTACCCGCAAAACGGATTAATCTTTCAAGATACCGATAATAAGTTGCTATGTTTGTTTTTGTCTTTTTTTCTTTCTTTTTTTAGATATCCCAGAGTTGGAGACATTGGGAAGCATATAAATCCTTCTTATAGGTAAGCCGTGTTTTAGAACTGTTTCATAGAACATTTTTTAGAGGGAATGTTAGAAAATTCAATGAGATTTGGTTTGTGATGATTTTGACAAAGTTTTTTCGTAATTATTATGGAATCAGTATGTAAAAAAAATAAGATTGCAAAACTTTTAAAATAATCTGATAAATTCGGATTAGATTAAGTCTACAAAATTTAAAATTTAGCACATAAATGTATAGTTTGTTAAATGTGAAGAGATTCGTCTAATATATGTAGGTATAGTTCTAAATACTGTAAAAAACTCTGTATACAATAGCTTTCTTATGCAGCGGTTATAATAATATTTCTAAACATAATATTATTATGAAAGTAAAAAGTGAATGTACTGACTAAGGCTGCGTTTCCACCAGAGATGTGCGAAGATGCGTAGCGAGGCATGTGTTTGTAAAGAACCAGTAGAATCGCTTCATTTACCTCGCCTCGGTCAGCACAGCTCTGGTGCAAACGGTTCAGCGGAGCTAGATTTTTGCGCATACAAAACAAGCGAGGGATCGAACATCTCTGATGGAAACGCAGCCTAACTGACTGATTTACAAAAGAGGCCAAACCGGTCATCGGATTCCCATTGCATGATGATGATGATTTGAAATATGGAAGATAGGATTTGGATTTTCTTTTTTTTTAACTAAGTTAGACGACGAGCAAGACGCTCTCCTGATGGTAAGAGACAACGCCGCCCATAATCAGCACAGTGCTACCCAGTGCACTGCGCCAACGCTTCCTACTTGAGAGTCATAAGATGTTAAGACTCTTCAGCCCAGTAATGTCACTAGCTACAGTGCCCTCCTACCGAAGCACAGTAATGTTTGCACATCACTGCTCAGGCGGTAGAATAACTGGCATTGTTAAGGTACCCACCTAGTCGACCTCCTGCAAAGGAAGTCTACCCCCGGTAAATTTTGTGAAACTTTTTATGTTTTGTGAAACCACCGTCCTTCCAGTGTTGTGTATTTCCTCTCCCTGCACGGTTGTCTGGAAGAGATCGCTTTGAGCGATAAGACCGCCAATTGATACACCTTTTAGTTTAATTTTTTTTTGTTTGCAAAATTTACTTTAGAATAGAATAGAATAGAATAAACTTTATTTGCATCAAACATGGTAATAACAATTGTGATCATAAATTAAAACTAAGCAATTTGAATTTGAATTTAAGCATGTTTGACCAGCTCCGCTGGCATACAAAATTTGGTAAAATTACAATAATATAAGATTCAAAATACAATGTCAAAAATTCAATTGTGATTAATAATTCTAATGTTAATAAATAAATGTATTCAATTTTATCGATTTGATTTCATATTAAAATATTCATTAATGTCATAAAAACAATTCTCAATTAGCCACTTATATAATTTTGTTTTAAATAACTTGTATGGGAGCTCTCTTATGCTCTTTGGAATTTTATTAAATATTTTAATAATTATGTTATTGCAGTTTTTTGCAGCTAGAGCAGATCTACAAAAGGGTTGTTTTAATTTTGTAGGGTCTCTCCGACATAGTCTTAAATTTTCATGATCATCAACCTTCTTAAATAATTGAGGATGCTCCCTTACAAATAAGCCAATTTGCATTATATACAAGCCTGTCACAGTCAAAATACTCATTTTTTTAAATAAAGGTCTACATGACACCAATGGATCCACGCCACAAATTGCCCTAACGCACTTTTTTTGCACCATAAACACCTGCTTAATATCTGTAGAGTTTCCCCATAATAAAAGTCCATACCTTAAAACGGATGCTACGTATCCGTGATAGGCTGTGAGAGCCGCGCTCTCATTGTCGGTCCGTCTTAGCCGTTTCAAAGCGAAGACAAACTGGTTCAGTTTAGTACACACATGCGCTACATGAGTTTTCCAGTTGCAGTGCTGATCTACAATAATTCCAAGAAATTTATATTGATCTGTTCTGGTCAAAAATTGGTTCTTACATTGTACTTTATAATTATGTTCAGTGGTATTATAATTACGAAAATTCAAATATTTGGTTTTTGATAGATTGACACGGAGCTTATTGTTTTCTAACCAGTTCACGATAGAGTCAGCTGCAGAATTTATTAGACGCTCGTGTTCAGGTGTACTTGACAAAATATTCTTGTCTGTAACTACTACGGACACATCATCGGCAAAAAGCACACATTTATGCGACACTGATGATGGCAAGTCATTTATGTAGAGAAGAAATAATAAGGGACCAAGTATACTGCCTTGAGGCACGCCACATTTATTTGTTTTATATTATATCGATTTGCATGATTTTGCTGTCATTCTATAATCTAAAAAGCTGACCTCTACGCATTGCTTCCTATCGTGCAAGTAACTTTGGATCCAGCTAAGTGCTGTTCCCCGAATACCAAAGTTCTCACATTTGGATAACAGAAGTTCGTGGTTGACGCAGTCAAAAGCCTTACTCATGTCGAAAAACAGCACAGTGACTGGCACTTGCTTGTCGACCTGATTGACGACTTCTTGGATCAGAGTATAAGCCGCCAAGGTCGTAGATTTGCCTCTCTGGAAACCATTTTGCTCCTGTTTTATTATATTAAATTTTGTCAAAAAATTATTAAGACGAATTAGCATACACTTTTCAAATATCTTAGACATAACTGGTATTAAAGTGATAGGGCGATAGTTATCAATGTTGAGTTTATCCCCTTTTTTGTGCAACGGTCTAACTACTGATAATTTTAATTTATTAGGGAATGTCCCGTTTTGAAACGATAAATTTACCAGATATGCTAAGATTGGGGCAATTGCGACCGCGCAATGTTTAACAACCCCTGTACAAACACCATCAAACCCCACTGATCGCGTGTTATTCATGGACAATATTATTTTCTTAATTTCTTCCGAATGGCATGGGTGTAGGAATAAAGTATGGTTAGTGATCGATGTACCTGTGGCTGATTTTGATTGTGTATTGTTGTCCATATAATCTATATGAAACTTGTTAAAAGCTTCTGCGATCTCATTAGGATCTCGAATAACGACATCAGCGTCTTTTATAGCTGGGATATATGTATGGCCACTGTTGCATTTATTTTGAATGATTTGCCAAGTAGCTTTAAATTTATTTTTTGCTGTGCTTATACGTTTCTGATGTAAATTGCGTTGGGAGCAATCAACACACTTTCTTAGCAGTTTGCTATAGTTTCGTAAAGTTTGTTTGTTTTCTTGTGAGCTGGTTTTGTAGAAACGATCTCTCAGTTTTCTTTTATGCTTACTAGACTTTCGTATACCCTTCGTAATCCAAGTCACAGTATTGCAGTTATTAATTCGGCGCCTTTCCACAGGAAAGCACAGTTTATAAAATTGGCAGAAGGTATCATGAAAAGCATTAAAAGCTTCATCAACATCATTAGTTTTTTTTACATCAGACCAACTCAAAGCAGCTAGGCATTCATAAAATTTATTTAAATTTTCTTGACTGTAATTTCTCTGCTCTGCAAACCAGTGTTTCAAATTGGTGGGCTTTTGTTGTACAGGAATTGACAACATCTGGCATGTGTTATGGTCCGAGAGAAACAATTCGTGGACCGCGTCTTTAGCCTCCTCTATATCGCTCAAATTTATACTATGTATGTGGATCAATAAAGATACATCTTAAGATACATTTTATCTACGTTAAGAATTTTTGCGACGCGAGCAATGCCCTGAGCACAAGTTGGTAAAAATACGATATCTAAATATATAAAGGGAAAGAGTGACTGACTGATCTATCAACGCACAGCCTATTCCGCTGGACGGATTGGGTTGAAATTTGGAGCGTAGATAGGTTTTATGACGTAGACCTCCGCTAAGAAAAGATTTCGCCGTGCAGGCAAAGCCGCGAGCATGAGCTAGTCTGTTGATTTATGTTTACTACGGAAATATTTTCCCCAATTACAAGGTTAATGCCATTAAGGGTAACACGTATGACGTCATTTTCAAAGCGCTTAAGGCTTCAAAAGTGTTCACATTTTTCTGTTTTTAGCTACGAATAAATTATAAGTCGTTTTTAGCTGAAAATATTTTTATTTTAATAAAAGAGTCTCACATTTTTACTTGCCTCAAAAAGAACTTTTACATTTATTATTCTAAACTGGTTATGCTGTGTGGTTTTACTCATTGAATTTTTTTTTTTATGTGATGAACTAGAAGACGAGCAAGACGCTCTCCTGATGTTAAGAGATAACGCTGCCCATAATCAGTACAGTGCTACTTAGGATTTCACAATTATGTGATATTCTAGGAGCACTGCACCATTAGAGTCATAAGATATTAAGACTCTTTAGCCCAGTAATTTCACTAGCTACAGTGCCCTCCTACCGGAGCACAGTAATGTTTGCACATCACTGCTCAGGTGGTAGAATAACTGGCACTGTTGAGCTACCCACCTAGACGACCTCCTGCAAAGGAAGTCTACCCCCGGTAATATACATATATTTAAAAAAAATCTATCTTATCATCTATTCTAATCTATCTAATTATTGTAACAATAGACAACTTTATTTCCAGAAGTATGGCACACCGCCTCTATACATGTTCTCAATATTCCTTCCAACCAGGTTGTCTGTAAGAGATTACTCTATGCGATAAGATCGCCGATTGTATGCCTTTAGCTTTATGTGTATTTTCTACTTATGAAACAATCTATTGTAACCAGGTTTGTAATAAAGTATTGTATTGTATTGTATTGTATATTGTAGGTACTGTGTTTTTCCAGGCTTAAAATTTTAGTGCTTTCGTGCTACTTTGTCGCTCGCATGATAGGAAAAACATGAAAAATATATTCGTAGAATTTACGTTCGAAAAATTATTTTTACTTTTAGTTTTCGGAAGTTTTAAATTATGGGTTATAGTTTTAAGATATTTAATATAATAGGAGATCGGATGAGGTCAAAATTTTTTTAAATATAATTAGTCCGTAATTTTTATAATAAAAAAATATTCAATACGATTTTTTTGTTTGAAAATAAAATGAAAAATGGCTGAGATATAGCGCTTATAAGTTTTTCGATAATGACGCGTGACGTCATATGTGTGTGCATTTTGTATCGACTCGAGCACACTCATATTATAATGACGTCACGACCCTTTTCATGTATTTTTAGTGCGTTGTAAATCACACTTTTTTAAATTAAAATTACAAATAAAAAAATACGAGTCCAATATTTTTTAGTAATCTCCATTATGGACAAAAAATATTTTTTGTCCGACCCCTATTGTAAATTTTGTTGTAAAAAAGTTCACATATTAAAAATGTATCTCGGTAAAGCTGTAGGTAATATATTTGAATAGTATAAGTTTTCATTAGATACACACAGATCTTCACATTAATATTAGTGCGGGAATTGTATCATACAACCAAACAATACGTTATGTAGTTATTTTTATCCGACATGAATTCTGACGAAAAATTCCGGGAAATTTGTGCTTTCATAAAAAAATATTTTTGTTCGCAACCAAAAGATATTTCATAATAGAAAGTGAGTAAATATAAAAGAATATCATATTATATGTATTATATAATGAATATCATATTAAAATCATATTATATTTATTTTGAATATCATATTATATGTATTATATAATGAATATCATATTAAAATCATATTATATTTATTTTGAATATCATATTATATGTATTATGTATTATATGTGTTATATGTATTATCGTATTATATGTGTTGTGTGTGTATCATATTATTGTATTGTGTGTATTTAAAATAACAAGTTTACTGCGGGTAGACTTTCTTTGCAGGAGGTCGTCTAGGTGGGTACCCCAACAGTGCCAGTTATTCTACCGTCTGAGCAGGGATGTGCAAACATTACTGTGGTTCGGTAAGAGGGCATTGTAGCTAGTGAAATTACTGGGCTAATGAGTCTTAACATCTTATGATTATCAAGTGAGAAGCATTGGCGAAGTGCACCCAGAATTTTACTTTTGTAAAATCCTGGGTAGCACTGTACTAATTATGGACAGCGTTATCTCTTAACATCAGCAAAGAATAGAATAGAACCTTACCATCAGCGAGCGTCTTGCTCGTCTTCTTACTTCGTTGTGTAAAAAATACCTAAGTTAGAAATGAAAACATTCGGAATTTCATATCTACACCTTATATTAAAATAAGTGAATTAAATTTGATTTGTTTTGAAATATAAATTCATAGAATTAATTTCTTAAAAATTTCTCAAGAAATACCTACAGAATATTATTGCACACATTTTAAAAGTATTTCCAGTTCAAACGCAATATCACCCGTGAAAGCCTTCATCGATATTGCCTAAAAGAATGCATTTGATTTGTATTTAATCAAACTCTGCAAATACGGTTACAATTTCTTATTTTCTTTCTCAA
Source organism: Hemithea aestivaria (assembly GCA_947507615.1). Classification (NCBI taxonomy): domain Eukaryota; kingdom Metazoa; phylum Arthropoda; class Insecta; order Lepidoptera; family Geometridae; genus Hemithea; species Hemithea aestivaria. The sequence goes on along the minus strand of OX382346.1, from coordinate 1,360,934 downwards.
CGACACTTTTATTGCGCGCTCCGAGCGAGTATGGGGAGATGGCGGTGTATTTATGTAAGGTATGGTTTTAAAAAAAGGAATGATTTATAGGAGCAAAGTTAGTAACAAGAAGAACCTTATTGTAAAATAATTTATTTATTACATTATCCTTGAAAGAATAAGCGTCGTAATAATGTAGCGTCCGTGGCCCAGTGGTAGTACATACGGCATCCGGATTGTAAATCGGACGCCCTTGGTTCAAAACTCAGTGAGTGCAAGTTTTTCGTCTCGCCGTGGTCCAGAACGTGCCTAAAAAAAGATGTTAAGACTCTTCTGTCAGGTAATTTCACTAGCTACAGTATCTTCCTACCCAAGCACAGTAATGTTTGCACGTCACTACTCAGGCGGTAGAATAATTGGATCCGTTGGGATACCCATCTAGTCGACCTCTTGCTACCCCTGGAGTAGCGATTATTGATATTATGATCTATTAATTTTATCTCCTTATAATCTTTCTTATAAGCTTGAAAGTGCAAATTCTAGTTATTATAATTTTGATTATGAACTGTATTTTATGATATGCCATTGTAACAACAAATTGTTATAGTTATGGTAAATAAATGAATCTGAATCTGATTAGACTCTTATGGTTTCCGTAAGGTAACTTTTTCTGTTGGAAAATAAACCCCAATTATTATTTTATTAGTTGCGTCCAGCTGTTTTACCCGCTGTACAGTAGGGTTATTCTAAGGTCTAAGCTACTATATCAAATTTCAGCTTAATCGGTCCACCCGTTTAGGCGTGAAAGAGTAACACACATAGATCCAACCATCCATACATTCTTACAAACTTTCACATTTATAATATTAGTAAGATTAAAACATGCATCTCGACCATCATTTACTAAAAGCAAGCTCCAAGACGGATAAATAATTTGGAAAAAATAATTGTGAACATTAACAAAACATTTTTTTTTTAATTTATTGTGAATAAACAATTATTTTAGTTGTCAGCTCTCTGACTATAGTCGAGGAGATTAGACGTGCCATTATTCGGCGCCACTTGCAATGTAATGAGATTCCATACACATTTTTGACGGTATTTTTCTTAAAAAAATTACATCAAAAGCAATACTCCTACATTCTTTGTATTTTTCTTTATATATTAAAAACGTTAAATTTAAGAACCAATGACTATTTCAAATTTAAACAAAACCTGGATAAAAAAAATTATATCGTAAAGTTTAAATATACACGTCATTAAATTATCTAGTTTTGTTAATTGAAATTAACATGTTTTTCATATTTCATTTTATTTTTAATTTTACTTTAATTCAATCAATGTTAAACCAACCCACAGTCACTCGCATCGTCTAGAATCACCTTAATTAGTTTGGACGCAACATAAAAATTTCATATCGCATTATCTATGGTCAATCATTCATTCGATCACTTTTTCCCTTCTGCTTCTGCCTGTCATGGCTCCGGGTGCCAAATTATCACGATGGTCAAATTAATTGGAATTTTACTCATCAAAATCAATAACGGAAGGTGTCAACGGTCCAGGCCGGTGGGTTGGTGGATAAACGTCTGTGATTTGGAGTTGGGAGAATAAATAAGGTCAACCACCAGACGGATTTTCATTTTCACGGAGAGGCGCGAGCGCACCGCAGGTCAGATTACCCACCCCTAGGTCATCGATCATCACTTAATCAACAATCAACGGCCACCAAGGCCGCAGTACGCTGGTCGAGACGGCGAGCTCCTGAGTCCCGGCCCCCGGCCCATCCTGAGGCTGGAACGACCGTCGCTTCGAACCCGCCGATCGTCAAAGCAGTTCGCTGGGCTGGCATACAAGTACTGCGATCATTATTTGGTGGCTCCCACGAGGGGAATCAACGCTTCAATCAAGAAATCAAGAAAATTCATCGGAAAAAGTCGCGGGGCGACATACAGTGTTCAGTGTTCAAAGTTCAAATCAGTGAAAAATAGGTAAAGTGAAGTGTCAAAACCGCCATCTTTTCAATCGGTCAGTGTAAGGTCAACCAAAGGTGGCGTCAGTTCATTCTTTCATCGGTGAGGTTGGTACTACTGCGTGTTCACTATTGGCTAAAGACTTTAATCTATGGACATTAACTCATTCATTCACTTCAAGTCAATTCAACTGTCACTGTCAAACTCAATTGTCAGTGTCAAGTTAAGTGTCTGTCAATTTAGATCGATAAATCGATAATCAAACGGAGATTCTGCGTTCGCCCTTGTAAGCGAGTAAATCGAGTGCAGGGTTTTTGGTCGAAATCAGAAATATTTCACTTCGTAGCCTAGTAATTACTAGTGCAGGAAGTGCTGTGCTTATTGTGGAGTGTTTATATGTTTAGTGGTGATTGGGTAATTTGTGTTTAGCTTGTAAATAAGGTAAGTTTTGGAACGCGTCGTGGCGTGGGTTTTCTAACCTCACCATGTCGGATCCTCCTGATAAACCCCCCGATCCTCCTGATGCCGTTCTTTCTGAACCCATGGCAGTAGATATTGCCAAAACTTCAGGTCTTAAAAGACGCCTGGCCGACCTTGGGCCATCGGCAAGCAAAAAAACTATTTCTGTGCCGGAAGATGCAGCCGCATCTATACAAACCGTATATACGCATCCTTCTTTTGTTATTGGCACGGTAAATGTATATGATGCACAATCAAAAGGGCCGTTTCTGGTTCACATATCTCGAACAGTTCCTGATCCTGCTGCTGGCACCACAATTAGACCAATACAATTTGGTAAATTTCTGTCTACAAACAAAATTAAAAATGTGTGCCCAGATGGTGTGAAGAGAGTTGGCCGCAACAAAATATCGGTTCAGTTTCTATCGGCAGAGGACGCAAATAACTTTACCGGCTCACCTATCCTTGCAGCATGCAAATATTCAGCCACAATTCCCTCATTTAACGTCACCAGGATGGGCTTGGTGCGTGACGTCCCCACAGAATTATCAATGGAGGAATTTGTTAAGGACACTGTCCTGCCCTCGGGATGTGGACATATTGTTAAAGCCCGACGGCTTAATCGGAAAAAACTGGAAGACGGGAAAACCACTTGGGTTCCTACTCAGACTGTAGTTATTACCTTTTTTGGGCAATCACTACCGTCACGAATTTTCCTGTATTATACCGCACTCCCTGTCAGTATTTACTACTACCCTACCATTCAGTGCCACCAGTGCTGTAGGTACGGACACACAAAGACACAATGCAGATCACTCCCAAGATGTTTCAAATGCGCGAAGGACCATTCAGGCGACACCTGTGAGATAAATTCATCAGAAGCTACATGCATCCACTGTTCAGGTCGCCACTACGCCACTAGTGACTCTTGCCCGGAGCTCCAAAGGCAAAAGTCGATCAAGGTAGTAATGGCAGAAAAGGGAATTTCTTATGATCAGGCCTGTGCCCAGTTCCCTCAAGTCACCCGCTCATTTGCTGACATTGCTCAGGAACCAGCAACCTCTTTTTCTCACTATAAAGCTCAAGTTCCTTTCTCTCCTGCTCAACCTCAGTCTAGTCGATCTTATATTAAGACGGTGATGGCTGCTCCTCGCCCTCGAGCCCCTCTGGGAAAATCATATGACAAGGTCGCCCATAGGGAGCTAACTGTTACTCCCCCATCTACTCTACCAAATGGCTGTGCCCTAGGAAACAACCAGCAGACAGACCAACCTGATAGCAATATTTTACTTGAGACTCTTTTATCTTTTATAATAGAAATCCTACTGACAAATACAAATCCCCTACCGTCCAACGTTGCCTCGAAACTTTCCCAAATTCTCACCACAATAAATCAAAATGGACCAGGTCCACATACTGCAGTGGAACTGCCGCAGTGTGAGAACTAAACAACATGAATTAACATTCCTTATTAATAAATATATGCCCTCGGCCATTGCCGTTTCGGAGACGTGGCTTAGACCAGGGGCCCATTTTAGGGTCCCGGGCTATTCCTGTCTTCGAGACGACGGTACTGACGGCTACGCCGGTAGTGCCTTACTCGTAAGGCGCTGCCTTCCTTTCTCCCAAATTCCTCTCCCCCCCCACCCCCCGGACATCAACATAGTTGGTGTCAGATCCCATAATATATCTTATGTATCTATATATATCGCTCATCCTAACTCCCGCTTCATTGCAGACATTCTAACTCTTCTGCACTCCATCCCTCCTCCTATGATTGTCATGGGGGATTTTAACGGCCATAACACTGTTTGGGGTCATAGCCACTCAGATTTGTTCGGCCATTCTCTTTTAGAGATCTTTGATGATGTCAACCTTTGCCTTTTAAATGACGGTTCCCCTACCCGCAGAGTCTATCCCTCCCAAAATCCGAAAAGTGCTGTTGATCTCTCTCTTTGCTCCCCCTCACTTTCTCCATTGATTTCTTGGAAAATTCTTCCCCTTTCCTATGGAAGTGACCACTACCCTATAGTGTTAGACTGCTCATTTAGTAACAGGGTCACTCCTTATCAAAATTCTTCTCCTTGTCTTAAATACATCTTGTCTAAAGCTGATTGGCCCGCATATTCGTCGGCCCTGGATTCTATGTTAGCAGATTGCTCCATAGACCCTGTCGAATATCCCTTGTCTTACTATGAGACACTAGTCGATTGTATCGTCTACTGTGCCAATCGCCATATACCACTCAAAAAACCCATGTGCACTACTAGGGTTTCCACGCCCTGGTGGAACTCTGAGTGCTCGGATGCGGTTAATGAGCGGAGGCAGGCGGAGGAGGCGTACAATAGTTTAATGACCAGGGAAAATTACCTTGAGTATAAAAAGAAAGCTGCCCGTGTCGTCCGATTAACTAAAAAAAGCAAAAAGAAAGGATGGACAGTCTTTTGTGAATCTTTGTCTCCCAGATCTCCTCCATCGCTTATTTGGAAACAGATAAGACGGTTCAGAGGATCTTGTAGTATTGATAATAATGTGTCAGCCAATGATCCTTCATCATGGCTTGAGGCCTTTTCGGACTCCTTAGCCCCGCCAACTGTCCCATGTGAAGACTCCCTAGCTTCCCCTCCCTCTCTATTATCTCATAACAACATCGTCGATAGCCCATTTACTTCTAGTGAACTGTTCTTTGCCCTAGACGGACTGACTGACTCGGCCCCTGGTATCGACGGGATCCCTTATTCGTTCCTTATTAAATCCTCTGATGAAGTGAAAACATCATACCTCTCTGTCATTAATTCCCTTTTTAGTTTCGGTTTGGTTCCTGAGCAGTGGAAAACGCAAATAATCATCCCTATCCTCAAACCAGGTAGAAATCCAACAGACCCAAATAGCTACAGGCCAATTGCCCTCTCTTCTGTTTTAGCTAAAGTTGCAGAGCGACTTATCAAACATCGGTTAGAATGGCACGTCGAAAACCGTTCCCTCCTAGCTCGGACTCAGTTCGGGTTTAGGAAAGGTATGAGCACCATGGACAGCCTTAGTCTCCTAACTACAGACATTCAAATAGCATTCCGGGAAAAAAAATACCTGATAGGAGTTTTTCTGGATATCACAGCTGCCTATGATAACGTATCGCTTCCGATTCTCAGGAGAAAGCTCTCCCAGCTGAGAATTCCCGAGAAGCTTGTACGTTTTGTTCACAACATGCTTGTGGAGAGATCAGTCACCATCAAGTCCAACTCTGGTTACCTCCCTCCCAGGAAGGTCTGGAAAGGTCTCCCTCAGGGATCTGTTCTTAGTCCTCTCCTCTATAGCCTTTACACATATGATCTCGAACAATCTGTCGAATCCTTTAGTAACATCCTACAATTCGCCGATGATCTTGCTATATATATCTCTTCTACAAATATCGAAGATGCGACCAGTCGTTTAAATACAGCTCTGGGCTACTTATGTGACTGGTTAGAGAATCATGGTTTATCTCTTGCTCCCTGTAAAAGTTCTGTAGTAGTTTTCACTAAAAAACGAACCATCCCTTCTGTCAATATTCTGGTTCATAATGAGATCATTCCTCAATCTGATGAAGTCAAATTTCTGGGTATTACGTTGGACTCTAGAATGACAGGATCCCCTCATTTTGCCAAGGTTGAGCAGAAATGTGAACGGAACCTCAACATCATCCGAGCCCTCTCTGGAGTGTGGTGGGGTTCCCATCCATACTCTCAAAAGCTTTTGTACAATGCCATCATACGAAGCCATTTTGACTATGGCACATTCCTGCTCAACCTTTGTAATAAATCTAACTTTGATTCTCTGAATAAAATTCATTCCAAATGCCTGCGTATAATTATTGGAGCCATGAAATCTTCTCCCATCAATGCTTTGCAGGTCGAGAGTGGAGAACCTCCTTTAAACATACGTAGACAATACCTAGCTGACCGTTTTATCTTCAAATTGATACAAAATTCAAATCACCCTCTCCTCCCAAAGTTAGAGCATCTCCTTCGACTATGTAACACAATAGATAAAATTCCATGTATTCTCCATAGTTTTAAAACCTTTTTAAGTATCCCTAACCCTGTTGTTCAGTTTCCAACTAACCCATTATATCTCACCCCCTTCGACGCATTAGTTTATTCTCCAAAGGTCCTTCTTCATTGCGGTGTTGATAAAGACAGTGCTGATGCGTGCAACTCTTTTCACACTATCTTTAACCAACAGTTCCAAGGCTGGCATGCCATATTTACGGACGCATCTAAAAGGTCTCCAGATAGTCCTGTAGGTGCGGCTGTATGGTTTCCGTCCTCTAAACTCTCACTATGTTTTAAATGCCCCCCCTCAACTTCCGTCTTTACTGGTGAAGCTCTGGCTATACTAGAAGCCATTCAGTTTGCGATTTCTCATCACCTTAATCAATCCGTAATATTCTCAGACTCAAAAAGCTGCCTCCAAGCTATTAAATCCAATCCTTTCCGCGCGGTATCTCGATTCCCCTTAATTCTTAAGATCAAGCAGGCTCTTCTGGATTGCTTCAACGCTGACATCACTGTGATTCTGGCCTGGATTCCTGGTCACTCAGGCATCCCTGGCAATGAATCAGCTGACTCCTGCGCCAAATCTGCATCCCAGATAGGTACTCTTGAGCACTTTCATTCTTACTCCCATGACCTTAGCCTTACAGCCAAGCCGTTACTTGAGAAATCATGGAAAGCTGCTTGGGATTCCTCCAAAACAGTCAAAGGCAAGCATTATGCGGATATTCAACCTGACATCCCCTGCTCTCCATGGTTTTTTAAGTATAAGAGTGCAAACAAATGGACTACCTCTACTATATGTCGACTTAGACTAGGTCATTCTTGCACTCCTGTCTTCTTAGCCAAGCTCAGGATCAGGGATTCTTCGCTTTGCGAATGTGGACTTGACGAAGGGAACGCAGATCACATTTTTTTCTCTTGCCCGAAACTTAATTTCTCTTTGTATGATATTCTCCCCCGCAAAATTCCTCGTCCTACCTCCCTTAAATGCCTCCTGTCCCATGTGTTTGACCCTTCCTTCATCCCTATGTTATGTACATTTGTAAAAAGTAATAATATTAAACTGTAAATACTCCTATTAACTCTGCTGTAAATTGAATGCTTTACATGTTATCTGTGGTTTTTTTTTATTTTATTTTATAAATCAACTAATCTTGTGACGTCTGCATTACTAACAAACATTGTGTTGTCCTACAGGCATTTTATGCACTGGGAAAGAAATCCCTGTAATAATTACCGACCATATTTTTATCGCAGACCTTCCTAGCATAAAGTTTATGACACTTTAAGGATACGGACATTGGCAGAATCGTAGCGCCCGGCTAAAGATTAGAGCCATAAATCAAGAAAGAAAGAAAGAAGAAAGATAATCAAACAAAATTATTTATTTTGGTCATTGTTTTATAATTTACACGTAATTCATTAATAACTATGGCTGGAAAGGCCCACATAATTCAGTTTCGTAGTAGGTATAGAATGTTAAACGACTTTGGGGCTACAATCCAGTCCAGTGACTCGGGAATCGCCAAATCGGTGGCAAAACGGCATTTTGATAGATATTACAGTGAGTTCATATCGGCTTATGAGTTAGTCATTGGTACCGGCGAACTATCCGAGGAGGATATATGTCAATTTAATACGCAATTTACAGAAATTAACCAGCTGCTTCTCAAGGTAGATCAATTAACGTGTGCGTCAACAGAGTCGGAGAACAAGGAGTCGACACACAAATCATCCAAGGTAAAAGCACGTTTACCCCTAATTGAAGTGCCCAAATTCTCAGGCAATTTAATTGAGTGGGTACCCTTTATTGATTTGTTTCAGTCACTCGTTCATGAGCGGGATAATCTATCAGATGCTGAAAAGCACTACTATTTGAGAGCTTCATTAGGGGGAGAAGCCCTCTCAATCATAAGGCAGTTACCAATGGACGAAAGAAATTATGAGGTCGCCCTTAACCTTTTAAAGGGAAGGTATCAGAATAGGCGTTTGTTATTGGACATGTATATAGATCGCATCCTCACTCTACCCGTCATTCAGGGCAACGTTTCACTACGTACAGATCTATATGATCCGTTAAGGGAATCAATCCAGGCCTTAGAGGCACTCAAGGTACCGGTCAAGGAGTGGTCTTATATCATACTCTTTATCACATTGCAGAAGTTACCAGTACGTATCAGATCGCTATCTGAGGAGCGCCATGGGAAGTCTAGGGACGACTTGCCCACATTGGATCAACTTATGGATCTACTGGACGAGCAATGCCGTGTTCTTCAATCAGTCAACGAGCAGTCCTGGGCGACGGCCGCCAGGAAGTCTCCATCGCCCAGAGGAAAATCATCTCCTCCGCGAGCATCAGGTTCAACGCTACGGGGCTCCACTCACTCATCGCTTCCACGGGCTCAAGGATCACGTCATACATACCAGGTGACTTCAACATCATGCTCTTACTGTCATGAGGCCGATCACACACTTTATAGGTGTGAACAATTCAAACGCATGACTCCTATGGACAGGAAGTCATGGGCCAGGTCGTCGGGGCACTGTTTCAAGTGCTTAAGGAATCATTATGCCAAGAGTTGTCAACACTCCAACTGGTGTTTGTATTGCAAATCACCCGATCACAATTCACTCATCTGTTTACGGAAAACATTAAGGTCAGGAAATAATCAGCCGGACAATTCGGCTACTGCTGCAAGGTCCCATTCCAATCAACAAAGCAGTACATCATCTCAAACGGTAGTTCAACCGTCCACAAGTGACCTGGAACCACAGCTTCAGCCCATTCAATCACACAGGCCACGCCCTGCTGTAGGGGACCGAGCACAACAGGCTCAACGTCAGTTCACGGAGCTTCGGTATGGTTTAACAGATTGACGGTCACTCACTGTTGGGGCTACTCACTATTCATTGCCCACGTCTATTTCGCCCACTGCAATAGTCGCTGTCAAGTCAGGCAATGGAACTTATGTAAAGGCCAGGGCCTTGTTAGACACGGGAGCTAGTGTCTCAGTCATTAAACAATCATTGGTGGATCAGCTACAATTGCACCAACAGTATAACACTCATACTATTTATGGGGTAGGTAAACAACCAGTCAAGTCACCGGTCAATGGTCAAACTGGTTATAAGGCCGGTAGGAAAGATGGTACCTATCATAAGTACCACGGCCGCAGTCATGTATTCCTTAACTGGGGAAATACCTTCATTTAATTTCTATGGTCAGGGTAAATTGGGTTCAAAATTAGTTCTTGCCGATTCAGGATTCAATCAGCCGCAAGACGTAGATCTAATCATAGGGACAGACATTATCAATTATGTACTTGATGGCTCAAAGGTCCCACTTAACATTCCAGGTTTGTCAGCATATGGATCATGCTTTGGATATGTCATCATGGGCGAGATCCCGCCCCATCAAGCATCAGCTGAGATCAACCAGCACTCCACTGAGGTGGCCATGTCATCAGTTCAGGATTATGGTCTTCTGGCAACGCGGCTCGAGGATGTTCTTGAAAAATTCTGGAAATTGGAAGAGCCTCCTTCAGCACCAACTGTTCATCCGGACCACTTGGAATGTGAAAGGTTGTATAATTCTACTACTTCTCGCATGCCTGATGGGAAATATATGGTACGACTACCATTAATGTCAAACAAGCCAGTACTCGGTGAATCAAAGGGCTTGGCTATTCAACGGTTAAAATCATTAGAACGGAAAATGGAAAGGAACCCAATATTTGCTCAAAAATATAAGGAATTCATGAAAGAGTATGAAACTCTAGGTCATATGTCCGAGTCGAACTTCTCATTTGATTCAGAACATTATGTAATACCTCATCATGGTATCTTCAAAAAGGGCACGGATAAATTAAGAGTTGTATTTGATGGGAGTGGAAAAACTTCCTCTGGAGTTTCACTTAATCAGTGTCTCTATAGTGGCCCGCCTCTTCAAACAGATGTCACTAAAATCTTAATCAATTTCAGGCGTCACCAAATTGTTTTCACTACGGATATCAAGATGATGTTTAGAATGACATGGATTCATCCTGAGGACCGCAAATACCAACTCATTTTGTGGAGAGACACACCATCAAACCCAATCAAGGTATACGAATTAAATACTAATACATATGGATTAAGATCAAGTCCATTTATATCAATAAGGACGCTACATCAACTGGCGAAGGATTGGACGGCAGAACACCCTAATTCAAGGGCATCACACATCATCACCAGAGATATCTTCGTCGACGATATACTCACGGGCGCTGATTCAATAGCTGAGGCTCAGCAATTAAAATCGGAATTGACAGAGCTCATGGCCAGTGCCGGCTATGAATTAAGGAAATGGTCATCCAACTGTAAAGAGTTACTTCAAGATCTGCCTCATGATCATTGTGAGCAACCACATCAATTTGATAATGAAGATAAGAGCTTCATCAAGGTTTTAGGTATTCAATGGGATCCTCAATCAGATTCAATCTCATATAAGGTTAATGTACCTACAGGTCATGCTACCACCAAACGCCATATACTCAGTACAATAGCAAGATTTTATGATCCATGTGGTTATTGTGCACCTGTCATTTTTAGATTCAAGGTTTTCCTCCAGACACTCTTCACGGATGGACTCGGATGGGATGAACCCATAAGTCAACAACTCAATGCTCAATGGGAGCACCTTATCCAAGATATCAGTCATCTATCAAGTTTACAGATACCACGGTGCGTTTCGCAACCGGGAGCAGTGTCATATTCGCTTCATGGGTTCGGAGATGCCTCAGAGCAAGGATATGGAGCTTGTGTCTACCTCCGAACTATGGATTCAAGTGGAGGTACGATGGTTCGGCTTCTTATAGCCAAATCCAAGGTAGCACCCAGGAAAACTACTCAAACCATACCCAAACTCGAGTTGAGTGCGGCTCATCTGGTCTGCAAGTTGTTGAATCATGTATCAGAGGCTTATGAGGAGTCTCTCAAGTTGGACAATATAAACGCATGGTCGGATAGCACAATAGTCTTGTCATGGTTGAATTCGAAACCGCACATGCTTCAAACTTTCGAATGTAATAGAGTTCAAGAGATTCAGCAATCAAAGCGTCTCATCACATGGCGACATTGCCGCTCAGAATTCAACCCCAGCGATATAGCTTCACGAGGTATGTCAGCGAAAGATCTCATTCATTCAAACCAATGGTGGTCACCGCATTGGCTAACACTGGACCAATCACAATGGCCAATTTCAACAGTTACCATGCCCGAAAAGTTACCCGGATTCAAAAGGCTCATTCATACTACAACATTGGTGGAACCATGGGAACAGTCCCTGCTGTCAAGAATCAGTTCACATAGGAAGCTCATCAACGTCACTGCGTTCGTACTCAGGTTTTGCAGGAATGTTAGATTACCTAAAGAGAAGAGGAATCTAAATACCACTCTATCTATAGAAGAGATACGAGAGTCCAATAAGCATTGGATAAAGATCATTCAATCAACTTCATATTCAGAGGAAATCAAGTCATTATCAAAGGGAAAGGTATTAGCCAACAAATCAATACAGAAACTCAGCCCATTTATAGACAAAGAAGGTCTTATCAGGGTTGGAGGACGACTCAAACATTCGTCACTTACGTATGGAGCCAGACATCCATATCTCATACCTAAGGATCATAGGTGGGGTCAATTACTCATAGAATATTATCATAGGTCATATTGTCATGCCGCAACAAATGCTCTAATCGCTATTCTAAGAAGAGAATACTGGATCACTTCAATCAGACGTCAGGTTTCAAGGATCATTCGACATTGTTCAGTTTGTTTCAGGTTCAATCCATCAATTCAACCCCCATTCATGGCGGACCTGCCTGCTGATAGAGTCACAGCAGCCAGACCATTTTCAGGGGTCGCAACAGATTTTGCGGGACCATTCTTAGTCAAAAGCAGTCTATTAAGAAATGCTAAATCAATCAAGGCTTATTTGTGTGTATTTGTCTGTTTAGGTACTAAGGCAGTGCACCTGGAGGTTGTTTCTTCGCTGTCAACGGAGGCATTCATAGCTGCATTCACGAGGTTTGTTAGTCGCAGAGGACTACCTTCACTCATCAGATCAGATCGAGGTACGAATTTTATTGGTTCAAATACTTACCTGAAGGAGGTCAACCAGTTTCTCCTAGACCATGAGATCATACTCAAGGAGGAGTTCATTAAGCAGAATATACGATGGGAGTTCAACCCACCTGCTTCTCCTCATATGGGCGGTCTGTTTGAAGCTGCAGTCAAGAGTGCAAAGGGTCTATTGAAACGGGAGGTACGTGAGACTATCTTAACCTTTGAGGAACTCTCAACTGTCTTTTCTAAAATAGAGGCCATACTCAACTCGCGTCCGCTCGTACCCATGTCTGACGATCCGTGTGATTTGGAAGTGTTAACACCGGGACATTTTCTTATAGGTCAACCATTAGTAGCTTTACCAGAGGGTCACTGGACAGATACCAAGGTTTCACGGTTATCACGGTTTCAAACTATTCAAAAGATGTATCAGTCAATTTGGTCTAGATGGCATGTAGAATATCTCAATACATTGCAAAGTCGCAATAAATGGTATCACAATCATGGGGATAGTATTCAATTAGACGATCTAGTGTTAATCAAAGATGAAAATTCAGCACCTCTCCAGTGGAGACGAGGTAGGGTCATAGAATTATTCAAGGGATCAGATAATATTGTAAGATCGGTCAAATTAAAAACTCAGGTCGGTGAGTTAATCCGACCAGTTATCAAATTATGTAAATTACCTACAGTTACTTAGCCTATTGTTGTGTATGTACCTTAGTTAAGATTAGTACTATAAGTATCAGTTTATCAATTCACATTCATGTTTCAGAAGGTCATTGCAGATCCATGATATGGAATCTTTCATTCTTTCTGGCCTGGGCAGGAATGTTAATTGAAATTAACATGTTTTTCATTTTTCATTTTATTTTTAATTTTACTTTAATTCAATCAATGTTAAACCAACCCACAGTCACTCGCATCGTCTAGAATCACCTTAATTAGTTTGGACGCAACATAAAAATTTCATATCGCATTATCTATGGTCAATCATTCATTCGATCACTTTTTCCCTTCTGCTTCTGCCTGTCATGGCTCCGGGTGCCAAATTATCACGATGGTCAAATTAATTGGAATTTTACTCATCAAAATCAATAACGGAAGGTGTCAACGGTCCAGGACGGTGGGTTGGTGGATAAAACGTCTGTGATTTGGAGTTGGGAGAATAAATAAGGTCAACCACCAGACGGATTTTCATTTTCACGGAGAGGCGCGAGCGCACCGCAGGTCAGATTGCCCACCCCTAGGTCATCTATCATCAATTAATCAACAATCAACGGCCATCAAGGCCGCAGTACGCTGGTCGAGACGGCGAGCTCCTGAGTCCCGGCCCTTCCTGAGGCTGGAACGACCGTCGCTTCGAACCCGCCGATCGTCAAAGCAGTTCGCTGGGCTGGCATACAAGTACTGCGATCAAGTTTTATTTGTCCGTCGTAGCAGTCGCAGCTCGTAGCAGCTCTACGTATTTTCGTAGGCGCTTCGCAATCGTAGAGGAGCTACGAATTGATCAATGGAATAGATAAAACAAGGACAAAGCCTGTAATAGTACTCGATTGTACTAACGACTGCTTCCTACATAATATTTTTATATTATTATTTTAAATCTAATTGTACGCTAAATCCGTTTGAGCTTTGATTAATATTATTATTAGTCAAACGTTTTCCACTCAGCAAGCTGTAGTGGGTGAAGTGTCCTGTCCGCTAACCAACGCTACCTCGCCTGGGACGTAGATTGTGGTAGTGCAGGCATGCCCAGTAACCTATACTACCCTCTCGACCTAACCGGCAGGACCCATAGGAATGACAAGTATGGTACTGGGTTAGTTGCAGGTCTCTTAGACCGATCGCCGCCTAGATGTTAAAAAGACGTTGTTTTCTTATCTTATCTTATCTTATCTTTATTTGCAACAAACATGGTACATATAAAGATCTTATAAAACATATTATATAAAAAAAGGACATGCATGTTTGGCCAGGATGAACTGGCATCCAAATTTTAAAATATTTACAATGTAATAATTAAATGGCGCGAATTACTTTATATACAATAAACCATGTCATAAAAAAAAAATTATACAATAAATCATGTCATAAAAAAACAACACAATAATAGGGTATAACAACATTAATAAATAATTTTATCTAGTTTACAATATTCCCTTTATATTATTATTGAATTCTGTTATAGAATAAAAGCATCCTTTCTAGGCATCTTACGTGATCCATCGTCGACCGCATTTTCACTTTCCATCAGGTGGGATGTGGTCAAACGTAGGCCTATCTCGTATAAAAAAAAAAAAGCATTTTTTTGCCAGAGCCTTGTTTGTATGCCTGCAGGGTGCACCACGTGCAGGTAAGGTTGGCTTGGATCTTAAAGATGATGCTAGGATCCCTTACACCCCCCATTCTTTATTTACCAACGAAAACAAACTTTAATTTTTCTTTCAGAAATATTTCACAACAGATCGTTTGTAAACCGTGGCCTTGGCCAAATAATGCAAAATCATACAATTTGCTTGCGACAAAGTACCAACTTTTGAGGCCAAGAAAATTCATGTGTTAGCGAAACATTACCCCTCAGTAGGTAAAGTATGGCTTTGAGTATTAAACAACCAATGGAGACGACAAAGGTACCTACTAATTTCTATTTGAAATAGTTTGCAGTTTGCCAGTTTTTGGGGAGAGGTAACGCACACCCATAATGACTGTTCTTCCATTCCGACCAACTAAACTGACCAATTGAAACTGATCAACTTTTTTCCCCAACGATACAACTTTTTTCTTTGATCGGAATGGAAGTACAGAATACAGAATAATGATACTATACTAATGAATTTTCTACGTCATAATTGTCAAATGCTGACCAGTCTAGCAAACGCCTCTAAGCGGATCGGCCTCTGCATGAACATCGATAAAACAAAGATCATGTTTAACAGCTTAGTAGAGCCGAGGCCGACCGCTGTTTACGATATCTCTCTGGAAGTTGTTCAAGCGTACACTTACCTTGGGCAAATTATACAAATGGGTAAAAACAACTTCGAAAAAGAATGTAACAGGCGAATTCAGCTGGGCTGGGCAGCATTCGGAAAACATCGACAGGTATTTGAGGCGTCGATCCCCCAAAGCCTCAAGAGAAAAGTCTTTGAGCAGTGCGTCCTACTCGTAATGACTTACGGAGCCGAAACGTGGACACTCACGGTTGGACTAGTTCACAGAATGAAAGTCACTCAGCGAGCAATGGAGAGGGCAATGCTTGGAGTTTCTCTGAAGGATATGATTCGTAATGAGGTTATCCGACAGAGAACCAAAGTCACCGACATAGCCCAAAGAGTGAGCAAGCTGAAGTGGCAGTGGGCTGGCCACATCGTGCGCAGAACCGATAACCGCTGGAGCAGACGAGTTTTGGACCACGCTTAGGTAAACGTAGTGTAGGACGCCCTGCGACCAGGTGGAGTGACGACCTGAAGAAGATGGCTGGCAGAGACTGGATGAGGAGAGCCGAAGACCGGGCTCAGTGGCGCGTGTTAGGAGAGGCCTATGTCCAGCAGTGGACGAATACGGGCTGATGATGATGATGATGAATTGTCAAATACCGGCATAAAACATACTCTCAGACGTATCCATTTAGATGTCTAACCGAAGGTAACAAGTACCTAAGCATCGTCTGTGAAAAGTTATTAACATGACGCCGCTTGTTCCGCATACAGCGGGGTAATGAAGCGGACACGGGAGTTAAGGGGCGGGAGCTTGATAATAGACATTTTAAATATATATTTACTATATTTTATTTCAGTTATTATTATTTTTTAATCATTATACATATGTCAGCCTTCGACCACAATCTCGCGTGATTTTAAGCGATTGAAAAAAACTAGATCAAAATCTGTTCAACCGTTCGGGAGCTACGATTTACGATGCCACAGACACACACACACACAGAGAGAGACAAAGACACGTCAAACTTATAACACCCCGTCGTTTTTGCGTCGGGGGTTAAAAATGAAAAAAAGAAATATTTGACATAAAGAAAACATGCAGTACCGGGAAATTTTAAAACCATTGTTGACAAGAAAGGCGCCATCTTGAAAGCGGAGCGTAATAAAAGCGAAGGGTCTCGCCCTCATTCGGTTGTCAATCGCCGTCGAAGTAACATCTCTGCCACTTTCTTGATATTTTTGTGATCTGAAGTTGTGTCGAATCTATGCTCAAAATGTGTTTTGTGATTTTTTTTCATTCTATTTGTTAATTTAATCTACCAGACTATATTATTACTAAGATCATTGATGTAAGAACCTGTGACGCGCTCACTAAGCTGTGCCGAGAGAGCCTACAATTTAACAGTAGCATCTACATAATAATATTAATGTTCACCGATGTTCGATGATGCGACCGAGGATAGTAATAGGCTAAACCTAGAAGGCGGGATAAATCCCTCCCTGGCTTCACTGAACATCATGCCGGAACACGGTCAAAATGACCGCTTGGCGACATGGTTTTGTCCAGTGATTGGTAGCGAACCTCATTAAAAATCACTATTATTACCCATGTGATTATAATTATTTCTCTCAATGCAAGGTTGTCTGGATAAGACCGCCAATTGTTACACTTAAGTTACGAAATTGTGTTTTAGTTTTAAGATTCTCTGTATATTTGTGGTGTTACAACAAAGAGTATTCTATCTATCTATCTATTATTTAACTCTTTGAGGCGGGTCCGGGATATGAACTCAGTCACGGTATAGAGATATACAGTATATTGACTCCTTAAAAGCGGTCGAACTCAAGGTCGCACGAGTTTGCGTCGCGGTCGACAGGGATCGGCAAGTAGCGAGGTGCCGAATAGACGTTTTTATGCAGTAAGCTTTCGAATAATGGTTGTGAATTAGTAAAAATATCACAAAGTATTTTTAATTATTTTGAGTAATTTACAATAATAACGTCTATTCGGCACCTCGCTGCCTACCGAACCCTACCGACCTCGGTGCGAATCCGCGCGACCTTGAGTTCGACCGCTTCTTGGAAGTCAAAACACTGTATATCTCTTTACCGTAACTCAGTATTTCAGAACCCGATATTATATTAACATTTTTTAAGGGATCATCTTCACCGTCACCACTTTACCTTAAACCTCAACTTAAAAAATATAATTTTTGAGTAAATAAACAATTTTCTCTAATTTTATAACTCCATAAAAAATTAACCGGCCATCTAAAACAAAGGGCGCAAATTATACATTACGTTTTACGACCTAATTTTATGCGCAGTAAAATTCACGGATATTTTTCCGCTATCACACCTCGATCCACAATTATTGTAATATGACCCTAACAAAATAATTATTATAATATCTTTTTAAAGAAAAAAAGATACTTTTTCATTAATTTAAGGTAAGCCTTTGACCACAATCTCGCGTGACGTTAAGCGACGATGCGCCGAAGATGGTAGCAGACTCAACCTAGAAGGCGGGATAAATGCCCGTCTGGCCTCACTGAACATCATACTCTGTCAAAATTTGTTGCGTAGTTTTAAAGTAAGCATACATAGGGACAGACGCGAGGTAACTTTGTTTTACGGTATGTAGTGATTTCGTTTTACAACCAAATTTTATGCGCAGTAAAATTTCACAGAGCATTTTTCCGCCGTCACACCTTATCCACAATTATTGTAATCGGACCTTAATAAAACAGGGTAATGACCCTACGTATCTTCAATTTATTACTATTTGATAATAAAACGGGAAGGCTTGAGTGGTCCTCGGGACGAGAGGGTCCTGTACTTGAAGTAAGCATTTTTGCCCAAATTTAGGAATATAATTTAATATTTTGCCTAATATGGTATGGTTATGTTGGATTTTTATTAAGCTATTGCATAGCTTCTATCGCGGGCCTTGAGCGTGGGGACCGAATCCAGAAATTCTGTAACGAAAAAACCTAACACCCCCCACTCCGACCGGCACAGCGGTGATACTTTTTAGTTTTTCCATCTATAGATAAAAATGCTATGCAATAGCTTTACCGCGGGAGTCTCCGAGTGCCACACGTCTTTTATATTTTTTTTTAGGTAATTTGGGTCGTTAATCTTTTGTATACTACAACTTCACTGTCAACTTATGAACATATCAAAATTTATCTACCTGCTAGGTCTGGAAGTGATCGCTTTGAGCGAAAACATCACCAATTAATAAATTATATTTTAGTATTATGATTTTCCATGTATTTATGCTTTAAAAAATTTAAAATTATAAATTTAAACATAAAAAAGAACATTTAATACGATATTTTCCACATATCTCCTTTATTCAATTGTTATTGAAAATTATTCATTAATTAAAGTTTTTCTTTACATATTATGTGTTAAATGACAAGTTTCTACATTCATGTTGACCCTATTGGACATATATATATAAATAGGTATTCAAATCTCTAGTTTTCTATTCCATGAAAAATATAAACAACCACTTTATTAATAAAAACAAATATTAATGCAGATATTCTGATATACTCCAGTATGTCTGCCCCTTAACAGAGTTTGATAATTGCTAAGCCGATTTTGTAATTTCGCAAACGTCGTGTTCAACCCTTGCTATGATGGATCCCTGTTAATTAAACTGGTTTCGTTTTGCACACGCGGGACTTGGGAGTTTCTAACGAGCAAGTTTTTCTACAAAAGGGATAAAATGGGAAATAGCTAATGACGGTACCGAAAAACTAGCGGCGATGCAAAAACTGGTCAAGTTAAACTATGTCTGATTATGTTAATCTGTACACATACATTATCCACCATCAGCCAACGTTCGTCCACTGCTGGACATAGGCCTCCCACATGGCACGCCGCTCAACTCGGTCTTCCGTCTTTCTCTTCCAACCGCTCCCAGCGACCCTCCGGATATCATCGCCCTATCTCGCCCAAGGACAGTCTCCACTCTAGAACACGTCTACCCCATCGGTTATAGGTTCTACGGCATATGTGACGGGCCTATTGCCTGAACACATTACCGTACTAATACTAAGGATCATAATGTTTTACTAAATAGGCCTACGTTTGACCACATCCTACCTGATGGAAAGTGCAGATGCGGACGATGATTTAATAGGTCTATTACGAAAGATGCCTATATAGGAATAGACATATTCACTCGTGCTTTGAAGATTTCCAAGTTGTATCGCTCGTAACTAATCATGGCCGGAGCCTGTAAAAATTGATATGATTTAAAATGAACATTTTTATTATAAACAAGAAACTCAATTTAGGTTCTTACCAACAACGGCTCGAGCACACTTTGACATAGACATAAGACTGTCCCACTGTCAAGACTAAACTAACATATATCAAGACGCTATTCTTGCTACGCGCACTGTCATTGCATACAATTTGTAGCTACTTCCCATTGGAAGTAGCCATTGCATGCCATTGCATTGTGCTTTTACAAACGTCAATTAATCTTGACAGTGGGTCAAGAGTTGCTAGTCTTATGTCAATGTTTTTGTGTGCTTGGGCTGCAACAAAGAAAAAGAAAGAAGAATCAATCTAGGACCACTACCACTCTCAGTGTTTCCCGAAACGTGGGTTTGTTCAAATCAAGAGTGAATAGGTTCTTACTGAACAAGCGTGCTACAACTTCGACTGCATCGTCACTTACTAACAGGTGAGATTGCAGTCAAACGCTTGTTTAGTCTGCTATAAAAAAAATAGGATCTCCATTTAGGTTCGTGCTTTTTCATAAAAATCCATTCCTTAAGATACTTTCTAAAACTACACAATAAATTAAAAAAATATAACCGAGCCAACAATAAAGGAGTCTTTTTCATTAACATATAAAAATGTTATTGAATTTACGACCAGTATTTGCAGAAGTATTTTAGAAAAATGTCGTGCTACAGCAATATTTTACATCGGACCTCGGACCTCAAACCACGTAAGGGTGTGATTACATTTAAAATTGTGATTGTTTTTTTACCAAGATGGAAACTTTACTGTTTAATTGGTGCGTCGTCTTATTATATTTTTTACTAGCTGTGCCCAACGGTTTTACCCGCTGTCCCATAGCTTATATGTTATTCTAGAATCTAAGCTTCTTTTTTTGTATACTCAATAGGCCTACGCTACGTTTGACCACATCCCACCTGATGGAAAGTGAAAATGCGGTCGACGATGGATCACGTATGTTGCCTAGAAAGGTTTATTCACTCGTGCCTTGAAGATACCCAAGTTGTACCGCTCTGGAATCACGGATGACAGCTATTTCTATACCAAATTTCAGCTCTTTTGGTCCACCCGTTTTGGCGTGAAAAAGTAACTAAGATACAAACTTACTCACAAACTTTCGCATATATAACATTAGTGTGATGCAAATAACTCGTAGTTTTAATAACATCACATACATTAATACATACATACATATGTACAGTCAACTACAAAGAGATGTATTATCCATGTTAGTCTTACAAAATGAAGGAACTTTTAGTATGCAAAAATTATTTACCCTTCGTGACATTTTCAGTATCCACCAAATCTTATACTATATTCGATTCATTTTAAATGCTATTATTATGTATTACCTAAGGAAAAGTAGTGGTATACATCATTGTTGCATATTAAACGAGTCGATGATAATATAAAGTTTGATTGCTACTAGAAATGTCACGAACCAAGGGTAGTTCATGAAAATGAAAATTTACTTCATTTTGTAAGCCTAACATGGATACATCTCTTTGTAGTTGACTGTACATACATACATATAGCACTGATATACTCCTTTAACGACAAAAAATCTTTACGTGTTCATGTGAACTCCCCTTTGCTAAGAAAACCAGTACAGACTTAGTGCTTGAGAGCGAGTCTTGTTAGGTTTCTAGGTCAGCTGATTTAACATAATTTGTGTGCGTTTATTTAACAACGCTCTACTTAGGAATCGGAGTATTTTACAGTAACTTTAGGTATGTAAAATAACTAATACAAAACCTCCTCCCCTTTCCCCCCTATTTTTTGATGTAGGGATGTAAGTTTTTCTTCGAATTTCCACAGAAGCGCGTGAAGAGAAAAATTCAGTTTGTTTAAATGTAGGTACTCATATAATAAACACATATTAAATAAATAAATAAATGTAAACACACATTTTTTCATTAATTAAATAAATGTAAACTTAGTATTATAAAAGTGAAAGTTTGTAAGAATGTATGGAAGTCTGGATTTATGTTTGGTACGCCTAAACGGGTGGACCGATTGAGCTGAAATTTGATATAGAGATAGCCTGGAATATCAAATAGGCTGCATTATAGTCGGTAAAACCAGTGGGCGCAGCTTGTCTTCTATACATATATATAAAAGGAAAGTGTGACTGACTGATCAATCAACGCACAGCTCAAACCGCTCAATGTATTCGCTTGAAATTTGGAATGCAGATAGGTTTTATGATGTAGACTATCGCTAAGAAAGTATTTTACAACGCGAGCAAAGCCGCAAGCATAAGCTAGCTATATATAAAACCATTGGACGCAGCTAGTATTATATAAAAAAGCAAATTATCTCGCGCTACAAATCTGATGAACCACCATCGAAGCCCCATGAAATCTAAACCTGCGGCGTGTCGTATCATCTAGCTGTCCCTGAGCTCTATGAAACTTGTTATAGAATAAGGTATAGGAGCAAGGCGTTTTAAAAATCATTATATTTATCATAGAGAGTCACAGATTTTTTTAAATAACATTTCCAAACGAAAAAAATGGCATTTTTAAATGGGACTGGGCAGGACATGTCTGTCGCATGCTAGAGAAACATTGGGCCAAAATAACAACCGAATGGGCCCCTACTACCAATTGGCCACGCGGCAGACCAAGGAAGAGATGGTGGGATGACCTCGACTCGTATGCGGAAGGATGGAAATCCATAGCTCTTGACCGAGACAGTTGGAGGAAGGGTAGGGAGGTCGTTGCCCTGCAGTGGGGTCCAGTAGGCTCATTATTATAATCCCTATGAATAACTAACTAACTAAGATGGCGCAGCGACCCAAATTGAGTCTTGGCCTCCGACACAAGAAGACGCCACTCTTGCCTGTCCTGCGCTGTCGCTTCCCAAGACTCAGCTTGGAGCGCTCTCAGGTCTTTCATCACTTCGTCCTTCCAGCGGTACTTTGGACGCCCCACCGGCCGCTTGCCGGTAGCCCGTCCCAAGTACGCCCTTTTTACTCCCCGATCCTCCCCCATTCGCTCTACGTGGCCGAGCCAGCGAAGCCTGTGGGATTTGATCCCTATGAATGCCTTATCGTATTATAACCTAGTCTTTTTAGGCTGATAACTAGCAGCACTAGCTATGTACAGTGCACTCCTACCTGTGCAGTAATGTTTGCACATCACGGCTCAGGCGGTAGAATAACTAGCACCGTTGAGGTACCTACATGGTCGACCACCTGCAGAAGTACACCCCCGGTAAAAAAAAAGCCGGTATCTCATAGTCCCTATTCCCGAGTTTACCCGCGACCTCCTATACCTCGTCAGGTTCTTTTTATCCCAACTTCAGTATGATTTACGGGTAGGCCGGGCCGTTTCGTCCAATTTACAGAAACCCTGTCATAAAACACCCTGCCTAGTTACGATACAACTTATAAAACTGTATATAACACCCTTAATTTGTTATGTGAAACATGAGCGCTGTTTTGTTTATGTTTTAGCCTTTTTAACGCATATTTTTTTATAAAAGAAAGCCGGAAAAATACATATAAAATTAGTATATATGTTACGGCTAAAGTCCAAAGTGCGGCTACACCTAGTATTAGCCGGTTAAACCTAGGTGTAACCGACCACAGTCGGTTAAAGTAATAATAAAATAATAATAATAATAAATATTTCACACCGCAGGGCAGCTTATGGCGAGCTGTTGGGGAGTAGCGACCCCACGGACCCGAGTGCTCCCGGGGGAGGATTCTGTTCCTCATCTCCGGCTTGCCTTCACCGGCCGGCCGGAGTAAACACTGACGAGGAACAGTCCCCCACCTCTGTGCTTGCCTTCATTGGCCGGCCAGAGTGGAGTCGCGAGAGCTGCACGCTCGGAGGGAGGATGTGAAGCATAAGTGGCAAGTTGGCCTACGTGTTTAAAGTCCAGGGACACCTCTCCCCCTCCAGCCACTTGCACCAACGTTGCCCTTCTCGTCGGCTATGTAATGCCGGCCTTTATGGGGGCCCGTTTAGTGAGTGGCAAGTCATCACCTGCCTATATATCTCCTAATGGGACGGAAGTGGCAGGTGCCGTAGTCCTAGCAATAGCCTCATTAACTATCCATTTAGAATACTCATCCATAGCCTAGTTCAAGTAGTTTCCATTAATTAGCAATAGTCCTGTCACTTGGCGGAGACTGTCTTTGAGCCCATTTTCTATGGATGGACTCACAGACAGACTCCAATAAGTGTCACCCATTACATTTATATTAAAAGCTCAAAAAGGCCTCTGCGCGTTGGACTTTTTTGTCTCCGTGTAAGCCTATAAAAAGGCCCGGGCTTAGCCCGTGTTAAAGAGCGACAAATATTTCAGGACAATTCACACAGCGCAACCTAACCCCATACTAAGCAACTTAATGCTTGTATTATGGTGATTAGGATAACGGATATAATACTTATATACTTTTCTTTTGTAAATACATACTTATAATAGATATTGAAAAACCACTCAGACCAGAAACAAATATATATATGATACAAAGATATATGTGGATCACACAAATATTTGCCTCATGCGGGAATCGAACCCGCAACCTTCTGCGTTGCAAGCGGGTATTAGCCCACCGCGCCACAAAGGTCGTCAGAGTAAAGTGTAGAAGATTTATTTGATCACGCGTTTAAAACGTGAGACAAGTTGTTATCAACAAGTTGTTGTTGTATGATAATCGTCATAAAATTAGCATTAAGTATTCCTTAATGATGAATTGAGAACTCTGGAATAAGGAAAAGTCTGATCTGGTGCTTCGCCGGATGCTAACGCTAATATAATTTACTAGCTGCGCCCAGCGGTTTTACCCGCAGTACTTATGTAGCTATGTGTTCCAGGGTCTAAGCTATCTCTATACAAAATTTCAGCTCAATCGGTCCATCCGTTTAGGCGTGAAAGAGTAACAAACATCCTGACATCCATACTTACAAACATTAACGATTATAATATAAGTAAGATTGTTATGCAGTTTCAAACAATATTACTTACCTACATCCAATTTAAAACAACTTGTTTTCAAGTCAGAAAATACCCACCTAAGGGCTTGTTCACGTTGAACGCGCGGGCGCGGGCGCGAAATATCAAACATACGACGTGCTATGAAAGTGTTCACGTACAAACGCACGTGCGGTGTAAGCAAAGTCTGTCGCGCCCGCGCCCGCGCCCGCGCCCGCGCGTTCCAACGTGAACAAGCCCTAAGTCATGACGAGAAATTACCGAGAGTTCTTACAAAATAGAAAAATCTTACTAATATTATAAACGTTAAAAGTTTGTAAGAATGGATGACTGGATGTCTGGATGTCTGGATGTCAGGATGTCTGGATGTTTGTTACTCTTTCACGCCTAAACGGGTGGACCGATTGAGCTGAAAATTTGTATAGATATAGCTTAGACCCTGGAATAACACATAGGCTACATAAGTACTGCGGGTAAAGAAGCTGGACGCAGCTAGTAATATTATAATTATAATACATGTGCCTCATTTCACATCGTGTATTTTATTACTCTACAAGAATTCACAGACATTCTTGAAAATAATAAAAATTGTCAGTAAATTAACTTAAGGGCGCAGTCTCGGCAATTTGTTCATTTGATAATTTAATTTGGCAAAATTGTATTTTTTTTTATATTTTCGTTACTATATTTACATAATCACTACGTTAAACAAAGTCACTTCGCGCAGTCGTTCTGTCCCTATGAATGCCTAAATCTTTTAAACTGCGCAACGAATTTTGATGCGGTTTTTTATATAAATAGAGTGATTCAAGAGGAGGGTTTCCATGTATAAAACATGCATAATAATAGGTATAGTAGATAGCATTGATAATTTTGTGTTTTACCACGGGTAGACTTCCTTTGCAGGAGGTCGTCTAGGTGGGTACCCCAACAGTGCCAGTTATTCTACCGCCTGAGCAGTGATGTGCAAACATTACTGTGCTCCGGTAGGACGGCACTACAGTGCCCTCCTACCGGAGCCCAGTAATCCCAGCCCAGTAGTCCTTTAGCCCAGTAATTTTACTAGCTACAGCTAGTAAAATTACTGGGCTAAAGAGTCTTAACATCTTATGACTCTTGAGTAAGAAGCGTTGGTGCAGTGCTCCTAAAATTTCACATTATTGTGAAATCCTAGGTAGCACTGTACTGATTATGGGCAGCCGTTATCTCTTAACATCAGGAGAGCGTCTTGCTCGTCTTCTACTTAATCACATAAAAAAAAAAAAAAAAAAGGTCCTACGAAGAGTGAATTCTTTAAACAGTTTAATTTTCTACATACATAAAATCACGCCTGGTTCCCGTTGGGCAAAGACTCATTCATTCATTTTCAAAAGTCTTTATTAATAAATTCCAAACAAATAAATACAACACTAGTGTAGGGGAGACCAGGGATGGACGTAACAATTTTGGGTTTTGCCATCATATCTCACAGAGTTTTAGTATTATTGAAATTCTAATTAGTACACTAGTTAGCTTGGTCTTTCAGCTATCTCCAAACATCAGTTTTAAGGCTATTTATATAATAGATTCTGAGAAATTCGAATAAATACACGAAGCGGGATTTGTTACAACCATCCCCACCCCCAGGGTAAGTTGTAACAGAGTAAAGGGATGTTTGTAACATTGTAAATAAAACAAAATACTTTTATAATCAACGTATTTATTTATAATCAGCCTTTAAGGAAATACTTTAGTATCAAAATTCTTATAGAAAAATCAAAAATTTAAACAAACATAATAGTCATAACAAAGTAATCAACATAAGAAAAAAATGAGATCTCAATCAGACAAACAATTATGGTAAACATACGTTATTTCGTTATTAGTGCAGTCTACATGAGCCCACAACTTATACTCAGCCAATATTTTTTCTTCTTCATCGGTAAAAACTCTCTTTTTCGATACGTAGCCTACTTTCGGAAGATCTGTAGAACCTTCTTCAAGCATTTTCTTCTTCTTTTGCACGTATCTATACAAAGTAACATGGCACAGCTGGTAAGAATTTGCAGCATCTCTGTATGGTACGTTTCTAAGAAGGACTTCTTCTGCAGCCAAATCCATTATTTCTGCAGTAGCTAACCCTCTACTGGTCGTTCTTTTATGTATATTAGGCATTCTGAAACAATAATACAGATTTGTATTAGATACTTTGATATATAAAAAACGCTATAAAGTGCTTTTAGATATCACACGATAAACGGGATGAAAGTAACAACATGTTACTTTTATCCCGACACTTGAAATTTCCCGAATTTGGCAGTCATATGCCTATAACATTAAAACTACTTTAGAAACATACCATTTCAAACATAAAATAGAAAGATGGATAGTTACGCTACATCACTGACACCTAACATGCAAGATTGAACATACCATAACAAAAACAAACGCAGTTGAAAAAAACTGTAAAAACTTACTTTTGGGGTATTTTTGACGCACTTACTCGCTACGTGCACAACCTGACGGCACAGCGCCGCGAGCGCAACTGAGTCCAATCGGGATCCAAAATGGCGCATTTCGTTGAACAAACCATCAATGCAGCCAACATAGTTTCTTCAAAAATCCATTTGTTACGTTCAACCCGTGTTACTTGTATACCTGGTCTCCCCTACATTAAAATCCTAGTGGTACTTACAAATATTAAAATGAACATTTTAAAGCTCACAGCTTTTTTTAAAATTTTTGACATAAGGATACTTAAATTATTTAATATTAATACTATCAATTATGTACATAATATCCTGAGAACATTTACACATAGGATTTAGAGCTATACCGCTACGTTAGTTTCTGGAATATGGCTATTACCTTTATTATAATAATCAATAGGGATTATCTATGATAACAATAAAGTGAGTAGTTACTGAGCTGAGCCGCACGCAGCCAACAACTACAAAGCACGACGTGAGCCGGCCACGCATACAAGCGTATGCGAGCAGGAGTGCACGGCAGCCGCGCGCGCCTCCCGTCCGTATCCACTGGAGATACGGGCGAGAATGGAACGCGCGGCGCGCACGCACACACCGCCCGCGCACGCGCGGTGACAATTTTGCCAGGTTACACACAGAGTGAGCGCATTGTTCGAGTATCACACATGCACGCGCAGCCTGAGCCGGCCGCCGCACGCGCCACGCGAAGCCACCCGTATACCGATGTAATTCGGGTCAGAATCGCGCGCACGGCGGCCGCCGGCGCAGGCTCGAGCCCGTGTATGACACTGTAGCTATTCATCGCAGTCGAGGAAATAGTGATGGGGGAGCTTGTACCGATTGTATTTATCGATAAAATTGAGATCTTTTTTGCGGGTTTTGCAAATGTTCCTGATTAGTTTGTTTTTATTAGTGGGATTTTTATGTAAATAAAATGATTTAGATAATTTAAGAACAAATTCTAATAGACTGGGGAGTTTAATTTTTAGATGAAGTTTTTTGAGGTTAGTGTACATCGGGGTATTATAAGAATATTTTATGGCTTTGTTTTGAATGACTTGAAGTTTATTTACATTAGTAATACAGGTACTGTTCCAGACTGGGCACGCGTATGTGATGCAGGGGCGAACTAAGGTACAGTAAATGTTTATTTTTGTTTGACTGCTAAGAGGAGAGCCTCTGTTGAGGACGGGACTGAGAGCATTAAGAGCTTTAAGGCCGTTTTGTCGAAGCTTTTCCGTGTTAGCAGACCAGTTCAGTTTGTTGTCTAGTGTTAGACCCAAATATCTGACAGAGCGACTCCAGGGGATCTGGTAGCCGTCAATCGATAATCTACGTACTGGTAGAGATCGCTGCCTGGTGAAAAGTATAGCTTCTGTTTTAGCAGAGTTGATTTTCAGTTTCCATTTCAGGAAATATGACAAAAGAAGGTCAATAGAAAGTTGTAATCTACTGATTATTAAGTCGATATCACTGAAGGACGTGAGAGACGCGGTATCATCTGCATAACAAGCAATGCTAGTGCGTGGTTGCACGGGTATGTCGTTCAGGTATATCAGAAATAAATAAGGGCCTAAAATAGACCCTTGAGGGACACCGGCTGGTATGGACCTGAGAGAGGAGTGCAGATCACCAATGTGGACTTGAAATTTGCGGTTAGTGAGATAGGCTTTTATAATTTTGACTAGATTTAATGGAATGTCTAAGTTAATTAATTTGTGTATCAGTGCATCGTGCCAAACTGTGTCAAATGCTTTCTCTATATCGAGCAGGAACATACCAGTTGACTGTTTTGAGTTTAGGTTGTGTGTGACTATTTCGGCAACTCTAGCCAGTTGTTGAACTGTAGAATGTCCTGCCCTAAAGCCGAACTGTTCGTTGATCAGTCGATCGCTCGAAGCTTGCGATAACTGCAGATAAATTATCTTTTCAAATAACTTGCCCAAGCAAGGGAGTAAGCTGATAGGTCGATAGGATGTAGGATTAACAGTGTCCTTACCTGGTTTGTGAATGGCGATCACTTTTGCAGTTTTCCAGATGGTAGGGAAGTGATTGAATGCAAAGCAGGCATTGAATATTTTGGTCAGGAATACAATACCCTTTTGCGGTACATTTTTAATAAGTTTATTATTTATAAGATCAGGGCCAGGAGCTTTACGAGATTTTAGTTTTTGGATTATTCTTTTCACTTGATTAGGGCGAACTAGTAAGCAGTTTTTGTCTTCCGGCATGATATTACCTAATTTACTAAGAGATTTGGAAACTTGTTCTTGTTCTACGGCACTAGTCCAGCTATGGGTGAGTAACATATTATCATGAAAAGCATCAGCTAGGGCATCGCATTGCTCTTGTACAGTACATGTGAGAGTTCCCGCGGAGTGTTGGAGAGGAGGGATCAAGGAAGAATTAGCTTTGAGCCCTTTGACTATACGCCATAAATCAGGTCCAGGTTTGTCAACTTTACTCAGTTTAGACTCCCATAATTTATCATTATGGCTTTTAATCGTAGCACTAATGTCTACTTGAAGTTGATGAACAATATGGTTCAAATGTTTTCGAATTATGATATTGGGCTCCGAAGCGGCTAGGCGGCGGAAACGATTCTTTAACCGAATCAACCTTTTAATGCGACGGGGGAGAACTGTAATCCAAGGTTTTAATGTAGTAGTAGGTATGGATGCGTTTCTGCTTTCAATGATGGTAGTTTGAAATTCGGCAATAGCAGTGTCAATTTCATCCGTGGTTTTGTAAGTATGGGTCGATAAGTAAATATTTCTGTTCAATAATTCTCGGTATTTATTCCAGTCGGCTTTAGAGTAATTAAACATAGTGATGGGTTTACGTTCGATAGGCGCGTCAAAATGTGCGAAAACAGGTAGGTGATTGGATGACAGTGCTTTTAATGTTACTATGTTGTTAAGGTTATGTATGTTTTTGGTTAGCAAAAGATCGGGGGTTGAAGGTCTGAAGTTAGGACAGTAGTGAATCAAAGTAGCATCTTCGGGACTATGAATAAAGTATTCCCCACCTAACATATGATCATAAAGACTAATTCCATGCGCGTTAGCGGGGCCAGGTGACCAATAAGGATGTTTGGCATTGAGATCACCCATCGCCAGTACAGAAGTTCCTGAAGCCATCACATGATTTAAATCACTTTTAACTAGGGGTAAATTTGGAGATTGATATATAGAAAAGATTTGGATATGTCTATTATGGAGTTTGATTGATACCCCAACAGTTTCCAGGTGAGTGGTGATTGGGGAAGGAATTAAACTGTGAACTATGTCAGATCTAACTAGTATAGCTACACCTTGGCCTGTGCCATTAGGACGTTTATCCTTACGATAGCATGTAAAACCCGCAATATTAAAGTTAATACGTTCAGACAGTTTAGTTTCCGAGACTGCGAGAATATCAATGCTTTGCTCACTAACCAAAAGGTTAAGTTCCTGTTGTTTGGTGCGTACGCCATCAGCGTTCCAGTAGAGAACTCGAAGCCCAGCAGTTTTACTAGACATAATGGCCCATATAAGTCAATATAAGAATAACTTTATCTATAAAAGTTTCACATCTGGAAAATTCTTGTTTCAGGGACTTAATAGTGTTAAATATTTCTAATATTTCGTTTGTGGTTGAGTCTTGAGTAGTCGTCGTCTTCCCAGTGAGTATCTGTTTTGGCATTTCCTGACCAGGTGTTGACGCAAGTTGGACAGGATTAATGGGCTTGGCTAAAGCAGCGATGTTGGGATCTGTTTCCGTTTTATTTCTTGACTCAGGTACGTTAGCTTGACTTCTGTTGCCAGCGGTCACATGGGCCCACGTTGATGTTGAAGGGGTGGGTTTTATTGCAACTGTAGCGTTACCTATGTTCCCGGAAGGGGAAGTAAGGCTATTGCGTAGTTTTTCACGCCGGGATTGGATGCGCTCTAGGTAGTTGAGCCTTGCTGGGCAGCGTGAGTAGTTCGCAGGATGATCTTGTTTACAGTTGCAACAAACAGCGGCTTCTATCCTATCTTTCTTAGGACACTCCCAGGTTGGATGAGCTGCGGCACATTTAACGCATCTGGGCAAAGACTATCTGGCCGCGGATGAGTGCTTCAGCGTACCCGTTGCCCCGGCATTATGGCGTCCCGCAGGAACATCCCCAGGTTTTTAGTGGGTATCCCCGCCGCGCCCATCTTCGGCGGGGGAGTCCCACATACCGCCCCGCGCCCCCCGGCGTGGGGAGATGTCGCGTAACGCATTTTTCCTAGGTCAAAAAAAGGCGGAGACTATCTCCCTCCACCTGGCACAATCCTGACACACCTCTTTCGCCTCTTCAGCTTTCAACACATTATTCATACACGCTCGCCGGTTTTTGGTACTCTTGACCTGGCCTTTTCGTTTATTTGATCAAGGAAAGTACTCCTTGGTCGACCAATATGGGTTTGTTCGTTCAACCTTGCCTTGCATATGTCATCATTATCTATAACAATTAAATTCTTCTTCCTGCCCTTATCCCACACTAGGTAGGGTCGGCACAACCCAACACAAACAACAAAATAAACAACAACAACAACTAAAACACACAATCAAATAATCAACAACAGTCTAACAATTAAATTGATTCTATAAAATTGAAAATATAATATTATTTTTTCACTCATAGACAGTAGACAGTACCCTTAATTATAAGAATCAAACCCAAAGCTCGCAACAAGCGGAGAACAGATCAAAACGAAGTGCCCCTTGCCAATTATAATGGTGCTTATTTATAAAACTCTTTCCTAAGGGCCCTTCACTGTCGCGGCGCCTTTTCAAAACGAATCCGGGGAATAGAGATGTAGTACCGGTAAACGGGGTCTACCCCCGTTCACCTTTGGGTCGATCAGGTGGGTACCCCAATGCTAGTAATTCTAGCGCCTGAGCATCGATGTGTAAACATTACTGTACTTCGGTAGGAGGGCACTGTAGTTAGTGAAATTGGGCTGAAAAGTCTGAAAAGTATTATATCTTATGACTTTTGAGTAAGAATCGTTGGAATTTTACATGATTGTTAAATCCTAGGTGACACTTTTCTGACGGGCAGCGATATCCTCCATCCGTATAGCTTCAGTCAGGACAGCGTTTAGCTCGTCTTCTAACTTCTCTGCATAAAACGAAAAACAAAGGGGCTTAAAGATAATTTGTACCATAACGCAATTTCTTTTTACATTGATACCTATATAAGTCAATACTATACAGCTGACATAAATACTAACAATAAATATTCTGACACCAACCCCGTAAATTATCAGAAATCCCACGAGAAAATATTTTTACCTCATCCCTAGTCCTTAATTGTTATTAAAAAATTCGTGTTAAACCCCTAGTCTCCTAGGGGCGAGAAACACTTTTAACACTTTGTTTTGTTCGAAAGGGCTAATTATTTTTACAGCTGGCTAGTGCTGTTCAAAATAACCACCGACGTGGCGAAATTTGGAACTAGTGTTTTTTTTTTTAATGACAAACAAGCAGGCGGCCCATCTGATGGTGACTACCGTCGCCTATGGATACCTGCAATACCGGGGGTACCACTGGTACGTTGCCTACCTTTCAAGACTCTGTTCACTTGCCTTTTGAAGAGTCCCATGTTGAAGCTCAACGGAAATATTGGTCGGTGTATTTTCAAAATTCAATTTCATAATGGAAAGAAGTATGATACAAACAAGACGCTCTCCTGAAGTTAAGAACGTTTAAGACGAAATTGTGACCTTTTGTATATTAAGAGAAATACTATTTTTTTTTTATGTGAAGAAGTAAGAAGAAGAACAAGACGCTGCGCTCTTCTGATATTAAGAGATAACGCTGCCCAGTACAGTGCTACCTAGGATGTCACAATGATGTAAAATTCTAGGTGCCCTTCATCAATGCTTCTTACTCAAGAGCCATACGATGTTAAGACTCTTCAGCATGAGTGCTTCGGCGTACCCGCTGCCCCGGCATTATGGCGTCCCGCAGGAACACCCCCCAGGTTTTTAAGTGGGTATCCCCGCCGCGCCCATCTTCGGCGGGGGAGTCCCACATACCGCCCCGCGCCCCCGGCGTGGAGTGATGATGCGTAACGCATTTTTCCTAGGTCAAAAAAAATGGTACCCACCTAGTCGACCTCCTGCAAAGGAAGTCTGCCTCCAGTGTGTGAACAGTTTTTTTTTTTATATTAAATAGGACTGCGTTTGACCACAGTCTCACCTGTTGGTAAGTGAAGACGTGGTCGAAGCTGTTACACACAGGCCTAGCAAATACCTATTAACCCTCGACTTGAAGACACCCAAGTTGTAATTTTCGGGAAACACTGAAGCGGGTAAGGAGTTCCAAATCTTCGCAGTTTCGACATCAGCGCCCCCATAGTAAGTCGGCTGTTGTTTTGGACGTCGAATGTAGTTTGGTCTAGACAGTTTTTTTTAGTTTTCTTGCTGTTTTGCCAGTTAAAGGTTTATAGGTGAGTAAAAGTTTTTATAGAACACAAACTTGGGTATTTAAGACTTACTTTGATCGAAAGGCGTTAATTACTTCCTAGAATGTTTAAATTGGCTTTAGAAATTAATGATTGATAGATATAACACTATAATAAAACACATTAAGATATACAAAAATAAACTTTATTTCACAAACGTGAGGGTTTGCAAGAATGTATGGATGTCTGGATGTATGTTTGTTACTCTTTCACACCTAAACGGGTGCACCGATTGACCTGAAATTTGGTATAGAGATAGCTTAGACCCTGGAATAACACATTGGCTATAGAAAACCGGGTAAAACCGCTGGGCGCAACTAGTATATTATATTTTTAAAATTTTCTCATAATCATGCACGCAAGGAATAAACTCTTAATGCACTGGCCTATAATGTAGAAGTGTATGAAAAATAAAAACCTTAATACAATTTTACTCTCGTACGTAGATCCTGTAAAAGAGCAAAAAATCTACATGCTTTGCCCTTTTCAAGTTTCAAACACAGTCACTCAAAACTCTTTCAGAAGTGAGTTTTTCTGAGGTAAAATCCGGAAATCTATTACATGGAACGTCAAGCCCTTTGAGGCGGGGAGCTGGCTGTCAGCTTGATTAATATTCTCAAAGAAACAATTTCGTTGTCTACCAAATATTGTAGTCCTTTTGAATACTTGGTTTTGATAAAAGACGATACATTTTGGATGTTACTTTTCTATTGATATTACGCCTTCGTTTTCACGTAATTTTATGTGTTTTTATAGTTAATTTACTATTTTGATATATTCTTTATATATTTTTATAATAATTACACGATAAGTCCCAATTAATATGAGTTTAAATCGCGAATGTTTAAAATGTTATTTATTCTTATAATCGACCGAGCGAAGCGAGGTCTTAGAGTCGAGAGCCGCGAAAAGCCTGCGTTTTGACCAGTTTAACGGTTGACCTCTGGTGGTTAAGTTTGATCGACATTTACTCGAAAACAGTTTATCCAAATTAAATGAAACTTTGCACACGAGTTAAGTAGGTTAATATAATAATTATAGTAAAAAAATAGCCAAATAGAATTTAGGTTTGTAGAGATATAATAGGTGACTTAAAGTCTTTACGATAGGTCTTACGATTATTTCAAAACTGGAGCGCTGATAATTTTTTTTCTAACATATACACATTTTTTATAAGCGACATAAATATAGTTTTAAAAGTGTATGTTTGTATGTATGTTTGTTACGCGATAACTGGAAAACCAATGGTCCAATCTTTATGAAACTTTGCAAACGCGTAATTTAAATCCATAGAATTTTTAAGTTCGAACATGAGCCAAATCGGTCGAAGGATTCTAGAGTTAAAGAGATTGCTTTATTACAATGAAACCGATAATCCAGTCTTGATAAAACTTTTTGAACAGGTAGTACAAACTAAAAAAATTCTCACCTCCAAAAATGAGCCGAATCGGTGCAAGGGTTGTAGAGTTATAGAGAATACAAAATTACAATGTTTATCGATTGTAATATTATTAGAACTGCAGGGATATTCACTTAGTCCTCCGTCAGAGAACCGAACCAAAGACCGAATTGTCAAAAATCGATACGACGTAATACGTCATTTCATACATTTTTGACAATTCGGTCCTAGGTTCGGTTCCCTAACAGATAAGTAATAAATAGTCATGTTAACTTACTCAATATATTATTATGAATTTAAATGATCGTGCGGGTGCAGGATATGTGCATAGTTTTTATTTGATACGTCAAGTTTGATAATAATATTATCCTCGTATAGATCCTACCAGTGGAAGTAGGTACTTAATTTACTTACTTTCAAGTTTGCATAATACGAGTAGTATATATAATTATTTGCCCTAAATTTAGGCATTCTTTTTAGTATCGATATAATATAATTTCTTACTAAAACCTATTTCTTTATTTAAATAGGCTACAGTCCTTCACTTTTGAAAGTAAATTTTACAATTATTTATATCTATTTTAAGACTCTACTGCTCGTTCGAAATGCATATCTATGAGAAGAACGAACAAGAAACTCATTGGGATTGTTATTTGTGTGTTTTTCACATATTATTATGCCATTAAAACCATCATCCACTCTAGCATCTGCAAACATCCCTGACGCTCTGTAGTATCGAGACAGCGCCAAAAGCATCCTGAAAGCATTGTTATACTGGATCCGCAGCGCCTTGAGATCCCTGTTTGTAAAGTTCATCCACAAGTTTTTTTAAATACTAATTAGGCCTACGTTTGATCACATCCCACCTGATGGAAAGTGCAAATGTGATCGAAGAGCTGCACGTATATAAAGTCTGATAATTCTCGCTCCAAGTCTAAGTCATCGTCGGCTGCTACGACCAAATTGTTAGAATTAGCTACAATATCAATATAATAGCTGTCGTAAATTTATTTATTTAAGGAAAAGTTAACAACTACTTTATGAGACTTAACAAATAACAAACACAAATAAATTTGCTGTATAACACAAGTGAAGCTAGATATTTTTTTCCAATTCCAATTCTTCTAATGTACACTGCATCGGCAACTTTTTCGCAAACAAGTGCTACAAACTATGAAGATTTTGTGAGATTTTTTGTAAAAAACTATAGTAATATTTACTATTTTATTCTATTATTTTCTGCAAGTGAATATACACATATCCTTTAATATTTTATTATTATTGAAACTTTGATCACAACAATAGAATAGTCACAGAGATAAAGTTTTTTTAAAATATATCCGTTACGTATTTTGAGTTTTAAAATTACTTTCAATTATGGCATTTTCTTTCCTTTTACGAATATTTTTTTCCCTTTTACGAATATTATAGGTTAAAGTTTCCATACATTTATACTTCGTAGATACTTATAACTTTACCCATGTATATATACCTAAAACCCAAGGTTTTAACATTTTCAGGGAAATTGGGTCTGCGAGGTCCCAGTTCGAGGCGAACTACTAGTTTTATTTATAGTGGATTTTTAAAAGTATTCATTCCATTATCACCTTTTTGACAACTATTAATAAGAGCAGAATAACATTAGGAATAGCTGCAAATCTTTTTGTAAATAACTAGTTAAGACTAGCCTCGTCTATCTTTTCGCATACAAAAGTTTATATTTATAGTTCTTTCACAATCAGTTCAGCATGTTTTTGTCCAGGGGACGTACAAATGTTAAAATCACAACAAATAATATAGAAATAATAATAATCTCATTAAATTTTAAATTAAGATTAATTAAGTATATTTTTACTGAAAATAGTAAATACTCATACGCTATATCATTAGTTCCCCTTTTTTTTAAAAATTTTAATAAGGAAACATCCTATACAAAGTTCTCCCCAGCTCCCCTCCCAGGATCAAGGCAAGCGCAGATGAAAAGTATCTGCAATTTATATTAACATACGGATGGCTTGCGTTATTTAGCAGACGGAGTACGTGTTGCAAACAATGGAGGAAGAAAGAGGTTATTTAGAAGTTGATTGAGTACGTTTTTCAGGATTACAGTTCTTTTTTTCCATGCAGCAGAGATGGATGTGTGAAGAAACTAGAATGGATACAATCAATAATGAGTATGCTAGAGGAAGTCGCCTGAGCAGTGATGTGCAAACATTGCTGTGCTTCGGTAGGAGGGCACTGTAGCTAGTGAAATTACTGGGCTGAAGAGTCTTAACATCTTATGAATCTCAAGTAAGAAGCGTTGGCGCAGTGCACTGGGTAGCACTGTACTGATTATGGGCAGCGTTATCTCTTACCATCAGGAGAGCGTCTTGCTCGTCTGCTTACTTCGTTGTATACAAGTGTGAGGAAAATCGGAAGCAAAGGAAACAGGCCTCCGGCTCAACTCCGCTAAGCACACGCACTGATTGCGCTTTAGGCAAAATGCAGTACCTATATAATGTTGGCGGATAGTTTTCGGGAAGGGGGCGCCCGAAAAAGGTTTGGATGAACTGTGTGAAAGAGGATATGCGTGCTAGGGGAGTAGATGCAGATATGACGGATGATAGAGCAGAATGTAGGAGAAACGTGTTGTGCTGACCCTACCTAGTGTGGGATAAGAGCAGGAAGAAGAAGAGGATAGTTTTTCTAAGTGCATTCCAATTTTTTGCAAAGACTGAACATGGTCTTTTTTTTACTTTTGTCATCCGAAATCTTTTCTCTCTCATGTCCTTAGTCTATAGGTACATAATAATATATTATCTATTTTCATCATCATCTTAATTTCCTGTCAAAATAGGCCTTCCTTTGGTTTGGCAATCCTCTTTGGTTTTTTACCCAGTAAAAATGCGTTACGCACCCTACAACCTACTGCAATATTTGGCCATTCTCCCTTATACAACCCATACTTTAAGACTTGTTTTATAAGCAAACCCCATAATAAAATTATCCACTACAGGCTAATTGCAAGAAATACTGCAGTTCCAGGATGATTCTTTAAGTTTGTACAATCTTTTGTTGAAAATTACAAAAGAACACAATGCTGCCACGGATCAAAGAATCATTGGATGGTGCCTGGTATATTGTTTTTGAAGCTTACATAGTAAGCCCACTCATTTGTATTATACATAATGATTGTTTTTTTTATTACTATTTGGATTGGCTACATGTAGATCATGAACTCTATCGTGTATCGTGTGTGTGTAATCCAGGGGTATATTTTCCGAGCCAAATGTGGTTCATAGTAAAGGGTCCGAGTGAAAACTAGAGGTAAGCAATCAGTAGTCGTTTTAAGTGGTTAATAACTTTGATTTTAAGCTAATATTATTAGCTTGTGGTCAAACTCAAACTCAAACTCAAAATTCATTTATTCAAATAGGCTACAATGGAGCACTTTTGCAAGTCAATTTTACATTTTATTTTAATATTCTACCGCTCATTCGCAAGGCACCTCTATGAGAAGAATGAGCAAGAAACTCATAGGGATTGCTTTTTTTAAATATGTGTTTACAATTATTAATAATAAATAATAAATAAAATAATAATAATCCAGGCATCTTTGTCTTCTATGTATTGGCTAATTTTATAATA
The DNA here is from genome assembly GCA_947507615.1 of Hemithea aestivaria. Classification (NCBI taxonomy): domain Eukaryota; kingdom Metazoa; phylum Arthropoda; class Insecta; order Lepidoptera; family Geometridae; genus Hemithea; species Hemithea aestivaria. The sequence continues at coordinate 1,322,254 of OX382346.1, read as the reverse complement.
GGCTTTCTTTTGTAATAAGTCTTTAACACGGCTTTTGAATTTACCTTCTGTGAGCCCCGTTATTTCATCAGGGATTTTATTATAAAAACGTACACAATTCCCTAAAAATGATTTATGGCTCGTTTTGGACAATCTGAATCGAGGTACAGCTAACTTATTCTTATTTCTAGTATTAAAGCTATGAGTGTCACTATTTAACTTGAATTTATCTAAATTTTTTCTGACATACATAATATTTTCGTAAATGTACAAAGATAGGGTAGGGTCAGTATATTTATCTCTTTAAAGAGCTCCTTTAAAGAGTCTCTTGGGCGCATCTCATAGATGGCACGAATTGCACGCTTTTGCAGTATGAAAATAGTCTCAATATCTGCTGCTGACCCCCACAGTAAAATACCGTATGACATTAAACTATGGAAATATGCAAAGTAAACTAATCTCGCTGTAGCTACATCTGATAGTTGCCTGATTTTATACACCGCATATGCTGCAGAGCTCAATTTCCCTGACAATACATTAATATGATTACCCCATTGTAGCTTAGAATCTATATTCATGCCAAGGAACAAAGTTGCATTGTCAAGCTTTAGTATTTCACCGTCAAGAACTATATTAGATTCTATGTACCTAACGTTAGGTAATGAAAATTTCAGACATTTAGTCTTTTTCGCATTCAATAACAGATTGTTAGCTGCAAACCATTTAGATATTACTATTAACGCGTTATTTACATGTATAAGCTCACTATCTTTCCTATCCACTTTAAATATTAGCGAGGTATCATCGGCAAATAAAACGATGTCTGCTAGGTCTTTAACCATGTAAGGGAGATCATTTATATATGCCAGAAACAAGAATGGACCAAGGATTGACCCCTGTGGCACTCCTATTCTAACAGGATGGCTTGATGAAATGACACCGCCAATATCCACTTTCTGCTGTCTGTCTGACAAGTAAGATTCCACCAAGATTAAGGCATATCCCTAAATTCCGTATACCTCCAACTTCCTCAGCAGTGTGCTATGATCCACACAATCAAAAGCTTTGGAAAGGTCACAGAATACGCCAATAGCATCCTGTGAACTCTCCCAAGCCTGAAGGATCAGAGTCATAAGGTGACTACCTGCATTTGTCGTAGATCTACTCTTAGTGAAACCATACTGACTTTTATGTAATATTTTGTATTAATTGAAGTGAGACAGCAGTTGGTGCAGCATCATTTTTTCAAAGACTTTGCTCAAGACAGGAAGTACCGAGATCGGCCTATAGTTAGAGGGATCAGTTTTGCATCCCGATTTAAAGATTGGGGTGACTTTGCTAACTTTCATCAGGTCCGGAAATGTGCCTTTATCTATACACAAATTAAACAATTCCGATAAGTAAGGAGCAAGGGTGTCTATAAGCGACTCTACCAATTTAACCGATAGGCCCCAGAGGTCTTCAGTGGTTTTTACATTTAGGCTTTTATACGTTTTTCTAACATAATTTGCCGATACATGTGTAAAGGAAAAGTAAGGTATATCATGTTTAAAATTTTCCTTTATATCATAGTGGATGCTACATCTATGCTTGTAGTAATACTATTTAATATTAATATAGTAGCTAGTATTATTTAAAATTGTTAATTAGTTTTAAGATTGTTTTATATCCTTAACATTGTCCAATACCAGTTCCAGGACAACTGATAGAAAACTCTACTTTTGAGTTTTAAGTTAGCCCTAGCTTTGTGCTGAATAATCTAAATATATAAAAGGAAAGAGTAACTGATTGACTGACTGATCTATCAATGCACACCCCAAACCACTGAACGGATTGGATTAAAATTTGGAACACTGATAGGTCATATGACGTAGACCTCCGCTAAGAAAGGATTTATTCACGCGGGCAAAGCCGCGAGTATAAGCTAGAAAAATATATATACAATACTGTGATTAGCAAGTTGGGCTGTTTTTTCCTAGTCTGTACTGTCCCACTACTGGGCAAAGACCTCCCCCAAATCTTTCCATTTGTCCCTTTCTTGCGCCACCTCAGGCCAGCCGATCTGGTATGTGTCGAAATCGTCTCGCCATCGCTTCTTAGGCCGGTCTCGGCGGCGTTGCTTTTCTCTAGGCACACATTCTGTGGAGATTTTTGCCCAGCGGTCGGAGTGCATACGGCTAATATGACCGGAACACTCCCATTTCAGTTTGTTGGGCTTACTGTTCATTATTATTTTATCTAGCACCGTCCATGAGTTTTCTTGATCCATGTTTCCCTTGCTTTCCTGAAGAAACTCGGTCTAATGTTGTTATTTTTCTTTTAAAACAGGAAGGTTGTTCCGCTGAGCAACTTCTGAAGAAAAAAGCTGAAAACCAACAGGCTGTGTATTTGATAATTGACTCTGGCAAGACAGGTCTTTGCAGAGATTACTCTGTCTTTAAGCATGTTACAAAATGTTAAGGTGTATTTATTTATTTTTTAAGCAAAGAAATTAGACGCTCTTTTTAACCCCCGACGCAAAAGCGACGGGGTGTTATAAGTTTGATGTGTCTGTCTGTCTGTGTGTGTGTATGTGTTTGTGTGTGTGTGTGTGTGTGTGTGTGTGTGTGTGTGTCTGTCTGTGGCATCGTAGCTCCCGAACGGATGAACGGATTTTGATTTAGTTTGAAAGTAGAGGTAGTCGAGAGTGTCCTTAGAATGTTTGATGGAAATCGGTCCAAGATGGCCACTGCTACAAAATGGTGGATTACTTTTTTTCTCCACGATCTAATATGGGTATCAAATGAAAGGGCTTAACTAGTAAAATACAACCCACTACATAAAATTTAAAATCCAAGATGGTCGCCATCACAAAATGGTGAATTACATATTGCGTTGGGGGTTTTTTAAATTTTTAATTTAATTCACTTGTTTATGTGAAGAAGTAAGAAGACGAGCAAGACGCTCTCTTGATTTTAAGAGATAACGCTGCTCATATAATATAATCAGTACAGTGCAACCAAAGATTTCACAATGATGTGAAATTCTAGGTGCACTGTACCAACGCATCTTTCTCAAGAGTCATGAAATGTTAAGACTCTTTAGCCTAGTAATTTCACTAGCTACAGTGCATACTGATATTAAGAGAAAACGCTGCCCATAATTAGTAGGGGAGCGAGGGGCTTGTTGTAACAGAGGTAAGTAGTAACAGGCTCTTTTCACTAGGATCTTGAACTTTATTTATGTATTTTTTTTACTCGATTTAACCTATAAACCACGCCGCATCATGTTGCCATAGCAAGTGTCCCGTCGGCCGGCGCAGTAAGCGGAAGTGTGTATGCGCTTCATTTTTGCCGGGTCATATAAAATTGAACTGTCGTAAAATTATGCTTTGCGTTAATATTATCGACTTATTTCAAACGTTCTATAACTTATTTACATTCAAATTTATCTACCTCTGATAATATGTAACCGTTTTTAAGATTGCTAAATTGTTTAAGTAGTTATCTTGATAAATGTCAAAAATCATACCATGGGGTTAGTTGTAACAAAATCCCGGGGTTTGTTGTAACACAAATTAAGAAGTAGATAACTACTTTTTTTTTCCTTTCTTCTAGTATGAGGGAGTTTAAAAGAAAGTCAGAGCGGGCAACACAAAGCCAAGAAGTGTTAGCGGCTGCTAGCTGAAGTTTTAGAAAAAAAATGCGGTATTCGGAAAGCTAGTCAGACTTTCGGATTATGTCACGTCTCTCTTTACTTACGTCTTCTTTTCTTTATGTTAGATACATAAAGAAAAAGAGTGAGAATAATGAAAGTTTAAGAGTTAAGAAAATAGTAGCTGCTCGTGGCCAAAAGCAAATTCACATCGGCTGAGAGGGGAACTCTTGTTGCACTTGCTTGTGCCTCTAACGCTGCGGGTAATTTTATCCCACCGATGTTCGTTTTTCCTAGGTTTTAATATTCTGATATGTTTATTCGTGGTGGACCTCGATTGCATTGGAGCTGGTAATGCCTTTGGGTGGATGACCGAAAAAGAATTTTTGTTTTATGGATCATTTTATCCAACACGTATTTGAGTTACAAATAGTGTATTTGAGTTAATTTTTGATAAGAATTATATAATACCTACTTTAGAAAGATGTTAATTATGTTTAAAATAAGCAAAGAATAAATAAAAAGAGGAATTAGAGTCGTTTGTTTTTGTCGTTACAACTTGCCCCAAACACGAGGTAAGTTGTAACACAGGACTTCTTCTAGAAAAAAATTTATTGTAAAATAATTACCCACAAATATGGTATTATTTTTACTTGATTTGGTAGAGGAAGAGTTACAGCATCCATTCATATTTTTTAGTAGCAATTTAATCAATAGATCTCGAGCCTATATTAGTTTTCATGAAAACTGTTACAATAAGCCCCTCGCTCCCCTACAGTGCCACCCAAGATTTCATAATGATGCAAAACTTTAGGCGCACTGCACCAACGGTTCATCATTATGAAATCCATGGTCGTTAATCGTATCTATGGTATCCATGCCACTAATATTATGGACAGAAAGAAAGAAAAAACATTCATTGCCAATCATAACATAGACCACAACAGTTTGAGTGAAGTTACATTTTTTTTTTAATAATAAAAGAATAGAAATAAAAAAAAAAACAAAACAATTTACAGAAATACACTGAGATATTGGCAAAAGGGACAGCGTTAGGTATCTCTTACTATCAAGAGTGCGTCGCGCTTGTATCCTTACTTCTTTGTATAAAAAGGTTTTACTAAATAACCGTATTAATTGTTAAAAGATCTTTATAATATTACTTCATAATAAAATAGTATAATAGCTCTTTTGACAAATATAACCAAAGATTCGCATAAAATCTCCATAAATATTAATACGAAACGCAAAAGTCTCGGACGCTCGTAAAAAGCTTAACCCCTATTTCCTAATCTGGTTACGGCTAATAGAAGTATGAATAACGCGCAAATTTCTAAGGAAACTGCCCTTACAATGTCATAGTGACGGGGTGGCGTGTTTTTGTCGGATAAATTGCCGGAGTTTGGTTTGTGGGTTAAGTAGAGTGTGAGGATACCAAGAATACTACTACCACTACTACTACTTACTAGGTCTGTGTGCAACATCTTCGACCGCGTCATCATTTACCAACATGTGAGACTGTGGTCAAACGTAGCCCTATTCTCTTTAAAAAAAAGAATAATGAATTTCAATTAAAACTGTCCAAAATAAAATATAACGATAATAATAATTAATGATTATAATATTATGATAATTTACTGAAATAATAATTGAACTTGCAAATTTGTACAAATATTTTATTTAATTTACTTGAGGTACTTACGAGTAGGTAGGTTAATTAGTAACAAAAAAATAATATTATTATAATAAATTGAACATACGAATAATATTACATAGTATCCAAAAATATATGTGTAAGTAGAAAGTAGGTATTTAATAGCGCTTCACGGCTAAGTAGACTGAGTTCATATTTGGTAAGTAGGTAGTCTAGGTAGCTTAAACACGTAGAATTGTTCCTACGTTCCTATTCGATTTAACCGTTTAGCCCTGAAAAGATAACATCTCTATATTTAAAACACGCTAAAAATATTTCAGATGGTTAAGCCGTCCATAAATGCCTTGTCATAGCTAGTTTTGCATAAATATATGTCGGAAAACTTGGTGGATCATGTTGAATTGGTCGTGTTGGATCATTGTGGAGTGCAATAGCTGTTTATTTGGTTATTTTAGTAAGATCGGTGCCCTGAGCTTGCTGCTCGGTCCTAATCGTTAATTTAGTTAAATTATAATGTTACTTGTTAGTTATGGAATAAACAATGTTTAACAAGTGATTGTTTGTTTCGTGCTCGCATTTTACCCACTGACGCCAACTATAGCCAAATATATTATTATGATGAATCCGAGGACAAGATGTCGCTTCGACATACATATATAATACACTCGCTGATTTTTTTGCCGGATAATCTCCGACAATCCCATCCCTACAACCAAAACCACACAACGTAACCGGCAGTAAAGGAAATCCGCAGAAATAATGTATTTGTAGGCTCACTCGGCCCTTTTATTTCCGTTATTGCTTGCTTTTGCACTTTTCGAGAGAATTTTTATGGTTTCTGAAGTATACTCGCGAACGCTTTTGAACTGAGATGAAGTGAGTGGCTTGAAGATATAAAAAAATGGTTTATTACAAGTTTGTGGGGGTAGACTTCCTTTGCAGTCTAGGTGGGTACCCCAACAGTGCCAGTTATTTTACCGCCTGAGTGATGTGCAAACATTACTGTGATTCGGTAGGAGGGCACTGTAGCTAGTGAAACTACTAGGCTAAAGAGTCTTATGACTCTTGAGTAAGAAGCGTTGGTGCAAGTCACCTAGAATTTCACATCATTGTGAAATCGTAGGTGGCATTGTACTGAGTACTGATTGTGGGCAGCGTTAGCTCTTAACATCAGGAGAGCGTCTCGTTCGTCTTCTTAACCACTTCTTTACATAAAAAAAGTAGAAGAGGTTACCCCTACATAATATTATGGTAATCTTGATGACCTGAAACTGCACATAAATGTATATTGTTCATTCTTCTTTTTAACCCGCGAAGTAAAAACGGAGTTTATAAGGAGTGTCTGTGTGATATTTTTTTTTTAAATTATTTTATAGGTTTTCTGTATATTTGTGGTAATTCAATAAATTAATAAAATAAAATTAAAAATAGTTTTATTGCCTAAAAAAAAAAAAATACAATTTACATTTACATTAAGCTTCTCCAAGAAAAATTAAGGAATAGTATTAAAAGAAATGTGATACTAATTAGGCAAAAGGTATATGCTCAGCTTTATGCTGGCAAGGATGCGCAGCGCTGATTTTCAGCATATGCCTATGCTCGAGCTTAGATGTTCGTCAAGCGGAATAAACTAAGTAAAGAGTTAAAAAAAAAATAAAGAGTTGTATAAAGAGTTTGGTATTCTATTCTACTCAAATCCAAGATTGCCGCCACCCAAAGAGCTTACGATATCAACTCATTGCCGCCATCACAAAATGGCGAAATGAAAAAAATTGGACTAATATTGCAACTTAAGCAACATCACTCAAACCAAAACAATTCACTTGTCACCCAAATCCATCGAGGGCATATCCAATAGAGGGGCAATAGACAAAGTTTTCCTTGAAATAAATTTTTTCACAATTTGACGACTCCGCCCACTTTTCCTATTGGCTACGCTGGTTTTAGTGATGGGCAACGAAAAAGTTTCAATTTAAAACTCGATTATGCCAAGTAATCGATTACAAAGCGATAATATAATATTTTTGACTAAGAGGCAGAACATACGCACGGTTGCAAATCTGATCTTTTGTTTTAAATGGTGTTAATGTCGGAAATCATAAAGGAAGATTTTTGCTTTCCAAAGACATTGTTAGTTCCGATTTCATCTTATAGCAAAAATAGCGTTTTAGTTTTAAACAAGTCAAATATAAAATAATAGCTTATGCTCGCGGCTTTGCCCGCATGGCAAAATCCTTTCTTAGTGGAGGTCTACGTCATTAACCCTATTAATATTCCAAATTTCAACCCAATCCGTCCATCGGTTTAGGCTGTGCGTTGATCAGTCAGTCAATAAGTCAGTCACTCTTTCCATATATAAATTTAGATTCTTAAAGACATCCGATTTATACACATGCATGCAAAGTTTAAGCTAAATTGAAAACTGGGAAGTAGATTAAATTTTACTTGCAAGATTTGATTATAGACAACAGGACAGGCGAATGTAAAAAAAGCTTGTGAATAAAATTAAACAAAAATTGCCCCCTACGCAACGCTTTCAAAATTACCTATTTTGTGGAAGGTGGCCATCTTTGATTTTAAATTTATCATAATAATATATACTACATACTACTACTAGTCAAGCCCTTTCAACTTTCATTTGATGCCCACATTGACGGGATTATGGAGAAAATAATTAATCAGCTATTTTTAGCGGCGGCCATCTTGGATTTTAAATGTATTAAATGTAATGCATATATTTTACTAGTCAAGTCCTTTCATTTCCTACCCTTACATTTGACGAGGTTGTGAAGAAAAAAAATAATCCGCCAAATTGTAGCGGCGGCCATTTTAGATCGATTTCCACCAAACGCGGCTAAGAAAACTCTCGACTACCTTTCGACTCTACTTTCAAACAAAAAAACAAGATCAAAATCCGTTCATCTGTACGGGACCCAGAAGTAAGACAAAGTACATGAGCAACGATGCCACAGACAGACAGACACGTCAAACTTATAACACCTCGTCGTTTTTGCTTCGGGGTTAAGAAGAGGTCAGGTTTTTATGTTTTAGTTTTTGGTGAATAACTTTTAAAAAGAGTTTTCATTTCTTGTTCGAAACTTATTTTAGTCTATAACAAAAAATGACGTTTTCATGATGTGGATGGTATATTCTCATCCGCTCATAAAAAAGAAAATATTAAATTTGTAGGTATCTCGATCGAAAACAGGGGAATGGCATCGAAGCATTTTTATATTTTAGCAAATTTTATAGTTGTATATCAATACTGTAGGTTTTCACTAACCTACTCGCAGCGCCGCGTGATGCGACTAAACAAGAGGTTATATGATAATATTGTAAATGTTATAAATAATAGACATAATATTATAAAAGTGTCTCCCTGTTGTATAGATAATGAATGAAACGTAGCTTTTTGTGCGCAAGTCTGACTCGTATTCGCCATAGGTTTTATATACCAAAATACGAGATGATCTTTTGTCACGAAAAATGACGGTAACTTTACGCAACTTCACGTGTCATATTTTTTTGATACATCCTAAAATATCCGTGTACTTTTTATTTATGTTAAAATTTCGTTGAAATCAAAATTTTAGGGTGCCTGCCCCACTGGTGGGGCAGGTGAAACTGTCAAATAATTTTTGTGTCTCACGCACCCCACTGATCGCGTTTTGGTGGGGCGGGTTCTTCCAAGACACCATCAGCCTAAGACTACGAGAACTTTCCGAGATATTGATATTTTAATTTTGATAGCTGTCATTTGAAATGAAGATTTCCTCAAGACCCTTCATTTCTTCCATCATTTTCACATATTAGCAAGGTAGATAACAAGAAAAAGGTACCAGGAGATCATAATTAAAATGAAGTCTTACATACGAGTATTCGTTGACTTGTACTGCTTTGCCTGTACCTGCGTCTATTAATGAAAAAAACACATGTTATCCCATTCATATAAATTACACAAAGGTACATAAAAGTTCGAATTAATCAGGAAAGTGCGACTAAAATCACCGCAATACGAGATTTTAATAATATATTATCAGATGGGATGATTTTCTTATGTGTTGTATGTCTACTAAATAGTACATAGTTCCTTATAATTTCTGATCTCCTAGTTCTTCGCAAAATATTTGCATTAATAACACCATTCATCATTTAGTCGTGCCCAATAAATTATATTTTTGCATGAGTTACAGCGCTCTGATGGGGCGCGTGAAGTGTACTTTTTTAATATTATCACCCGCCACACTAAAACGCAATCAGTGGGGCGCGTGAGAAGCAAAAAATATTTGACAGTTCCACCTGCCCCACTAGTGGGACGAATAGTGGGGAACACGGGAACTACCCAATTTTTACAACACAAGTGAATTATATTAAAAATTAAAAAAAACCCCCAACACATTCAAAATTTGTAATTTTGTGGTTGCAACATCTTTTAGTTTTTCAGATGTTAGTTTATTAAAATCTGTTTATTATAGTTTGTAGTTTTCTACTAATCAAACTTTTTAGTTTAATTCCCATGTTGAGGGAGTTGTGGAAAAAAATGTAATCACCATTTAATGGCAGCTAAGAACACTCTAGACTATTTCTACCTAAAAATAAATAGGCCAAGCGCGAGTCGGGCCACGCACAATGTAGGGTTCCGTAGTTCTAGTAGATTGAATACACTGCACAACAGCATTTTGGATGATTTTTGACGACGATTTCAAATTTGTGACTGAAATTTCTGTACCAGCTCTAGTTAAAAAGATATGACACATATTATGTTGTTTTCGTAATAAAACGCTATAAATGTAGAGATCATCATCATCATCATCTCAGCCGTAAGACGTCCACTGCTGAACATAGGCCTCCCCTTTGGACTTCCATATGTACAATACAACCATGAACAATTTGCTTGCGCGATCTAATTTTTTTTTGTGTTTTATCAAATGGGCTTATTATGGGTAGAAATTAGACTTATTACTTATTCGACCAGAAACATGTAGAAGATGTTCGGCTCATTTCGTGAAATTCCGGTGAAGTTCGGATTTGACAAATGATAAATTTGACGTGTTCAATTTACAATTTTTTTTTATAATTCGATTTCATTTAATGACGCAATTGTCAAATCCGAACTTAACTGGAATCTCACGAAATGAGCCGAACATCTCCTACATGTTTCTGGTCTCCTGGTACTTCGTAAAAGTTTCAATAGTCATAACTCATGAACTGCTGTACTGATTTTGATAATCTATGATTTGAAATGATTTCTTCGATTGGTCGCCTTCTCTACTATATGCATGTTAAAAATATCAACCAAATTATTTACAATTTTTTTTTTATCAAAATAAATTTGTCATATCCTTACTTTACCGAAAACCGAGCTGAACAGACCCCCAAAAACCCCGAAAGCAAAATGCAATCAGTCTTGGTAGAAAAGTTTTTATTCATGTATCACACAATTTCACGGTATAGTACCACGAACAAAGCGCTTGCGTGTTTTAATGACGATCAGCGCCATCTAGTTTCGTTAGCAGTAACTAAAATTAACAAAATGTATTTTTGCCGTTAAACATATCGCCCGCCATGAACGCATTGGCAATCGTTCATCAAAAACTAAAATATACACAATACAATATAATGCACACAGGTACATTTTGAATAAACGCAAATAAATCTACTATGGCAGGGATGATAAAAGATAAAGTCAATAATGCGCAAGACTACTAAATTTAGAAACAATTATAAATTCTTGCATAGCAAATGAAGTTACATTAACTTGACAGTGGACTGTATTTATTCTTAGACTACAGGTAAAACAATAATTTTGGACAAAGGCCGCTTAATAACATGTAATTTAGACTTTACGCTCACCACGCGCGTAAGTCCATCTGAACCAGCATGTTTTTCTGAAATAACTCCGAACAACCACTTCGCAGGTGGAAGATTATCTTCTTTAATGAGCACAACATCGCCGACTTTAGGTTCAGAAACGACATCCTTCCACTTATAACGATGTTGCAGCTGAGTAAGGTACTCCTGTGACCATCTGCGCCAGAATATTTGGAGCATTTTTTGGACAAGCTGCCACCTGTGCAAGAGCCCAGTAGGTTCTTCAAAGTTTCTATCTGGCACCGCCAGAAGAGGTCCGCCAATTAAAAAGTGACCTGGCGTAAGTACTGGTTCATCAGGATCGTTTGGAATTTGCGAGATAGGCCTAGAATTGAGGCAAGCTTCAATCTGTGACAGTAACGTCGACATTTCTTCAAATGTGAGCGTGCTTGTTCCCAATATTCTTTTCAAATGACCTTTAACTGACTTAATGCCTGCCTCCCACAACCCTCCAAAGTTCGGAGAATGTGGAGGGATGAAGTGCCAGTCTGTGTCGTTAGCTGCGAACCAGTCGGCTATCTCAGGATCTAGACTTGACCTTTCCGCGTTGAACAGCAACTTCAACTCCTTAGCACCACCAACAAAGGTGGTTCCGTTATCGCTCCAAACTTCAGCAACATGACCACGCCTGGCAACGAAACGTTTGAATGCAGCTAGAAAGCCTTGAGCGGTCATGTCGCTTACCAGTTCAATGTGAACTGCCTTGACTGTCATTGAAACGAAAAGGCATATAAAGCCCTTTGTGGAGTGATAACCACGACCTTTGGATGGGCGAATCGCTATAGGACCGGCGTAATCAACGCCACATCGAATAAAGGGTCTAAGAGACGTGACTGAGGCCTCTGGTGACTGGACGCGGGCGTCTGGCAACTGGCCCATCATTTGTTGAGTCGATTTAGCTGCATGCCTCACGCAAACTACACATTTTCTTACATGTTGTCTAACAAGACTCTTGGCGTTTAATATCCAATATTTTGATCTCAACAACGTAATCATTAGTTGAGGCCCTCCGTGACATGTTTTTGCGTGAGCATCGGCGACCAGCAGTTTAGCGAGATTTGATTCTTGAGGTATTAGTATGGGATGCTTCGTGTTTTCGTCGAGATGAGATTTTTGAAGACGACCACCTACTCTCAAGATCTCATCAACGTCGAGGATCGGACTCAATGAGGTAAGTTTACTTTTCTTACTTATTCCTTTATTCCTCTTGACCTTGTCTATTTCATCCTGAAACCATGCACCTTGACATAACTTAATACACGATACTAATGCCCTTTTCAGCTCTTCCGCAGTTAAATTACCTGTGATTCTCGGTTGCAGCCATCTTCTACAGTACGCGACAACTCTTAACAATCGAGTCAAGGAGGAAAATTTTGCAAGCAAATCATTCTCGGTGACTGAACAGGTAAGCTGACAGGTAAGGTGACATTTGATTTTCTTTTCTTCTAATTTTGTGTGTATTTCTTTACTGTCATTCTTATAATCTATGTCTTTCTGTTTCAGAAACTCCGGACCATTCTTCCATAGATCAAGCTGAGCACACTCTGACGGTTGAACACCCCTGGATGCGCAGTCTGCTGGATTCTGCTGTGAGGATACGTGTGAGACTTGACAACCATCGATGACCGTGAGTATGTCTGCTACTTGATTTGCAACAAACGTCTTCCATCTGCTTGGATGGCTCTTCAGCCAGGCCAACACGACCTTCGAGTCGGTCCAGGCGTGCAAATGTTGCTTTGGTATATTCAGGACGTTTGAAACCTCTCGGAGTAGCTTCGCTAGCAACACGACTCCGCATAACTCCAGTCTCGGGATCGAGACTTGTTTTATCGGCGCAACCTTGGTCTTAGATGTAATTAAGCAGACATTAATACAGCCCTTCTTGTCGATGATGCGAATATAGACCACGGCTGCATAGGCTACGCTCGATGCGTCTGCAAACCCGTGCAGTTCCATGAGTTGATCATCGGCAGAGGACTGGATCCAGCGTGGGATGTGAAATTCGGTGAGTTTGTCTAACTCCTTTCTAAAATTAAGCCAATCCTTCAAAAGTGATGGTGGCAGCTCTTGATCCCATTCGATACCAGTTAGCCATATTTTCTGGATGAAACACTTGGCCGTGACTATAACTGGTGCTATCCAACCGAGGGGATCGAACAGCCTCGCTATGTCAGATATTACCTTTCGCTTGGTGACAGGTGTCTCCAATGGAGGGAGTTGAACCGTGTACTGGAACTCGTCTGACTTCTTGTTCCAAGTAAGTCCGAGTATTTTCGTTACAGGGTTGTCAGTTTTCAGTTCCAGCTGACATGGTTGTGCTGGATTCTCAGCATTAATCTCTCTAGAGAGTTCTTCATTATTTGTGGACCACTTCTGAAGCTGAAAACCTGCACGACCCAGTAACTCCGTAGTTTGCTGATACACTTGAACTCCCTCTGCCACCGTTTGGCATCCGGTCATGTAATCGTCAACATAGAAATCCTTTAGAACGCGACTCGATGCCTGTGGAAACATGTTTCCTTCATCGAGTGCTATTTGTTGGAGCGACTTGACAGCAAGATATGGGGCCGCTGATGTGCCGAACGTGACTCGTGTGAGACGAAGATGTTGCAATTCATCTTCAGGATTTTCTCGCCACAATAGGCGTTGAAAATCTGCATCTGCCTCAGAGACCTTGACTTGCCTGTACATTTTGATGACGTCTGCTACAATGCAGATTGGGTGACAGCGCCAATTCATCAAAATGTGGCGCAATTCTGGCTGTAATGTCGGACCGACCATCAAATTCTGGTTTAACGAAACTCCATTACTCCCTGGGCACGAGGCATCAAAGACGACTCTGACTTTTGTCGTGCGTTTGTCATTTCTCACGACCGCATGATGTGGTAGGTAGACCACATCTGATTTGTCCTTGTCTTGAACGACCTCCATGTGTCCGAGATTTAGATACTCGTTAATAACCTTGACATATTCTTCTTTCAGATCGGGATTCTTCATGAGGCGTTTTTCCAACAGAAGAAATCGTTTTTGAGCAATTTTCTGGGAATTACCTTGTACAGATGGAGGATTTGGAGTGCGAAAAGGTAAACGTACAACATAGCGACCAGAATCATCACGCTGAGTTGTTTCATCAAATAACCTTTCGCATTCTTGTTCTTCTTCGGTCAAATGCTTCTTCTCAACCGAATAATTATCTGCTTCGATTTCCCAGAACTGCTTGAGAAGATCCTTTCTTCAGAAAGAAGAGCGTGCATACTCACCACTGCGCTGTGACAAGTTGCCTTGGTCTCTGCCGTGCTATTTACTTCACCAGACAAGATCCAGCCGAGCGTGGTTTCTTGAGCAATAGGAGCCCCCGGTGGACCACTGATGAGACCCTGCATTAAAATTTGAGAGTAGACTTTAGCGCCTAATAACAAATTAATTTTGTTTGGCGTGGCGTATGAAGGATCCGCTAGTTTAATGGAAGCCATCACAGGTAAATCTCGAGCAAATACTTGACGTTCTGGAAGAAGCGTAGTCAATTTGCTCAACACATAAGCTTCGACAGGAATGACAAAGCTGGGATCTAGGCGAGATTGAATTTTAAAAGACACCATCGACTTACAAACGCGAGACGTTTGTGGATCTGCACCTAGACCTGATACGAAAACTTTAGCAGTGCTTTTCTTTAATTTCAACAACTGGACTGCGGACTCCGTTATAAACGAAGCCTGAGAGCCTTGGTCAAGAAGGCTTCTTAAACAAACCAAAGTCCCAGTTGTTGACTCAACGTTAACCAACGCCGTGGCTAACAACACTTGACTGCTAGACGAGGCCAAGCAAGTCATGGCCGTTGTGGACTCACTGGTCGATGTCGAAGCACCTGGCGATACGACATCGTTCTCAACAGAAGACTGATTTGCCGATTCTTCACTAACTATTTTCGGAGTGGTTTGAGGGTGAAGAAGAGTGTGGTGCTTGCGCTTACACAGGCGGCACCTTGTAGATTGGCGACAGGAGTATACTGTGTGGTTCGGATTCAAACAATTAAAACATAAATTGCTAGTTTGGACAAACTTACGGCGTTCAGTGACGTCTTTCTGGGTAAACTTTTTACAATTGCATAGTTTGTGATTGTCCGAGCATAAAATGCAATCGTTATTTTTACTAGCTACGTGAAGGGACAAGGCGTTGCTATTACGGCCCTGTTTGGTACTGACTTTAGGCTCGATGCATTCTAATGCTCGGAATCTATTTTCCAGAAAAGTTGTGAAATCACTGAGTTTAGGTAACTCATTGGTCGCGTCACTAGTCTTAGTCTCCCATAATTCACGAGACTTGGTATCTAACTTCTGACTCACAATAAATATGACAATAATGTCCCAAGTAGAAACGTCGATGCCTAAATTTTCAAGTGCATGCATACTTTCGCTCGTGACATCTAATAACTGTCGTACCGCGCTTGAAGATTCAGCGCTTGCGTTCTTTAAACTCATAAATCGCTTAAGGATGCAGTTCGCGAGATATTTTTTATTGTCATATCTATTGGTCAACAATGACCAACAAGTTTTATAATTGTCCGAAGTAACAGATATGTGTCTTAGAAGCTGTTCCGCTTCACCTTCTAAGTGAGTTTTTAAATAATACATCTTTTGCACATTATCGATTTCCTTATTGTTATGGACGAGAGACAAAAATAAATCTTTAAAACTAGCTCATTGAACATAATTGCCACTAAAGGTAGGAATTGTTATTTTGGGCAAATTTGCCTTGACAGATTTAGGTTGGTCAGAACTAGAAGAATGTGTTGGCGGAGCGGCGTCATTGTCAACTGCTGACGACTTGAGTTTACACAGACATTCCTTTAGTTTTGACTTATAATCTATATACAATTCCTCCACTTCCGTAAACAAATCCTGCTTAACATATTTGGACTGGTCCAATTCCTCATCATCTGCCTCGTTGATAATTTTATCATGGTTACAATTGAATAAATTCCAGAACTGATCAACATTATCAATACGCGCTTCTAAGTATGATATCGTAATTCGATCCTTTGCTTGTTTACCAAAGTTAATTTTTGCCTTAACAATTCTCTCTTTAACGTTCTCTTGAGCTCTAAATAACTTATCCATGTTTAAATAATTTTCACTTTCAATGTAAACTAATAAACAACTGTGTTAAAATTTAAAGTCAAAACAACAAAGTATTATAATAAGCAAACAATTTAAATTTGTTCTTCTAACAAGTCCGTATTAATTTTAAAGTTCAAATAAAACACCAATCAGTTCACCTTTTATGAGTTGCCAACACTTGTAATTTTTTCACAAATCCGAAGCACGATTTTTCTAAGTGTTTGAGATTAGAACAGTTCTCGCTAAGAAATCGGGCATAGGTTCCCCGTCTGAACCATTTTAGCGAAACTATTCTAAGTTCATGCAAACACAATCGAATTATTCTAAGTCCATGCAGAAACTTTAACTAATTTTTAGATAAGGAAAGTACTCACAGTTATAATCCTTGGTATACACACTTATTCACTCACACAATATACACTTCACTTATAGGTGGGTTGGATCCACTGGACTCTGGACCCGATGACGTAGTTGGTAGCTAGTGCGGCCTATCCGCACTAACTCTTGCACCTTCTGTGGCTCGTTGTTGATGTTGTTGCCGTTGATGGTTGTTGGCTGGACAACAAGGCTCAACAGTGCTGGACTGTCCAGCACGCTGTCACTTGTTGTTCAGCTGTGACTTCGTCAGGAAAGCGGGCCGTTCACGTGATTCTGCCCCTCTACGTTGTGCCTTAATCCGGCCTCGTAGGAACATGAACAGACCCCCAACAACCCCGAAAGCAAAATGCAATCAGTCTTGGTAGAAAAGTTTTTATTCATGTATCACACAATTTCACGGTATAGTACCACGAACAAAGCGCTTGCGTGTTTTAATGACGATCAGCGCCATCTAGTTTCGTTAGCAGTAACTAAAATTAACAAAATGTATTTTTGCCGTTAAACAGAGCCGAAACGAATCCGCATTCAAATTAAAAAATATTAACCAAATTAACTACGAAAAAAATGTTTAAATCGAAATAAATTTGTCAAATACTGACTTCACCGAAAACCGAACCGAATAAGAAACCGTTTCACAAAATGAGCCGAACATCTCCTACATGTTTCTGGTGTTAGGGTACCTAATACAGTCAGCTTAAATATATAAGTGAATTTAGTTTTTAAAAGTTAGTTAAAATTAGAGCAATTATTATAAACAAGTTTTATCGGTAATAACTGTGCCGCGGGTGAAACCGCGGGTCGCAGCTAGTGCATTAATAAACTATAGGCTAGGTTAGCTTTAGGTATTCTTATTTTGCTGATTTTACCGAAACTAATAATTTTATCTTAACCGCTATAGTTTTCCTGGAAAGTTCATGGTTGAAAGCATACCTCTGATTTTTTTCAGAATTTTAAAGCTAGTAGTTCAGATTTTAGAGGGGGGGGGACGCTCAATTTTTTTTTTTAAACTTGAATATCTTTCAAACAGAACATGAAATCGAAAAAGTTTCTTAGCAAACCGTCCTTCATTTTAAAATACCTATTCAACGATACCCCACACGATGGTATCAGCCAGAAAAAAAAAAATCATCCCCATCTTACGTGTACGGGAGGTAGCCTAAATTAATTAATTAAAAATTATTTTTTGTCACCGTTCTCTTACCCTTATTATTACTTAACTGTATACAAAATTACACTTTTCTAGGACTTATAGTTTCTCCGCAATGCCGCGGACAGACAGACGGACGGACGGACGGACGGACGGACGGACAAAGCGAAACTATAAGGGTTCCTTGTTGACTACGGAACCCTAAAAAAACAATCTCAAAAAATAAAAAAATAAAATCCGTAATACAGAGACAGACAGACACGTCATACTTATAACACCCCGTATTTTTCCGTGGGGCGTTAAAAAATTAATTGTCGAACGATATAATATAACGATATAATTGTTTAACGATACTGCCACGATTAAATTTTATGAGAATAACCCACTATAAAAATCATCTGCTCTAGTTGTCAACTTATAAATGACATGGACTTCAAGGCGATTGTCCATTATACCGTATCATACAATAATAATAATTGTCTTAGGAACATGCCAAACCGAAAAATAACATCAGGCCCTTTTTACACTAAACGATTCGTGAGTATTCACCTTTGTAAATAAACGGCATAAACTCACTTGTATTTACTTCGGCTTCGTGCCGACTGCAGCTACTCCTTAAAGTAGATCCTCGTACAGGATCGAACCGGTCGGCACAAAGCCGAAATAAATACAAGTGAGTTTATGCCGTTTATTTACAAAGATAAACATCTGGCCCATGCCATTATGAACCTTATTTTCATTTATTTATTGCTCATAGCTTAAAATTAGGTTTTGGTAGATAACCGCATTATATATTATATAGGTATATGTACCACGGCAGTATTGTATGTATTAAAAAGTAAGAGAAAATCGTTGCGAGCCTTGCACGGAGCGTTAACAATAAATATCGCTGAGAATATGTTGCTGATACTGACAGGTCTATCCATGGCATGCGATGTTGCCAAACAACTGCGTGTGGGGACTGGGGATCAGAATGCAGTGAGTGTACGGGTTTATAGCCACGAATGATGACCGATAAAAAGATAATAATATAAACTTATTTTCATTATTAATAAAGAAAACTCATCTAAGTTCATCTGTTGCCAGTTCAATGAAAAAGGTTAACACGTAAAGATGCTTGAACATGTAAGCAACATATTATATTGATAGGCATGCAAAAATGAAATTGGTACTGCATTCTCGTGATTAGATTCTGTTTTGAACACGGGCAAAATACGAGAGAAAGAAGAAATGCAAACGGGCATATGGTACGGTATAGTGGGCAAACCCCTTAAAACTCATTTCTTGCAATGTTATTTTGGAATATTTTCTAATGAACATACACATTACACATTAGCTATTTTTAACATATTTACAGCTGAACTAATCAAATTTGGTATAATAGGTAGCTTAGGCTCTATAAGTCTCTCTAGGCTATTGACAATAGGTAACAGTAGGTACTTTTCAATGGGTAAAACTGGATAGGAATAAATGAATTTCCGTAGTAGTCGTACTGAACTATGAGTCGTCAACGTGGGCCTACAGAACATATTATGCGCTAGTTGTACCTAAAGATAGCATGCAATTAGACCTGGTCGAAGATGCATTTGTCCTCTAATCGATTATCATGCATCGATTCAATCGTCAAAATATTCACAACACTGGCTAAATACGAGTCAGTAGACAAGGATAGCTATTTGGAGAAAACGCTTTATTAGAAAGAGAGGCAATTTGCCTGACCAGTATAACTTGATCCCTCACTAGAACAAAAAATTATCATAATTTTGAGGATTATTTTACATTTCTGGGGATATTAAAATCGATTTAATAAATTTAGATATTTTATATGTATACTTTATTATATAATAATACGGTAAACAGTTTTATAAAAAAATAAGAAGTCGTGATTTTTAGGGTTCCGTACCTCAAAAGGAAAAAACGGAACCCTTATAGGATCACTTTGTTGTCCGTCCGTCCGTCCGTCCGTCTGTCTGTCAAGACCCTTTTTCTCAGGAACGCGTAGAGGTAACAAGCTGAAATTTATAGGAAATACTAAGGTCCATTGCCTCTTAGAGCTGTGAAAAATTCAAACTTCTAGGCCAACGCAATCAAAAGATATAGACGAATATGTCGCAAATTTCAGCAAATTTTCGACATTCCCAAATAAATCAAAACCTAAGGGGTACTTCTCGTAAACTCAGAATCTTGAAATTTGGCACGAAGTAACACCTTAGAGTACAAATAAAGGAAAAATTGCGAAAACTATAAATTTTTATTTGCATCATATGAAAAAAATATTTTGAAAAATTTTATATCTACTACCCCTTTTCTCATGAACGCGTAAACGTATTAAATTGAAATTCATATCAAATACTCAAGTCTATAATACCTTTAAACTGTAATAAAATCAAACCTCTACGTTAACGCATTCAAAAGAAACAGCAATTTTAGCCGCAATTTTAAACTCGCAACTACTCTCAAAAAACCAAAACCTACAGGGTACTTGCCGTGAACGTAGAATCTTGAAATTTGGTAAAAAGAAAT
Source organism: Hemithea aestivaria (assembly GCA_947507615.1). Taxonomy (NCBI): domain Eukaryota; kingdom Metazoa; phylum Arthropoda; class Insecta; order Lepidoptera; family Geometridae; genus Hemithea; species Hemithea aestivaria. The sequence continues at coordinate 1,301,952 of OX382346.1, read as the reverse complement.
TCCCTAGAGCACAGATAAAGGAAAAATTGCGAAAATTGTAAATTTTTTGTTACATCATATAAAAAAATATTTTTAATAATTTCATACTTACCACCCCATTTCTCATGAACGCGTGCAGGTATTAAACTGAAATTCATAAAAATACTAAAGTCTATAATATCTTTAAACTGTTTTAAAATTAAACCTCTATGTCAACACATTCAAAAGAAACAGCAATTTTAGCCGCATTTTTAAACTCGCGACTAATCTCAATGAATCAAAACCTACAGGGTACTTTCCGTTAACTGAGAATCTTGAAATTTGGTACTCAGCAGCATCTTTGATTATAGGCACAGGAAAAATTACGAAAACTGTAAATTTTTAGTTACATCATATAAAAAATATTTTTAATAATTTTATATTTACTACCCCATTCCTCAAGAACGCGTACAGGTATTAAATTGAAATTCATATCCAATACTCAGCTTTATAATAACTTTAAGCTGTAAAAAAATCAAACCTCTTTGTCAACACAATCAAAAGAAATAGCAATTTTAGCCGCATATTTTCAAACTCGCAAGTACTCGCAAGGGAATCAAACCTACATTACCTATATGTATATACGAGTAATATTATACACACTTTTCCTTAGGGTTCCGTAAACCTACGGGTTTGTACGGAACCCTCGGTGCTCGAGTCCTACTCGTACTTGACCGGTTTTTTTTTGTTAAAGAGAATATTCCGTGAGGCCCGCGTAGTTCCTTAAACTGGCCGCTACTAAACGGCGCGTCACGTGGCGCTACGAGTGGGGTAGCAAATACAACCAGTGTTGATATACAAAAAATCCGCCGATGCCCTCCCCCTGCCCAAATCTTTGCTTAACCTCAAGGACACAGGGCACAAAAACTCGTCTGGCCAAACAAAAACCCGCACTAATGAATTAAAGTACGATAAAATCCAGATTTGAGAGCGCAGCGCTTTTTCCGCCAGTTCATTTATCATTCCGACAAATGTAGCGCTGTAGCGCTTGTGGCCCGCTGATACGTTCCACTGAAACTTTTTTGAGGTTAAACGTTTGTTTTTTATGATTTAGTACAATATAAACGCACTCACACATACACTGTGTTTATTTCTTGTTTTTGGCAATTTAATTTAGTTTTTTTTATGTGATGAAGTAGAAGACGAGCAAGACGCTCTCCTGATGTTAAGAGATAACGCTGCCCATAATTAGTACAGTGCTACTTAGGATTTCACAATGATGTGAAATTCTAGAAGCACTGCACCAACGCTTCTTACTCAAGAGTCATAAGATGTTAAGACTCTTCAGCCCAGTTGTTTCACTAGCTACAGTGCCCCCCTACCGAAGCACAGTAATGTTTGAAAATCACTGCTCAGGCGCTAGTATTAGTCGGGACATATTAATGTAAGTATATTATACTAGCTGCACCTAGCAGTTTTACCCGCTGTACTGTAGCCTATGTGTTAATCCAGGGTCTAAGCTATCTCTATATCAAATTTCAGCTCAATCGGTACTCCCGTTTAGGCGTGAAGAAGTAACAAACATACACACTCATACAGTCACATACTCACAAACTTTTGCATTTTTATTAGTGTGATTGTCCTGGTCCACCATTTTTTTTTCAAAATGGCGTCTTGTGACGAACTGGCAATGATTTTATGCATTGTTTTAAATATATTTAAAAAATGCAGGAAATTAAATAAATAATGCAATTAATAATAGATTTAAAACTCAACTCTTTAAAATCTAGAGCATTAATCAAGACTGAGTAACAAGCCAACTGGTTGAGCAAATGTTTGCTCATTGTAACTAGCGGTACTATTTGTTGAAGCCATTTGTGATAATTACTAATTTGATATAGAACTTTAAGTATGGAAGTGTTAGTTTTTATGGAGCGATATTTTTAACTAATGATTTTTTTATAGACAAAAATCCTTAGAAGTTGTTAATTTTGATGTCGAAAAGCTGTGAAATTTCGTAACGTTTAATAAGTTTTAGGTGCAAACATTGCTGTGCTTCGGTAGGAGGGCACTGTAGCTAGTGAAATTATTGGACTGAAGAGTCTTAACATCTTATGACTCTCAAGTAAGAAGCGTTGACACAGTGCGCCCAGAATTTTACCTCTATAAAATACTGGGTAGCACTGTACTAGTTATGGGCAGCGTTATCTCTTACCATCAGGAGAGCGTCTTGGTCGTCTTCTTTCTTCATAGTATATAGGTCGGGACGCCCCACGATAAATACTATGTATCTGAGCGTTTGGTTGAAGCGACCGGTGACCAAAGGGCTGGCAGCTACCTCGGACAGCGCATCAGTATTGCTATCCAGGAGGTACTGCTGCCAGCGTTTTAGGTACGATGCCGCGGGGGCCCTTTTTAGATTTAGTTTAGTTTTTATAATTTAGTTTTAGATAATATGATTTCTGAGTATTTTTAAGTTTTAGACGATAGGTTAGTTTTTAAGGTATTTTAATTTATGTTTTTCTTCTAAATAAATATTGTTCTTACTCTTGTATAAATAAATGTCCGAACAATAAGTGACGACACAAAGTCCAAGCAACTTCTGTGCGTTGTATCTCTCACACATAATATTTATTTATCAAGATTACAACGTCCAATATTTTTAAATAATAATCTACTTGAAGGCCAGATTTTACAAACATTCCTAAAAGTTTGTTATTAAGAAAGCGAAAATTTAATAATTAGAGATTAAACCAAGAACATAGCTCAAAGCAAGTGCAAAATCAGTTAATGAGCTTCATAACATTTGTTGCTGGAAAACATAAAACCAGAATAGACAATGGAGAGACATTCTGTTCACTGAGAGGTCTTGTCTATATGCTAAATAAGTTTAGTGAAAAGATGATATAGCACTGTTAAACTTGAAGTACTTTAAAGTTTAATAAAAACACAAAACAAAACCGTGGGACAAAACCGTGTCCGCCAAGCGGTGATTGTGACCGTGTTCCGGCATGATGTTCAGTGAAGTCAGGGAGGGATTTATCCCACCTTCTAGGTATAGTCTGCTACCATCTACGGCCGCATCGCCACTTTACATCACGCGAGATCGTGGTCAAAGGTTTACTTATAATTATTAAAAAAAAAACATTATATTAACATCCAACAAAAAAAATCTCGAAAGTAAATTCATCTTGTAAATTCTTCACAACGAGGGCAAGTTTTAAATATTACATGCTATCGTACTAGCAAATATGTCTGCATCTGGTTGAAAATACCATTATACCATCTATTCTCATACACAAAAATATCATAACAAGTGGCTCAGTATGATCTTGATATAAGTGAATTAAATTAAAAATTAAATAACCCCAACGCTATCGAAATGTGTAATTCGCCGTTATGTGGTGGCGGCCATCTTGGATTCGATTTGTATCATAATGTGTTGTATTCTACTAGTCAAGCCCTTTTATTTGATACGCATATTGAAATAGTTGTGAAATATTATGTAATCCGCCATTTTGTAGCGGAGGAATGAGATAATAAACACTGTTGCACGAGATTTTTTCTTATTACAAATACAAATAATGAGAGTGCGTGCGTGCATGTGTGCGTGCGTATGTGCGTATGTGAGTGCATGCGTGCGTGCCTTCGTGACTGCGTGCTCGCGTGATGTATGCGTGCGTGCGTGTGTACATGTGTGCGTGTGTGCGTGAGTGTTAGTATTAGATAATATTATATATTGTGATCAACAATAAATAATACAGCCCCGGCATGTTATATGCTAAGACACGCAGACGTGCGTTGTATTAAGCGACAGTGGGTGCAGTTATTTGATGTGCCGCTCCACTTACTGTTCGCTTCTGGACCTTATTTATACGTGGGGTGGAAATAAAAAAAAATGAAAATTTATGTGTGCGTTTTTCAAACTAATACATTAATTTACCACGTAATAATATGTTATGGACTAAAAAAATCAAAAAAAAAATATTACTAGAAATAATGGAACATTTTTAAATAAAAATCAAACTTTATTTTACCAAACGCTTTATAATTTGTGTTCTAACACTAAAGATAAAGATAAAAAAAAAATTATTATCAGTTCCAGAAAGTACATACATAAAAATTATACATAAGTATAGTGACATGTGAGTATGAGATATGAACAGAAAATAGTAAAAAATAAAAAAAACATAAACAATCCACTGATAAATGGAATAGGCTTAGTATAATACTGGACAGGGACGTCCTGCACAGCGCTGATAAATCTCGTTGATATGAAAAAAAGCCAACTGATGAGTAAAAAAAACTACAAAATATTTTTATACCCTTCAATGTATTTTTAATAGGTGAGAACTAATAATGAGGTAAAAATTTAACGACCAAACTGTGTCAGCGGCCGGCGAGGCTCCAAAACTTACAGTTCACTTTAAGTTAGAAAATTCATTATTACAGAAACTGGTTTCATACGCTGAGCTGAATTCTAGTAAAAGGATACTTTAGCAAAGGATATAGATAACATAAAAAGTAAATAAAATAAATGCACACACACAGCTTGAACTGCGCGCCACCGTCTGTTAAAGTATGTTTTGTCCTTTTCCATTCCCAGGTTGTCTGTAAGAAATTGCCTTGTGCCATAAGACCGCCGATTGTACTCAATACTCAATACTTTATTTGCTCCCTTAGAATTAGGTACATAATAAGGTCTTAGTGTAGTTTGCACATCAGTATTTCTAAGGACCCTGGTGGGCACATGCAATTTAGAAGGTACAATAATTGTTATTAAAATTAAGAAATGAAATAATAGTGTTTAAATAATTTTAATAGGACGTGTTAGAGAGGATGATATACTTATTTTTTATAATTTATTTATTTTAGTGTAAAATCTTGCAGATATTATTCTATGTTGTAATATGATTTGTTTAAAAGTATCGATTTTAGGTTTTTTATAAATTTGTTGTAGTTAGGTTCGTTTTTTAAGTTATAAGGTAGTTTGTTGTAAATTTTTATGGTCATTACGTATGGACTATTGGAGTGGATGGACAGTGAGGAGTTTGGAAGCGCAAGTTTATTTCTAAGTCTTAAATTGTATTGGTTTTGGTTATCGTCGCGGTTTGTGTATGAATGGGGGTGATCGCGGACGAATTTACAAAGTTCTGAAATGTATATACAGGGCAAGGTAAGGAGTTTATATTTCTTGAAATATGGTCTGCAACTATCTGTCTGTTCTATGTTGGCTAGGATTCGAATGAGTTTCTTTTGTAATATGAAAAGAGAAGGTGCGTCAGTACTGTTTCCCCAGAGGGTTATCCCGTAACTGAGCCAAGAGTGTACGTAGGCATAATAAGTGGCTAAAGCTGTTTCAAAATTTGTTGTAGATTTTATCTCTCGAAACGCGTATGTAAAACTTGAGATTTTTGTTCGTAGATGTTGTATGTGCTGTTTCCAAGTTACATTTTTATCTATATTCAATCCTAGTAAATTAAAGGTGTTTACTGTCTCTAATTTGATACTGTTAAATGAGAAGTCGATGTGAAGGGGCGTTTTTTGATTAAAATTTTTTTGTTTTTTGTTAACCTACTTATCACATATTATAGTTAAAGGCGCAGGAGGGCCTTCATCAGATTCCATCATAGTCTATGGCGCGGATGTTTGGATCGTTGCGTTCAAAAATTATAAGAATATCGAACTCTGTTCGTAAAAATCACTTTAATACCATTTACAAAAAATAAAGCCTTATGCCGTTAGATTAATTCTATCACAAATTAAAATCAAAACACTTTAGTATAAAATCACAGAGATTAATTCGCGGGCGAGCGATTCGTCGCAAACGTGGTGCGCAGGCGACCGTTCCCGTTCCAAAAGTCAAAAGTAACATGGCCGCCCCGCCTCCATAGACACGACGCTTCGCTAGAGCGACTGCCAGCTGTCACTCTTTGATCAATTGTCAGTGTCATTGATGCTGCGCCAATGCCACGATAGACAAAATGCTTCGCAGTGCAAATGTCATATTTTATCGCTTGTCAGTGTCATTTTGGCTGTCAAATCATAGAGTCGGCAATGCGCCGACACGGCCGGACTGACATACGACCGTCCTCGGTCGGTAGATTTATTCTGAAACAAACATAAAATGTCAATGGAACCTCGCTCGTCCATCCTGATATTCTAAATAAAATTTACACCAAAGCCGTGCAATGCCACATAGTTCAAACTAAACCCCCAAAGCAAACCAGGCAGGAATGGTCAGGATCGATTACTACACTTCTGGACCGGACGAGTGTATCCCATCAACCAACCACTAAAGGTCTGGCTTGGATGTCACTGTCCTTTCGACCAGGGTACGCTACATCTGGACCGGACGAATGTATCCTTTCGACCAACCATTGCAGGTATGGACCGGATGACACTGTCCTTTCGACCAGGAACGACACACTACATCTGGACCGGACGAATGTATCCTCTCGACCAACCATTACAGGTGTGGACCGGATGACACTGTCCTTTCGACCAGGACCTACACACTACATCTGGACCGGACGAATGTATCCTCTCGACCAACCGTTACAGGTATGGACCGGATGACACTGTCCTTTCGACCAGGACCTACACACTACATGATGGTCCGCTAGGTGGCGCTGATCGATAAACATTAAGTTATGTTACACTGTGTTTACTTTATTATTTAAAATTACAAATCATTGCAAAAAAGTTTAATTAACAATTAAATATTAAAAACTAGTTCTAAAATTTGTGTGACAGTGTTATTAAACCTAAAATAAACAATAATAGTGGGAAAAATCTAAGATATAGGTGCTGGCGAATATCACTCCACAAACCTGGACACTGTGAGTTCCATCCATAGTACCACTAAGAGTTCATAATTCTATTAACACCTCACTGAACACTCATATTTTCAAGAAAATAACACAATGATTGTGTAAAAATCCCATTATTTACGATTTATTAACTGCTTGGAGGTATCTTAATAATAAGAACTGTCACAATTATTGATTATTGAAAAAAAAAACGTGAAGGTATGCATCAAATATTGCAGTGAATGCATCGACTCGACAATTTCGCCTAGGATCCCGCCGCATCTGTGGCCAAGTGGTTCGAGCGCTTGAGAACACGATGATCTGCGCATGAACACCCCAGATCGAACCTCAGCGACGGTGCTAATTTTTGCACGAAAATCTTTGTGTGATGAGAGATTAAGAGATATCCCACAGGTTTACAGTTACCAATAACACAGCACCAGTAAGAACTCTTTCATCATCCAAAATAATTATAAAAATCAATAATAACAAGTAAACACAATAAAATATAAATCTGTTCACAATGGACCACGTGACTATTAGAAAAAGGCCCCTAATAAGATCTAGATCAGAAAGAGATATCTCTATCTTGAATAGCACACTGCGCTCTACAATGGAATTATCTATGCATGATGCTACTGCTAAAAGCTTGGCAATGTCTTTAGATGCAGAGTCCCTTGAAACGATAGAGCTCAAACAAGAATTAGAGACCCTAGGAACAAATTTAGAGCTAGCCAATGGCAAAGTAGAGAAGTTAAACTCAGAAAATAATTATTTACAAAAACTTATAGATGAAAAAGATAGGCAAATATACTTGTTGACAAAAGTCACAAGTAAGGACACACACATTGCTAATATACATAATATATTACAAGGCACATCGACCCAAAATTCTTTTTCAAAAATAAAGATAAACACTCGACGATCAACACCACTGTATTTCCAAAACAGCGTGCATTCTGCTATACCTCCGGATGAGAAGACTCTTCGAAGAATGGAAACAATGTGTACGCCCCCAAGAAGAGCATACGATCAGATTACCGCTCCATCCACTATAACTGTTAGGAAGTCGTCTATTGAATCACCTGCTGATACTTTTTCCTCAAACCATTATCAATATGAATTACCACAAAATTTCAACAAGGGTCATAAAGAGGATCAGCATACAAACAATGTGCCACCGAAAATAGTAATCCTCGGAGATGAACAAATTAAATCGCTACCAGTAGAAATGTTACGCAGAACTACGGGAAGTTGGAGCAATAAATATGAAATAAAAGGATATATTATGCCAAATGCTAAATGTAGCCAAATTATGTCAAGCTGTGAAATACCCTTAAGCACTTTAAATAAGGATGATATTGTAATATTTGGAATGGGCTCTCATGATAAGAATCCGTTAAAACTTATCCCACCAAAAACATTCTGTAAAAAACTAGCCAAGTCTCGATGGAGCTGCTTGTTTATCTCTAAAAAGTAATGAAATCTAGACAAAGTCGTGCCAAGTATAAGGTTCCTTACTGCGATTTCTTTATTATTATAGTTAATGTGTGACTTGGCCGTTGAAGGGTACACAAGGGTACAAAACCAGATGCTCCATGACACTTGGATCGCCTAAACATAAGTATTATTGAAATACGCAGCTTTATCAAGCCTACAATTGACTGGTTATTCAATCAACGTTTTCCAAGTGGAAATTTTCTATCGTGAATGGGTAGCGGACAGATTGGTGCGGACAGAATAGTGTCATGGAGCACCTGGTATAATACCCTTGTGTACCCTTCAACGGCCAAGTCACACATTAACTATAATAATAAAGAAATCGCAGTAAGGAACCTTATACTTGGCACGACTTTGTCTAGATTTCATTACTTTTTAGAGATAAACAAGCAGCTCCATCGAGACTTGGCTAGTTTTTTACAGAATGTTTTTGGTGGGATTTCACTTATTTTTGTAGAAACGCTATATTATAAGGTTATCAGAAATACAAACCGTAAGCGCGCTTTAAAATACAGTCAGCGCCATCTAGATACGTGTGCGTTCACTCTTCAAGATTTCATTACAGACAGACAGATAGACCGACAGACAGATAGACAGACAAGTGAAAGTAAATAAAAGCTTATAATAAAGGCGGTATGTCGATCTCTTCTAATAGTTTGGTTGGGCTCTTGAGATAGATTCGTTATAGGTTAGCCTTAGACCACGCTAGATATCGCCTGATCATAACTGACGATTTACGACACATACACACACACATATACATATACTATGGCTTTATATATTTTTTTAATTAATAAGTTGGATATTACACAATTTTAACCATTGACTGCAAATGTAACTTTGTAATCCTATACATTTATATGAGATTACAAAGTTATTTATGCAGATTAATTATCTCGAAAACCAGACCGAAATTGCATGTTTTTTTAGTTTTCCTATGGCTTATACAATGAATTCTAAGTATGTACCAAATTTCAGCTCTCTGAGTTTATGGGAAGTACTAGTTCTATTTTGATGATCATGAGTGAGTGAGTGAGTGAGTGTCATAAATGCGAAACTTTGCTTTCGCGTAACTTCGGAACTTAATTACCTGCAGACTTGAAATTTTGGATTTTAAGTATGTAATTATAGCTTACTGGATGATGAAAAATTCTGTGTTCTGGTCTTATCCAGAGGTTCTCAAATAGGGGCCTGAAAATGCGGCGAAATGGTTCCTGTAAAGGATGGTACGGCAGTGCTTGCTTCGCGCTCGACTTGGCGGGGGCACTACCGTGCCCCCAGATATACGTGTGCGTTCACTCTTAGTCCAATGCATCATAATATTATACCGGAAAGTGGGCCTAATTAAACTTGCAAGATTTAATTACAGACAGACAGACCGACAGGTGAAAGTAAATAAAAGCTTGTAGTAAAGGCGGTATGTCGATCTCTTCTAATAGTTTGGTTGGGCTCTTATTTTAGTTGGCCACGCTAGATATCGCCTGATCATAACTGACGATTTACGACACATATACACACTCACATATACATATACTATGCCTTAAATATATTTTGAATTCATAAGTTGGATATTACACAATTTTAACCATTGACTGCAAATGTAACTTTGTAATCCTATACATTTATATGAGATTACAAAGTTATTTATGCAGATAAATTATCTCGAAAACGAGACCGAAATTGCATGTTTTTTTAGTTTTCCTATGGCTTATACAATAAATTCTAAGTATGTACCAAATTTCAGCTCTCTGAGTTTATGGGAAGTACTAGTTCTATTTTGATGATCATGAGTGAGTGAGTGAATGAATGAGTGTCGAAAATGCGAAACTTTGCTTTCGCTTAACTTCGGAACTTAATGACCTACAGACTTGAAATTTTGGATTTTAAGTATGTAATTATAGCTTACTGGATGACGAAAATTTCTGTGTTCTGGTCTTATCCAGAGGTTCTCAAATAGGGGCCTGAAAATGCGACGAAATGGTTCCTGTAAAGATGGTACGGCAGTGCTTGCTTCGCGCTCGACTTGGCGGGGGCACTACCGTGCCCCCAGATAATAGATTTGAGTGCCATGTTAGGACGTATAAAATCAAACAAGGTATTTATAATCAATGTAAACCATAATGCCCACCTAAATACTAAACTACTGAATTCTCAATTAAAACTACTGTCTAAAAACTTCAGCAATTGCCATTTTGTAGAAATGTACAAAACTAAAAATTTTGATAAACCCTTGTATCCAACACATATACATAAGCAATACATAAAAAAATCTAGACACGCGGCAGCGAGTCAAGCCAAGTTCAAGCAAAGGAACTGGCGACCGCGCCGTGTGTTATATTACACGAACCGTCCAAAGCGCGTTTTGACGACTTTTTACATCCTCGTTATACAAAAACTATTACACATAGACAAGTCAAATTTGGCACATATACTTAAATATACGAACTATATCTCTGTTCCAAATTCCAATAACACAGCTTAAACGGTTATTTAGATATAAACATCCAGTAATCGGTGAAGTTAATACATACTGAGGGATAGATCAAAAGTAATATCCCAGTTCCAGATGACCTAGAAAGCTGAAATTTGGCATCCCGATAGGTAATGTCGTAGTAACAAAGGGAAAAATCAGAAACTTGTATTTTTTATCATTTTAAATTATTATAAATTTTTAAAAAATGTATGATATTAAAGTTTGGGACGCCTAGGAACGCATAAAGCAATACATGTTGCATGTTGCTATAATTTTTGTGTAGGCGGCTATTTTATGTTAGATACTATGAAGTGCGCGCGAGTCCACTATTCCTACTAATATAATTATAAATATAAATACAAACTTTATACCTACTGTACGTATGGATATATGTTTTTTACTTTTTCACGCCTAAACGGGTGGGCCGATTGACTTTAAATTTGGTATAATAAAAAATATAGCTTAGACCCCTGGAATAACATAATATACACTACTGTACCAAACTGTATAGCGGGTAAAACAGCTAGTCACTAATAAAAATAGGTTCCTGGTACCTACGTAACAATTGTATATCCTATGTAAATACCTATCAATATATCGACTCACCAGCACAAGGCGGCTCAGTAACATAGAGGTAATAATATTAACATTGTTTACAATAAAAATAATGTATGTACATAATATCGCCTTAGGTGCTAGTTGGTGTAAACATTTTAGATACCTACGTACCTGTAACGTATAGTCATAATATTATAGGTATGTAGCGGTATCTGGGGGCACGGCAGTGCCCCCGCCAAGTCGTCGTTATTACAAGGCTTGTCGGCTTAGGTTTCTTTTGATCGAAATTCTAATCCAGTTCCAGATGATCTAAAAAGTTTAATTTCCATCCAGGTAGGCGGTAGGTATAAGATAGCTGGGTGAATATAGATAAATTTATCAGTAACTAGTATTGTTTAAAAATCAATTGATTAGGTACAATATTCAAATCAATGGTGCACATAAATGCTATATATAAATAAGTACTAAATTAATTATAGGTATAGGTATATCGAAGCACGGCGAGGCTCACGAGCCGCGGTGCGCGGTGCGACGGCCGTGCCATGGAGCCGTGGGGTGGGGGGAGGTGCAATAAAATAATCATTTGGTATTAATCTTATTATGACTGGGTGTCTTAAACCTATTACATACTAAAAAGTACTGTACAAAAAGCAATGATATCCCATCAAAAACATAAATGTGAAAAGAGAGCCAAGTTCAATATTACGATGTATGTACTCATAGTTACCTATGATTTGGTAGTTGACTTCAACGACAAAAGAAGTGAGATCTAAATGGGTGCCAAGTTCAATGGTCAGTCCTGAAAAATATTTACAACAACATAAAATATTTTGTTACAACTTAAAAGATTATTTCTTCTTATCACTTAGAATTAATATTATTTTGAAGCCCAAAGTTTGACTTGGCTAGACAAAAGAAGTGAGATCTAAATGGGTGCCAAGTTCAATGGTCAGTCCTGAAAAATATTTACAACAACATAAAATATTTTGTTACAACTTAAAAGATTATTTCTTCTTATCACTTAGAATTAATATTATTTTGAAGCCCAAAGTTTGACTTGGCTATGAACCAAACGATTTCTTTTAATGAAACTGTTAGGGAGAGTAAAATTAAACCAAAAGCCTGGTATGAGAAAAGACGCGATTTCAGTGTAGAAAACATTAGTAAATTCAAAGAATGCATGTCAAGTTTGTCTTTTAGTGAAGTCATGGAGCAAACAACTGTAAATGACGCCTTCAATTTGTTTCATGACACTGTTAAACTGTTTTTTGATTTGTGCTTTCCAATTATAAAGGTAAAAATTATAAATAAACCTACTGCTACCAGATGGATTACCAAGGGCCTAAAAAAATGCTGCATACGTAAGCGAATGTACTATTTAAAATATACGTTATCGCCTTCAAATAAAACTAGAAACAGACAAAGGTATCTCAATTACTCGCGTATTTTAAAAAAGTGTATTGCGAGGGCCCAAAAAAACTCTAGTACACAGTTTATAAATAAATCTAATAACCGCTGTAGAGCTGCTTGGAAAGTAATTAATAACAACTTCAATAATAAAACTGAATTTTCCGATATACGCGAAGTTGTAGCTGACGGTATTACATATACAAAGCCGCAAGATATTGCTGAACAATTTAATAATTACTATATTAGCCTAACAAATAATGCAAATCAACCAAGTGATACGTCATCTATTAAATTTAACAACATAAATAATATTAATAAAACAATTTTTTTAACGCCTACAGATAATATTGAGATTTTAAAGGCAATTAAATCACTAAAACAATCAAATTCAACCGGATATGATGAGCTAAATACAAAATTAATAAAATTATGTGCGCTTCAGCTATGTAAACCTATAAGTTATACTAGTAGTTCGCCGCGAACTGGGACCTCGCAGACCCAATTTCCCTCAAAATAGGTATACATGGGTAAAAGTTATAAGTATCTACGAAATATAAATGTATGGAAACTTTAACCTATAATATTCGTAAAAGGAAAGGAAAATGCCAAAATTGAAAGTAATGTTAAAACTCATAATACGTAACGGATATATTATGTACATTAAAAAAATCTTTATCTCTGTGACTATTTTATTGTTGTGATCAAAATTTCAATACTAATAAAATATGAAAGGTTATGTGTGTATTCACTTGCAGAAAATAATAGAATAAAATAATAAATATTACTATAGTTTTAAAAAAATTCTCAAAAAATCTTCATAGTTTGTAGCACTTGTTTACGAAGAAGTTGCCGATGCAGTGGACATTAGATGAATATAAATTGGAAAAAAATATCTAGCTTTACTTGTGTTATATAGCAAATTTACAACAGTTATTATATTGATATTGTAGCTAATTCTATAACATTTTTGTCGTAGCAGCCGATGATGACTTAGACTTGGAGCGAGAACGCAGAGCTATGACAGTCACGCGTATCATCTAGGCTCGCAGGTTTTCAAGATGTATCTACAGCTACTGAGCAAGACAAAGTGTCCTTGTTCAAGGCATTATCAGACTTTTTAAACGTGCAGCTCGTCGATCACATTTGCACTTTCCATCAGGTGGGATGTGATCGACGTAGGCCTAATTATTAATTATTTTTTTAAACAAAAGACTTGTGGATGAACTTTACAAACTACAACTTTACAAAAAACGGATCCAGTACAACAATGCTTTCAGGATGCTTTTGGCGCTGTCTCGATACTACAGAGCGTCAGGGATGTTTGCAGATGTTAGAGTGAATGATGGTTTTAATGGCATAATGATATGTGATAAATACATAAATAACAATCCCAATAAGTTTCTTGCTCGTTCTTCTCATAGATATGCTTTTCGAACGAACAGTAGAGTCTGAAAATACTTAGATCTAAATAATTGTAAAATTTACTTTTAAAAGTGAAACACTGTATCCTATAGTCCAGTAAAAGAAGAAATGTGGATCGAAAAGTCGAAAGCAGAAAAACTAACTTAGGAACTTTGTTTGGACTATTCAGAACATAAACATACTAAAAGTCTCCACCCCTCCGTAGTGAGCCCGAGGGGGCGAGGCCAAAGAAGTTTCCATTTTTAGGTTTTTTGCTTATGCCAATTCGAGTGTAATGTGCCCAAACTCGACGGGTTTACTAATAGCCATTGAAGAGGTTCAGTAAACACCTCCTGGCTCCATCATCAGATCAGCTCAGTGGTACCAAATTATTGAACTGTCATCATATTTCTAGACATTTGCAAAGTTTCATTATGGTACGACAACCAGAAGTTGGTTAAATATTACTTATATGATATTTTTTTACCGACTTTGTATGGAAAACTAATTTCAGCATCTTAAAAATAGACCATGTTTGGAAGCTCATAGCTGGACTACGATTGGATATAGATAAAAAGTGTTAAAGCCAAAGTTGTAGGAAATTTTAAAGCTTCTATAATGTAGTACAACAAAATATCGTACTACGCCCAGTTTTTGACATATAGGCAAAAAACCTAAAAATGGGACCTTCTTCGGCCCCCCCACCCCTCAGAATCACCTCGGAGGGGTGGGGGGACTTTTAGTATGTTAATCTCCTGAATAGTCCAAATAAAGTTCCTAAGTTAGTTTTTCTGCTTTCGACTTTTCGATCCAGATGCCTCTTTTGGGCACTCATTGACTGGACTACTATTTGAATAAAAAAATGGGTTTAAGTTTCACCCGCACGATCATTTAAATTCATAATATTTTGAGTAAGTCAACATGGCTATTCACTTATCCGTTAGGGAACCGAACCTAGGACCGAATTATCAAAAATGTATGAAATGACGTATTACGTCGTATCGATTTTTGACAATTCGGTCTTTGGTTCGGTTCCCTGACGGATAACTGAATATCCCTGCAGTTCTCATAATATTATAATCGACAAACATTGTAATTTTGTATTCTCTATAACTCTACAACCCTTGCACCGATTTGGCTCATTTTTGGACGTGAGAATTCTTTTAGTTTGTACTACCTGTTTAAAAAGATTTTATCAAGACTGGATCATCGGTTTCATTGTAATACAGCAATCTCTTTAACTCTTGAACCCTTCGACCGATTTGGCTCATGTTCGAACTTAAAAATTCTATGGATTTATATTACGCGTTTGCAAAGTTTCATGCAGATTGGACCATTGGTTTTCCAGTTATCGCGTAACAAACATACATACAAACATACACTTTGGCTAATATGTTTGTGTCGCTTATAAAAAATGTGTATATGTTAGAAAAAAAATTATCAGCGCTCCAGTTTTGAAATAATCGTCAGACCTATCGTAAAGACTTTAAGTCACCTATATCTCTGCAACCCTGGAACCTATTTAGCTAATTTTTTCACTTAAATTATCCAATTAACCTTCTTAACTTGTGTGTAAAATTTCATTTAATTTGGATTAACCGTTTTCAAGTAAACGTCGACCAAACTTAAGCACCAGAGGTCAAGCGTTAAACTGGTCCATAGACAGGCATTTCGCGGCTTTCGACTCTAAGACCTCGCTTCGCTCGGTCGATAATAAACTTGTCATTCACAGAAGGAAGCTTTCCTGAGCGTTTAAAATTTTCCATTGTTAAACCGATCTTTAAAAAAGGGAATGTTTGTGAAATGAGTAATTACAGGCCTATAACGTTAATACCCATTTTATCAAAACTATTTGAGAAAATTATGTTCAGTAAACTCATACACTTTATAGATGACAATCAAATCCTAATACCAGAACAATTTGGGTTCAGGAAAAAAAGTTCTACTATAAATGCGTGTTTCTTTCTGATTAAAAAAATTATGGAGAGCCTAGATAAAAGTGTACCAATTCTTACGATTTTCTTAGATATGAGTAAAGCTTTCGACTTTGTTCGCCACGAAATATTACTACAAAAACTATACAAGTATGGTATAAGGGGAAAGGCACATGAATGGCTCGAAAGTTACTTAGGTGATAGGTACCAATGCGTAGAAACTAATAATATAGTAGGTTCAACAAAACTAGCCTTTCGTTCGCAATATCGTATAAATCGGTTTGGAGTGCCTCAGGGCAGCGTTCTTGGGCCCTTACTGTTTCTCCTCTACATAAATGATTTACCAGACGCCACAAATCATCAATGTCTTTTGTTTGCGGATGATACTACAATAATAGTACAAGCGGAAAATAAATTGACTTTTGAAAAGGATGCTAACGAAGCATTATACAACGTCATAAGTTGGCTAGATAACAACAACTTGTCTTTAAATTTATCGAAAACTCAACATGTTGAATTTCAAACTTATAAAAGCAAACCACACAATGTAAACATTTCTTATAAAGGTGATGCAATAAATAGAGTAGATGACACAGTATTTTTAGGCATAACCATAGACAAATTTTGTAATTGGAAGCCGCATTTAGATAAACTGTGTTCGAAACTAAATAGGTTTGTATACGTGCTATATCGACTTAGGCAAGTAGCAACAAAAGAGGCTTCTCTGTCGGCGTATCATGGATATGTTTCCTCTAATCTCCGGTACGGAATTATTCTCTGGGGATTCTCCGTTGACGCTGATAGAGCGTTTATTTTACAGAAAAAATGTATACGCTCTATGTGTGGTATAGGATGTCGAGACAGTTGCACTAATCTTTTTAAACAACTTAAAATTCTGCCATTACCATCTCTCTACATCTTTGAGATCGGAATGTTTGTAAAAAAATATCCAAACTTGTTTAGAAAGCATTGTGACGTTGTAAAGAGAAGCTGCCGAAAAACTAATAAATTGTACGTCCCTGCACAAAGATTACAACTAAACAGCCAAAATGTGTACTGTATGGCTATTAGAGTTTATAATAAGATTCCAGACAATATTACAGAAAATAATCTAAACACATTTAAAAGAAAATTGTTTGAAATGCTTCTGACAAAATGTTATTATTCTGTTAAGGATTTTTTAAATGACAATAATCTCAAATAATTATCTTTATCCAATTTGTTTGACTTTGTATGTAATAATTCACATTATATGAATAATAACTAATTTTATAAATTACAATTATTGAATTCGATATTTGTACGCCTGCTAAGGCAGAATTTTGATGGAACCTATTAGTTTTAAGATCTTATTTATTGTACCAAAATTCTGACAAATAAATTATCTTATCTTATCTACATCTGGACCGGACGAATGTATCCTCTCGACCAACCGTTACAGGTGTGGACCGGATGACACTGTCCTTTCGACCAGGACCTACACACTACATCTGGACCGGACGAATGTATCCCCTCGACCAACCGTTACAGGTGTGGACCGGATGACACTGTCCTTTCGACCAGGACCTACACACTACATCTGGACCGGACGAATGTATCCCCTCGACCAACCGTTACAGGTGTGGACCGGATGACATTGTCCTTTCGACCAGGACCTACGCACTACATCTGGACCGGACGAATGTATCCCCTCGACCAACCGATAGAGGTGTGGACCGGATGACATTGTCCTTTCGACCAGGACCTACATACTACATCTGGACCGGACGAATGTATCCTCTCGACCAACCCTCACAGGTCTGGCCCGGATGACATTGTCCTTTCGACCAGGATCGACATCATTTACTAAGATCACGCTAACTATTCATCTGATGGACCATTCCCGCTAACTTTATGATCTACAAAAAAATGGTTTGAAGAAAATTACATACGGATATAAAAATTACTGCCAACTATCTTGCTCAGCATAAATCTCTATTTCATTTTGTATATCCCATGTTTCGGGATCAGAGTGAGCGCTGAGGGTGTCTGAATTTGCCGTCACAGTGTCAGAACCAACCGATATGGTATCCGAGCACGCTGTCAAGTTATAATTGCAATTTTCGGGTCGAAACAGATCATTTCTATCAGGTGAGTCATCCTCTGTCGCCGACACGGTCTCATCATAATTCAATGGATTGGTAACTTCAAGTAGACCTTCATGACCTTGAGGCACTGGGCGCAAATTCTCATGGGCATACTTATATACTCGTTGGGAACCATCTAATCTTTTCAACTCATACCGATCATTATCTAATACTGCTGTTATAGTATATGGCCCCTTGAATTTCCTATCCAACTTTGTTTGGCTTCTTTCGCTACTTTTAAGAAATACGAAATCGCCTCTTGAATATGGTATTATTTTTGAACGGCCGCGATTGAACCGTGCCACGTCTGATTTAGCTGCCTTTTGAATATTAGCTATTTTTTACGTATGATATCTAGATTTAGACGTTCTTGTGGACCATAAAGCCCCGAATTTATCCTTGACATACCTAATGATTGCGCTCGAATTCCTAGCATCAGTTCTGTTGGGGAATATTTTGTTATAGCTGAGGTTGTGCTGTTAAGTGCTAATTGGATGTTACCTAATTCATCACGCCACGTTTTATTAGGGTCATTTTCAACAATAGTCAATAAACTTTTTAGAGTTCGCATAACCCTCTCTACCTGCCCATTTGCTCTACTTGACCCGGTTGCAATAAAGTGGAGTTCTATCTTATGGTCTGCACAAAAACTTTTAAATTCAGAGCTTATATAACAACGACCTTGATCGGCAATAATACGCTTAGGTGCTCCAAAAAGGCAAATTGCCTTTTGTAACGCATGTATAGCACTCTTGGCGTCCACGGAAGTGCAATGTTCTAGCAGAACATATTTGGTAAAGCCATCAATAATCACCGAACAATATTCCTTTCGATCGCTCTTCCCACTTAACTTTCCCGAGAAATCGATGTGTATAGTGTGCCAAGGTACCTCCGCTTTTGGGATCGGGTGAAGCTGTACGGGTTGAGCTCCTGAAGGGCCTTTAGATGCTTTGCAAATGATGCAAGAATCAATAAACTTACGCACGCACTTCGACATATCGGGAAACCAATACTGCTCATAAAGTTTATCTAGGGTTTTATCCTTTCCTAAATGTTGGATTTCATTGTGGACATGGTTGATCAATGTCCAAATTAGAGATCGCGGAACCACTGGCAACCAGGAAATGGTTTTATTCCGACATACCTTTCTGTAAAGGATTCCGTCCCTGACGTCATATGTTTCGGCTATAGACTCAGGGAAATCGTTATTATTGTGCTTAGATATCAGGTCTTGTATTTCATTATCACGCTTTTGTTCGACTGAAAGCCAGTCCTGATGAAGTTCCACATAGTGTACTTCCTTTGATAACGAACTTTTAGAGGGCACACTGTGATTCGACTCGTCAGGGAGATGATTTCGCGAGAAGTAGTCTGCGTGTTCCATTTTGTGTGCCTCACGATAGATAATGTCAAAGTCGTACGCTTGTAAGATAGCCCACCACCGATGCACTCGAGGTGTCAAATCTTTCTTTGATTTGGAAGCTTTCAGTGAATTGCAGTCTGTGAAGACTTCAAAATGGCGACCATAGAGATAGTGCCGGAAATGTTCCACCGCCCGTACAACTGCCAACGTCTCCAGCTCGTACGAATGGTAGCGTGATTCACATTCCGATGTCCTACGGCTATAAAACTCTACCACATGAGGCGCATTGTTTATACGTTGTATTAGAATCGCTCCATATCCATCAGTACTCGCGTCTGTGTGCAGCTCGACCGGCAGATTTGGATCAAAAATTGTCAGCACCGGTTCTGACGTGAGAATACGTATTATGTGATTTCGTAACTCTTCATGTTTTTGAGTCCACACTATGGGTCCTTTTAGCTTCGTAAGTGGATATAACGGTCCCATAATGCGCGTAAAATTAGGGATGAATTTACGAAAGTACGAAGCGAGACCGAGAAATTGTCGAACCTGCGTGGCTGTTTTCGGTTGTGGGGAATCGGCTAAAGCTTGAATTTTACGCGAGTTTGGTCTTATTTCTCCCGATTGAAGTGAATATCCTAGGTATTCAACTTTCTGCGTCATAAATTTACATTTTTGTAGGTTAAACGTAAAACCTGCTTCAGTCAAGGCACTCAAAACACTATCTAATTGCTGCAGACCTTCAGTAACTTCGCTAGAAAAACACAGTACGTCGTCCATATAAATGAGCGGTTTGTCTTCTAGATGATTTAGAGCTTTGGTTATGCACCTTTGATAGACTGATGGAGCATTCCGCAACCCAAAAGGCATGGCAAGATACTCGTATTGACCTTCAGGTGTAACGAAAGCGGTTTTCTCTACAGAATCGGGATGCATCGGGATTTGGTGGAACCCAGAAGCCATATCTAACGACGAAAAATAGTTAGCGCCAGTAAGCTGATCTATTTGCTCTTCAATACGTGGCAGGGGATAATGTTCGGGTTGTGTATTGGAATTTAGTTCACGGTAGTCTACACACATCCTAAGTGATTTATTCTTTTTCTCAACTAATAAAATTGGGCTAGCGTAAGGTGATGAGCTCTCACGGATTACGCCAGCATCGAGTAGCTCTTGAACCTTTTCTCTAACTATCTGCTTTTCAGATGGGGCTAACCTATATGGACACCGCTGTACAATTTTATGAGGAACTTCCAGGTTGATTTGACATTCACCTGTTGTAACCCGACGTGTGGGTATGCCTTCGGTAAAATAATCAGAATATTTTTTCAAAATTGAAATTAACCGTTCTCTATGCTGACCCTGTAAATCCGTTTCAATTTTAGTAAAATCTGGTTCGTTTGACTTTGATTCACAAAAATGGCTTTCCTTTTTGGGGTAGAAAATCAAGTTGTCATTGTCGATTTTAACACACAGTCCTTGTTCAAAAATGTCCCTACCAACTATTACAGGATCTGTTATAACTCTATCGGGTACCACGTGAAAAGTGAGATTAACAGGAAGCTGATCAATCACTACTTGACTCTCAATTTGAGTTGTACAACGAATATCCTCTCCGCCTATGCCACTTAGATAAACGAGACTTTTGCGCACAGTACCCACAAGTTTCTCAGAAAAACTTTCTTTTAAAAGTGAGCAAGACGACCCACTATCGAACAGAAAAAGGAGCGACTCACCAGATGATGTCTGCAAAGTACCCCTGGAGGGGCGATGCTCGCATTGCTTAACTTCCTTGACCGCGGCTTTTCCACCATACTTCTTGTCTGGACACACAGTTGCCAAGTGACCAGGCTGCCCACATGAGTAGCAGGTGACGGAATTATCCCTCTCCGTGGTACGAGATGATTTTGCAGAGTCTTGACTTTTTTGTGCTGATTCAACACGACGCTTCCGGCATTCAATCATACGATGTCCATGGATCCCACAAAAATGACACTTTCCAATAAATTTTTCCGATATGCGTGATCTTTTAGCATCAGGTTCTTCAGCTTCAGTATCCAGTTTTCTTTTGTGGGATATTCCTCTAAGGATTCGGAATAGCTGGGCTCGACTTGTTACTGTATGTGCGTTCAACTCACGGCGTACCAAGATGTCCTTCTGACACAACACCGATATAACAAATCCGGTTATTACCTCTTCAGGCATGGTACATTTTGGAATTTGTTCTACAAGAATCCATAATCGCAGCGCAGATTCTGATGGTGTTTCTTTAGTGCCTATTTGAAAGCGCAATATATCGTCGAAATAGTCTTGGAGAAGTTTGGGCTTAGAGAATCTTGCAATCAAAATCTCTTTTACGGAATTCCACGTGATTCGTTGTAAATTAAGTTTAGTGAGAACCGTAGCTGCACGACCTTTCAACGCTTCCGTTAATGCCAAAAGCAAATTAACCCCTTCTAGGCTTTTGTGTTCTACAATAACTCCCGTCACTTTACACCAAGCCTCGATATCGGCATCCGGTTCATCCGGGTCGAACTTTATCAGTGATATTTTGTTCGTACTCACAGTTGACGTTTCTTGCGCAGACACTACACGAGTAAGCAGTGCTGCCATATTTCCCAAAAGCTTCTCGACGGCTGTTTGTTCTCCTTCTTTGGGTTCATTTTGTGGTGCGTTGGATCCCACTTCTGATAAAGGCGCAGGAGGGCCTTCATCAGATTCCATCATAGTCTATGGCGCGGATGTTTGGATCGTTGCGTTCAAAAATTATAAGAATATCGAACTCTGTTCGTAAAAATCACTTTAATACCATTTACAAAAAATAAAGCCTTATGCCGTTAGATTAATTCTATCACAAATTAAAATCAAAACACTTTAGTATAAAATCACAGAGATTAATTCGCGGGCGAGCGATTCGTCGCAAACGTGGTGCGCAGGCGACCGTTCCCGTTCCAAAAGTCAAAAGTAACATGGCCGCCCCGCCTCCATAGACACGACGCTTCGCTAGAGCGACTGCCAGCTGTCACTCTTTGATCAATTGTCAGTGTCATTGATGCTGCGCCAATGCCACGATAGACAAAATGCTTCGCAGTGCAAATGTCATATTTTATCGCTTGTCAGTGTCATTTTGGCTGTCAAATCATAGAGTCGGCAATGCGCCGACATAGTAATAAGCACTTTTGTATATTTGGACAACAGGAAACTTATTAGATCTTATGACTCACCTTGTACCGACGGTGGATGCTGGTTCACAGGTGGATGTGGCATATTTTGATTTTAGAAAGGCATTCGACACCGTCGATAATGACATCCTCCTACAGAAACTGGCGTGTGTTGGCTGCACTCCTCACACATTAACATTTTTTGCCAGTTATCTACGAAACCGACGTCAGTATGTAAACTGCAACGGACAGGTCTCTGAACCTTATTTCACAAGATCTGGTGTCAGTCAAGGCAGTAATTTAGGACCTTTTCTGTTCAATATAATGATAAACGATTTACCAAATGTAGTTAATAGATCCACACCCTTACTTTTTGCTGATGATTTAAAATTAGTTCTGGAAATAAATAATAAATCTGATTGCGATTCGCTTCAACATGACGTAAATAAAATTATTAAATGGAGCACAGACAACAAACTTTATTTTAATTCAACAAAATGCTCAGTATTATCCTTTAGCCGTTGTCGTACACCAACCCACCATCCATATACAATAGACAATATACCTTTACTACGAGTGAATGAGGTCAGAGACTTGGGCGTGCATTTTGCTGCTGACTTACAATTCAGAACTCACATCACTAATATCTGTAAAAAAGCGTATCGTAATCTTGGACTTATGCTAAGGTTGGCAAATAATTTCACCAACACCGCCGCTTTGAGAGCATTGTATGACGCGCTTGTCAGGAGCCATTTAGAATGTAACGCAGTGATTTGGTCACCTCATGAGGCCAAATATAAGTTAATGATAGAACGCATACAGAACAAATTTTTAAGATTCATTTATCAAAAACAGTACAATGTGTATCCTGGCTATCCACTGTTATATCCTACCTTGTTCGTCCTGGGCATGGTGGGATACTACAGGCTGGAGGTGAGAAGGGAGGTAGCTCTAGTCACCTATGTAATAAAAGTGTTGAGGGGCAAGATACACAATCCGAGACTTCTGGAGTCGTTGTGTATCTGTGCCCCAGACGAGTACGTGGGGCGCCGACGCCGTCCACCTCTATTGTTGGTACCGCGCGCACGGACCAACCTGATGCATCTCGCACCACTCACGCGTACGCTGCGCGTCCTCAACTTGATTGCTGAGAAAGTAGACATATTTTCTTCTACAATGAGAGAAGTCTGTGAAGTGGCTTATATAACATGTGTACATATTATGATAATTAGAATTTAGATATTAAGATTATATTAGATATAGCTACATATTATTGGTAATAGTAGTAAGAATTTTGTTTGTAAGAACGCTATCGAATTAGGTTAAACCTGTAATGTTAGTGTTTAGTGGAAATAAATAAATAAATAAAAAAAAAATTTTTGGTTTGCAATAAAGTATCATTCTCAATACTCAATACTTTATTTGCTTCCTTAGAATTAGGTACATAATAAGGTCTTAGTTTAGTTTGCACATTAGTATTTCTAAGGACCCTGATGGGCACATGCAGTCTATAAGGTACTACAATAATTGTTATTAAAATTAAGATAATTGTTATTAAAATAACATTCTATTTCTATTCTATGTACTAACATTAACTAGAACCTCGCTAACTTAATTCTAACGGAACAAGGTCCCCCTATACATAAGGCTCTCATAGTTATGCAAGGAATGCCGGAAAGTGGGACGCAGAATTTTTCATCGCCGAGATCATGAACCAAATGAAATTTCCTTTCAACAAGACTTAGCATTTATTAGTTTTTGTCTGTCTGTTTATAACCTAGGCTAAATAGTCGAGTCACTATCAAACAAAAAGGGGTCAGTAGGTATCTATTGCCTTAACAGCTGAGCACATGAAAATATGTTTTAATTAATGAAATCTTACTAATATTATAAACGTGAAAGTTTGTAAGAATGGATGTCTGGATATTGGATATGTGTTTGTTACTCTTTCATGCCTAAACGGGTGGACCGATTGAGTTGAAATTTTGTATATGGATAGCTTAGACCCTGGAATAACATAAAGGCTACATAAGTCCTGCGGGTAAAACCGCTGGGCGCAGCTAGTATTATATAATATAGAGTTGGTTAGAGGACAACCTACAATTAATATGTAATTGATTTAAATAAAACAAGGTACTGTTCTCGGGAGAAGATTACTTTTAATGATAAGACCGCCAAATGTTACTCTTAGCTTTGTAATAATCGTATTTAAGATTGAACTTTTTCTGATCAAGTTTTCTTCATTTTTTTTTAAAGAATTTCATTCTATTCTATTCCCAACTCAATATAACATACTGCCTTTGGAAAGAATAAGAGAGGTCTTATCGCTTAAAATACACACGAGCACAGTAAAGTAAAAAGAAAATATTAAGTTTTATCATAATAAATTGAAACAATAGAGTGCCCCATAAAAAGCTTAGAGAGCATTTTTTTCACTTCAATCGATTAACGCCCTTCAGTTAAGTTTGTTACGTATCATTTTCGCATTTTACTGTCGTACCACAGTAAAATTATAGCAAGTAGGTCGACATCTAGCAAAAGTACATACGCGATGTGTATTGTGTATGTGTGCGCGGTGCATACGTACGCGTACACACATGAAATCTCAATCTCCCTCGGTATCCGAAATTCAGGGACGCATGACGCAATGAGTCGTCGCATTGTTTTTTTTTATTTATTTATTTAAAGAACTTAATCACTATTTACAATCGATTATTACGCTCTCATAAATCTTCCTTAAACGTAAATAACACCTAAAAAAGAGTTACTAGCTCAACAAAACACAATAATAGGTTTTGTTGTGCTAAGATTATCGTCGCATTGATGTCCTTGCGATTAAACCCCATGTTGGGAGTTCCCACCCACAATAGCAAAAGATGCCTGTGGACGAAGTTTTTTATCTTTTTAAAAATGTGAAAGTATTAAATACATCTTAACTATTATTAAAATGACTTGTTGACATGCCCTGGCTATAATTTCTCCCATAATACGAACCTAATGGCAAATACGCAAATAATTGTGTGATGCAAAAATTATAAAAAAAAAAGCTCCGAGCGATATTCAGTTATCTAAACACGACAGTCGGCCTACTTTCTATATTTTACTATGGTCGTACTGTTTGTTTTGGTCCCAAAATCCTCTTCCAAAGTATTATGTGGACAATTCCTTTCCTCATCTTTTCAAAGATTAGGGGGTTTACAATATGAGTGACATTGACTTGACAAAATACCGTTTCATTCCTGAAAAGGGCGGTGACAGACGAGCTTTGGGATGGCGGCTATTTTTTTGTAAATTACTCTCTGCGTTTTGGTTTTCACTTTTTGAAATGTATGCTAAAGATAAGTGATTTTTGTGCGATAATATTTATTGTTTTTGACTAATTAAATGCTGAGTTTTTAAAGAGTTCGTGCCCCAGTGGTCGTAGGTCCAGCTTATAATCAAATATCAGTAGCACTTTTTTATCTGAGCTCTAATGTATTTTGAAAGGAACTAGGTCATATTGGAGGCCTTAAAACTATTGCTAGAAAACCTATTTCGATATGTAAAACACTGCATTCAATCGATCGATTTCTGAATATATTATGATTGTTACTCTTTTACGCCTAAACGAGTGAACCGACAGAGCTGAAATTTGGTATAAAGATAGCTTAGATCCTGTTTTAACACACAGGCTATAGAACAGCGGGTTAAACCGGGCAGCTAGTAATATAATAAAAGCGTATTTTAAAAATATTTTTTTTAAAATATAGCTTGTTGCGTTGAGAGTTATAGATGAAAAAATCCACTCTGTCAAGAGATTTAAGCTTACGTCACACTGAGCCGGTAAAGCGAACGCGATCCGGGACGGAATTTTTGTAATGTTCTAGTTTGTACGTAACCTGTCACATATAAAGCGAACGCGGGCAGGAACAAAATGAAGATCGCGACCGCTTTACCGTTCCGTCCCGCCTCAGTATGATGTAAGTTTTCATCATCATCTCAGCCGTAAGACGTCCACTGCTGAACATAGGCCTCCCCTTTGGACTTCCATATGTATCGGTTGGAAGCGACCTGCATCCAGCGTCTTCCGGCGACCTTTATAAGGTCGTCTGTCCACCTTATGGGTGGACGTCCTACGCTTCGTTTGCTAGTCCGTGGTCTCCACTCGAGCACTTTTCGACCCCATCGGCCATCCGCTCTGCGCGCTATGTGGCCTGCCCATTGCCACTTCAGCTTGCTAATCCGCCGGGCTATGTCGGTGACTTTAGTTCGTCTACAGATTTCTTCATTTCTGACGTAAGCTTCGGATTTCTTCATTTCTGACGTAAGCTTTAGAAAGAAGAAATAAATACTCGTCTGTACGATCGTCGAGTTCTCAATCAAGAACTGTCGACCAATCAATATTCATTTTTATTAAATCTCCGAAGAAGGCGGTAACAATGCCTTCAGATTTAGCTTACTACGCTTGAATAAAGGTTTTGTTACTCGATACCTTTTTATAAGCTTTTATTTACTTTCACTTGTCTGTTGTCTGTCTGTCTGTCTGTCTGTCAGTAATCAAATCTCGCAAGTTTAATTTAACCCACTTCCCGGTATCCTATTGAGCAGATTTTTTGCATGCATGTATAAATCGGATGACAATGCAATATTATTATGACATCGAGCTGATCAGATGATGGAGCGGAAAGGTGGCTATAGGAACTCCGTAATTAAACGACGTAACCCCATCGAGTTTGGGCTTTTTTGATTCGTCTTGATGAGTACTTTATGGTGCTAAATGGTAATAATAATAAAAGCTTGTTTTTAAAAAGGTTTTTTAAAATTTCACTTGTTATAAACTTTTATTTACTTTCACTTGTCTGTCTGTCTGTCTGCAATCAAATCTCGCATGTTTAATTTAACCCACTTCCCGGTATCCTATTGAGCTGATTTTTGGCATGCATGTATAAATCGGATGACAATGCAATATTATTTTGACATGGAGCTGATCTGATGATAGAGCTGGAAGGCCATAGGAACTTCATGATTAAACGACACAACCTAATCGAGTTTTGGGCTCATTTGATTCGTCTTTATAATAAAAGCTTATTTTTAAAGATTTTTTTTTAATTAACATATCCCGATGATTTAAAGGATGTGTTATCATATTACAATCTAGCCTTTTTAGGCTAATAAGTAATTTAACTCTAACTAATTTTTCTACAATTTTATATAATAATCTAAGATAGTGTCCATTAATATTTATCTTACAGTCTCTATTGGCGAAGTACACTTCGTTTTTAAAAAGATGTTTTAAATTTCACTTTTTAATATTTTTCGTGACAATCGACGCTATTATACCTTATCACATCATATCACACATATTATTATTAATACAAAATTTTGTGAGTGTGTATGAAGTCTGGAATAACATATAGGCTTCAGGCTTACAGTACAGCGGGTAAAACCGGTGGACGCATCTTGTACATCATATTGGTGTGGTTGTCAGGAAGAGGTCGCTTTTAGCGATAAGAGCGCCAATTTTTACACTTAATTTATGAAATTGTATTCAGTTTAAGGTTTTTCATGTATTTGTTTGTGTAGTTACAATATAGACTTTTCTATTCCATATTTTTGCAAAGATGTAAGAAGACTAGCCAGATTCCCTCCTGTTGGTCACAATGATGCGAAACTCTAGGTGCACTGCACCAATGCTTCTTAATCAAGAGTTTTTAAGAAGTTAAGACTCTTTGGCCTAGTAATTTCACTAGCTTAATTAGTTTTTTTAATACATTATTCCTCTTGGGGCATTTCACCACGATCTCGCGTGATGTCAAGCATCGATGCGACCGTCGATGGTATCAGATTAAACCTAGAAGGCGGGATAGTTTTGTTTCTTGTATAGTTTTTTTTTAATATGTATTAATTCTTACTTTCATAAAAATGCGAAAGTAAATCTTTTTTTTTTTTCTGTGATGAAGCAGAAGACGAGCAAGACGCTCTCCTGATGTTAAGAGATAACGTCTGCTCATAATCAGTACAGTGTTACCTAGGATTTCACAATTATGTGAAATTCTAGGAGCACTGCACCAACGCTTCTTACTCAAGAGTCATAAGATGTTAAGACCCTTTAGCCCAGTAATTACACTAGCTACAGTGCCCTTCTACCGGAGTACAGTAATGTTTGCACATCACTGATCAGGCGGTAGAATAACTGGCACTGTTGAGGTACCCACCTAGACGACCTCCTGCAAAGGAAGTCTACCCCTGGTAAAAAAAAAAAATCTTCTTAGCTTTAAATAGCATTATAATAATGATTCACGAATCAAGTGAAAGCAATCACACAAGATAAGGCTCTATTTGATTTAAAATCCCATTTTCCAGCAGAATATTTAAATCACGGTCTGCAGCCTTCTGCCGAATACCTACGAATTTAAGGCTGAGCACACACGAAAACCCTTTTGAAGTTTGCACCAGGACGTTTGAATTCACCTCTTTGGTCCGACGTCTGTGTTACAGTGGCCAAGTTTTTGCATTTTCTCGGACTTTTTTGTCAGATTTTCAAAACAATTATAGTATGTTACCTTTTTTCTATGACCAGCATTACCGCTGAGCGCATCTAGTGTATCATAAAGCAAACGATACTTAAATTTGAATAAGGTAGGAGCCATGATGCGAGTCAGTACCACGACAACACAACAGTGAAAGAAAAGTGTATAAGTATTATATCCGTTACCCTAACCACCATAACACATGCATTAAGTTGCTTAGCTTGGGGTTAGGTGGGGCTGTGTGAAATGTCCTGAAGTATTCCTGAAGTCCTGAAGTATTTTTATTTTATGACCTTGGTTGTGATTGGGACCAGTATAAATTCGTCAATACAGCCTCGGGCACTCTAGTTTCGCTGTAACTGCATAAAAAGGACATTTCGTCCGCGTATTTCCCAAACCATGGCGTCTCTATTTTCCGAAGCTCGAGCTACATTCAAATCGTAATCTTGTTATTTCTTAACTCGATTTTAATTCCTTTGAAGTAAAATGCGAACGATTTTAACTGGGATGGTCAAAGGATTAAAAATTTCGTTAAATGTTCTCTACGATTTTCAAGAATGTTATCTCAATAAATGTAATTTAAATCATGGTGTAACATGCATGTGTATATTATTATAAAATATTTTTTCAAGTAAAAAAGAAACCAACTGCGGTCGGCTACACCTAAGTTTAACCGGCTAAACCTAGGTGTAGCCGCACTTCGGACTTTAGCCGTAACATATATACAAACGCCGAAACATAATATATAAGCATAAAGAAGAAAAAAGACGTGTGGCACTCGGAGACTGCCGCGGTAAAGCTATTGCATAGCATTTTTATCTATATAGATGGAAAAACTAAAAAGTATCACCGCTGTGCCGGTCGGAGTGGGGGGTGTTAGGTTTTTTTCGTTACGGAATTTCTGGATTCGGTCCCCACGCTCAAGGCCCGCGATAGAAGCTATGCAATAGCTTAAAAATACTGATAATATTTTTTAGTCGCTATGAATTGCGCTGTCCACCAGTTTTAGATAATTTAAAAATAAATTCAAACAGTGTTTTCACAGAATTTTCATAAATGAAGTTTTTCGATTTGTCCTGATGAGATATCAGTCATGTTTGAAGCATATAGACTGCATTTAACTGCTTTTGTTGCAAAGAGTTCGTACGTTTGCGGTTCAACTCACTAGTGATGGGACATGTTCGATAGTTTTAATTGTATCGATAGTTATCTTACTGATTCAACAACTATAAAATCTTGGTTCTTGTATAAATTTACGGTGTTTAAATAAACAGTTACCTACCACATTTAATCTAATCTTAGACATTAATAATAAAAAATAATAATAATATGTAGGCACCTAACTCCTTAAAATATTATAACCTCTAATGAATACCATAATGACAATAATAGACAAAGCCAATATTATATTTTTGGAAAAAAGTGTTACAAATGGCAGTTTTATCGCTGATAACAATCTCTGCCAGACAACCAAGAGTCATAATATAATAAAATAATGTTTTCTTTTAAAACATAAAACGGCGTTTAATATTTTGTAGTGTTATAACCATAACGAAAATTTTGTCTTTTTAACTTGATTTGACAATAAAAATTTAATTTATTTAAATAAATTAAATTGCGATAGAATAGGTTAATGTTGTACGTACATCACTTCATGAAAACTATCGATACAATAATAGTGAAATGATTGCTTAATGGGCCGCGGTCGCACGCCCCTGCAATCCGACGATATTTGCGGGATCATATTTAAACACGAATGGATGAATTTATATTGGACAATGGACTATAATAGCGGTATTATTGTGCGCTGATGAAGTTTATTGATATGGCTGGAAATGTATAAATATCCCACTAAAATAATAAATGAAAGGATGTGTTAATGTTTGGGTATTAAATTTGACTGGATCGAAATTTAATACAATATTATAAGTTTTTTTTTTTAATTATTGTGGTCTATTCCATCTGTCCCTACTCCCTACTGAATTTACACTCTAGTAGAGACACTGATACTATTCATATACTAGGTATATGGGGATACTAGAAATCCCCACTGATTGATTGATTAGTAGTGGTCATATACAAGAGAGATATATACCGCGCTTAGGTCATTTTTTGTATGAAAACAAAGTCACCAAAACATGGTGGGGTGCGGGGGATGAGTGGCTAGATTTGATTGGCTCGTTCAAGGTGACGTCACAGTTACGCCACAGATTAGGTAATAGTTAGAGTCATAACATGACTTTCTAGTGATGTGGTAAAGTCGCTATATCGTATCGATAAGAAAATATAAGTTACTGTTATTCTTAAGTTTAATGAGAAAGTTCGTTGTATTGTATACGAGAGATATTTTAATATAACTTCAATTATTGTTTTATTATAGCTTAAATGTTTTCTCATCTCTATTACCTCCCAAAGTACCCGAATAAACATTTTATATGGTTTCACTAAAATATAAATAGGTCCATCGCTCGCATAAAATTTTTAGACCTAATTTTAAAAAATTATGCGTGCGAATACGCACCCTATAAGAATAAACAATAAATATTAGATAGCGAATTATTTGTTTTTAAATTAGTGACAAATTTAACATTATGTATTTTAAAAGCTTCGTTACCCTTCTCTTATTATAAGCTTCATAATAACCATTCATGAATTAAATACCAGTAACCCTGTATAATATTAAACCCCGATAATTTTGGTACCTTAATATACCTAATACCTACCTACTTCAAAAATTTCAACAACATTTTTGTCGATAAAATTTGTGGTGTAAATTTAAATTTAAATTTGTGTCTTATCACTAGTTTATCCGGGCGTAAGAGAGAACGAGATAATGTTATACAAATTTACCAAGAAAGAATGAGACGAAAAGAAACTTGGCCATTTTTATATTACATTTTATGTTAAACATTTTTCAATGATTATTATCGGAATAATAACTTGCCTGTGTAATAAGATTTCGTCTTTTGCGTAACTGAATGTAGCGCTAGTCTTTCAGCGTCTTTTTATTGAACAATACGGCATTTTTATTAATTATTTTTCATTAAGTATGTGAATGTCACGCTGTCAATGTCGGCCGTGGAATGAACACGAAAAAGAGGCGGAGCTACGAGCTTATGTTGATTCAGGCATATGACTTGGCGACTGTTACCTCATTTTAGCTTCCATCTCTAGCTTTATGATCTGTGGTAGTGGTAGAGATAGGTGCTTGGGAAAATAAAATACATTTGAAAATAAAGAAAAATAAAATCCCTATCAATATTTTGCAGCCCTAATGTTAAGCGATAACACTTTTCCCCATAATAATTTAAAGTCTGTTCTTATGAAGACGAGAAAACTTTTTAGAAATCTTCATCTTTCTTTTTTGATAAAATAATATCCTTACATAAATATGATTAACTTATTTAGTTTTATGTAAATTTTGTTGTCGAAGTTCACTAGATACCACCTAGGTCCTAGGTCTGATATGCGTAATTCCCAAAAATGTTTGTCCTGTAGTATGAATAAATGCTATAACATAATTTATTCCTACTAGTATAAAACAAAGTCGCTTCCCGTATCTGTTTGTCCCTATGTTTGCTTAGATCTTTAAAAATACGCAACGGTTTTTAATTGTTTCGGTTTTTTTGTTTTTGACTGATTCAAAAGGAAGGTTTATACAGGGTGTTTGGCAGAGGCTTAGACAAACTTAAATGGGGAGTTCGGGGCCCCAAGAGGAAAATACAACTTGGCCAAAAAAATTCCCAGACCTCCCCCTTTTTTTTTAAACATTTTTGATCAATTTTCGTTTTTTATTTTTCTTTTCATCTCATATTATTCCACAAGCTGATAAGATTTTTACCAACTTAATATGTCGTTGTAATGAGGAGTAAGATAAGAAGTTTTTAAAAGCATTTTACTTGCCAGGATGCATGAGGTTTTTTTTTAAATCACAATCAAAGTTGAACTTTGAGTGAATTTTATTTTATTTTTTACACTTTGTGAGCTCGGAACTTAATATTTACCATAGTTGAGCCTGTTTCTGCCTTGTGTAGTTAGAAGATGTATATGAGACCAAATTTAAATAAAAAATCCGGTAAAAAATTGGTTAAAAAAAAGTTATGAGACTTAATAGCTAGGATTTCGGCAAAAATCGAAAAAATCACAAAAAAAATATTTAAAAAAAGGGGGAGGTCTGGAATTTTTTTTGGCCAAGTTGTATTTTCCTCTTGGGGCCCCGAACCCCCCATTTAAGTTTGTCTAAGCCTCTGCCAAACACCCTGTATATATAACGTAATACAGAAATACTAATAATTTTATGTAGGCGCTACGACCACTAGTATTTTATGTACTAAGCTGACGGCCAACTTGATGATGATAAGGTACCACCGCCTTGTACAGGAGTAAACATCGATATCGATATTTTAATAATACGTTTCCCATTCTTTCCCCACACACGGTCTTTGGTCCATGCATAACGGGCTGCCCGAGCGTATGATCGAGGAGGTCTGTGCTGGGTTGGTACCATCGCGCACCTTTTTGTGTTGCCTTGCAAAAAAATCTAGTTTTAAAAGTAAGCATTGTTTGTGTAAAAAAATATTTTAAGAACGCCTTCTAGGTTTAGTTTATACCATCTACGGCCGTATTGTCACTTAATATAACGTGAGATGGTGGTCGAAGTCTAATTTGTTTCAAAATATAATAATATGAGCTCCATGTACAAAAAACATGTCTCAACTTCTTTGACGACTACATAACTATGTAACGGCATTAATTTTTAGTATTTAGATATTAATTTCAACTGTGATTTGATTTTGACAGTGTAAGTAGGGTAACCTGTTCTGTTGAAATATCATCATCATCATAATTATAGGCCTTTGCGTCTATTGCAGACGATTTAAGCACTGTCTGTTGGATTGCGTTGGCACTTCCGTTGGTGATTAATAAAACCAATCCTAGAAACGTGTCTTACAGCATAAGGGTTGTTAGTTCTGTTGTGCCGTCTAGCCCCTTTTATAAAGATAAGTTTTTATATTTATGTTAAATGTAATTTTCAACTAAACATTCGCGCTAAAAACATAATAGGTAAATATGTTACATATTTTTTAATTAAAATAATAAGTGTGAGTGGTCAAACAGATAAGTACGTACAGGGAACAACTCGAAACCTTACATTTCTCGCTCCAGCGGCCCCGAGATCACGGGTGAAAAAATTCACGCGACCATCCGAACGAATGGAAAAGTAACCAGACGGGCGGTACCTTTTTATGTATTCTTCCAAAGGTGATTTTAACTGTATTGTTTTAGCGAATCGGAGTGGAATATTTCCTGGCTGGTTTGAATTTGACAACCTCTGTGGCGCGGTGGGCTAATACCCGCTTGCAACGCAGAAGGTTGCGGGTTTGATTCCCGCATGGGCCATCTTTCTTTCTATCAGAATAGTATACATTTTGAGTTTTTCCGTTAGAAAATCAAATATTTTAAATTATTTCATTTGGTATGTTTGGAATAACGTTAAAATTTTACGAGTCACTACTAAACGGAAGGCTTTGGTGGATGTAATACAGTTTCATTACCAGTGCAGCTCCCATCACTCCCACTATAGTAATGACACGATGTACAATGTATTATTAAATAAATAAATAAAAAATTACAAAAAGAATACATAATTATATAGAGCTGAGACGCGCGGTAAGGGATCGCAATGATCGGAAAAGAGGTTTATCCCGCCTTTTAGGTTAAGTATGCAACCATCTGCGGCTGAATCGTCGCCTAACATCGTCGAAATCATGTGGTCAAATAGAGATCCATCCACAAAAAGTGTTCGGAGAAAGCTTCGGAGATTTTATTGGATTACTACCTCGCCGATCCGCCGGCACGCTCCGCATCAATGGAAAGGCAGCCTAAAGCCTATAAACCGAAAACTGCAAGCACCCTGAAATAAATCACCATACAATACGTCCGCACCGCTCGAGAGTCAGAATGGGACTGTAATTTCTACGCTTGACAGTCGCAGTGTGAACGAGCCCTGTTCCTTTTCGTCAACCAATGACGTTCAGCGCTTGATTTCCCTAATAGCTCGACTCCTTGGACAGAGTATACATATACGCCGAAGCTTATTTAAGGCACGTGTAAAAATATCCTTAAAACAAACATTCCAAAACAAACTTAACCCAAAAGTCAGTACTTTTAACATTATTCTCAAACAAACCCAGTGATTTTAGTTCTTATATAAGTGGTCAGCCGTTGGTCCTCTATCCTTATTTTGTTTAGGGATCTCCATTACGTAGACCCTTGGAACTTCCAGCCATGATAAGTAAACTAAGTAAAGTCAAGGCAAGGTTGAGAATTTGTGTAATAAAGACGGGTTCTGTATAATAATGTTTAATTAAATTCATTCCCTATCCCTTTTATAGTAGCACTATTAAAGCTTGATATACACTTCGTGCACATCTTCGCGTGAAGTGTCAAAGTCTCTTACAATAAGTGCGTTTAACGTTATTAGGGAATATTAATTAATAAAATAAATAAGTTAGAGTGCCATTATGATTAGAAATTCAAGTGTCAATATTTGTTGATTTTTCACGACGAATACGCAAAAATCGATGGCAGTATAAAATCTAAAAATAAATAAATCAACGTTAGAAAACTTGTGTAAAATATTTCAGATCAATTGATCCAAACATAACATAAAGAAATAACAAGCACACTCATATACCGAGGGTAGGCTTCCTTTGCAGGAGGTCGACTAGGTGGGTACCCAACAGTGCCAGTTATTCTACCGCCTGAGCAGTAATGTGCAAAAATTACTGTGTTTCGGTAGAAGCACTGTAGCTAGTGAAATTACTGGGCTAAAGAGTATTATTAACATCTTATGACTCTCAACTAAGTAGCGTTGGTACAGTGCGCACGGTAGCACTGTACTAAATATTGGCAGCGTTATCTCTTACCATCAGGAGAGCGTCTTGCTCATCTTCTTGCTTCATAATATAAAAAAAAACACTCAGTTATATAAACTTTCGCATTTACTATGTTAGTAGGATTAAAATTAATGTTCCAAGTGAACATAAATTGCCTTCCAAAATACGGTATCCCTCAAAATTAAATGCTACACAGCAAAATTCATGCCCAAGGCCCAAGAGATCTCGCAACCTCAAGGAGGGACCCACTTCACATACTTACAACACCTGTCAACATTAACTACAATCAAACTGCACAAAGTAACCCGCGCCCCGCGGAACCCTAAAAGAGACACGAATGGTAGAAAATACAAAGATTTTACGTGACCAAAATTCAATATGTTGTGTTCTGGTGAAATACGTGAGATGGTTGAGGAACCACTAGTTTAGAAAGAGAGGTGGTGGAGTGATTGACTAGGGTTTAATAAGATATCGATTGATCATCATCATCATCATCTCAGTCATAGGACGTCCACTGCTGAACATAGAGGCCTATGTTCAGCAGTGGACCCTTTGGACCCCTTTGGACTTCCATACATACCGGTTGGAAGCGACCTGTATCCAGCGTCTTCCGGCGACCTTTATAAGGTCGTCTGTCCACCTTCTGGGTGGACATCAGTGGATATCCTACGCGGCGTTGCGTGTGAGATATCGATTAGATCCATAGAAATGTTGACAATGTTAAAAAAAAACTACGTATTTAGAAGCCAAGCGGGCTTTGTGGCCATGTTCCGGCATAATGATCGGTGAAGTCAGGGACGGGTTTATCCCGCCTTCTAGGTTAAGTCTGCTACCTTAAAATATAATAATAAATTGGGGTTTATACCCCAACAAAACAAGTTACCCTACTTACAGTGTCAGAGTCAAATGATAATTATTTATTACAGGTTGTGTGGCTAACCTATGTATGTATATGTTGCAGTTTCAGGTCGCCGAGATTACTACAGAGCCTGCAACATGACCTAACGACTGCCTCCTACATATCTTATTTTAGGAAACAGCTGGGACCCATAGTTTTACGTGCCTTTCGAAACACGGTAGCGTCCAGGCGAAAATATTTGCCACACTGAGATTTGAACCCAGGACCTCCAGTTGAAGTTGGAGCTATGACCACGGGGCCACGGACGCTTCAGGAAAGTACGCCTGGGGCTTGGCATTCACACTTGCCTTTTATAACATTTCATCCATTCTCTCTACATGTCCGAACCATGTAAGCATTCCTTTCTCTATTTAAGATACACATTAGGGTGTCCCAGCCTATAAGGGTGAAATTTTTTTTTCGATTTTAAATACGCATACCCTCTATATTTTTTCTAATTGACCCTAATAACCAAAATACAAAATATTATTGATATCGGATAACGATAACCCGTGCCGACTTGACGCCAAAGTTTTAGGAACAAATTTGATGAAATTTGTATGGAGATTTTAGAGGACATTTTGAAATATATTTTTTATTTATGAAATTAAACACTATTTTATTTCTATTATAAATATATTATTAAAAGAACATTATTTATTAATTTTCTTCTAATATTTTGCCTTTTACAGTCAGGGTATATCAGTACACAAGGTTTTAAAAATTGCTTTTATTCCTCTTCAACAGGGTATTCGATGGAAACCTTGCATCAACTTCAGTACTGTCTGTGCTGCATTATTAACGTATTTCAGTATCATCATCTGTTTCTTAACTAAAATAGAAGATATAGTAGAGGCTACTACTAACTACCACTAAGATATATTACTCTATAGGGTATTACTAGGCCATAAAGTAGAACAGTCGTTTAGAAAACTGTAATCAATTTTAACACGATTGAATAAGGTCTTGCATATTGATGGAAATTTGGCTATCGATGTCTTTCTCGTAAAGTGAAACACACAAGTCTTCTTTTTAAGGGATGTACATAGTTAAAGCGGTGGTTGTCACGCAAAGAATTTGGACTTCATTTTAGAGATTCCATCCGCAAGCCAAACTGCTTCTGCTTCTTCACTTCCAGTGTTATTGAAATTACTATCGGCAAGAGTTCTTTTTACATATTATCTACACGTCTACAGCTGGCAACAGTTTTCCATCCTAATGAACAGTTACAGTATCCTGTACACCGTCTTGAAATTTGAAAATCGACATGAAAATTAACTTTAATTCCTTGAATGGCGAACTTTGGTACTTTGGGATCTTCACTCGACAGTATTGAGCCCTAATGTCTTGACAGTAGTTTCTATCATGCACACAGATTTAATTGACACCTATCTAAAGCTGCCACTAATTTTATTCGTTGACGATTTATTTATATCGGACTACTGCTCTCAGTTAGGGCGGGCAAATCGTCTTGCAAATCCAATACTTCTATCAGAAGATGAATTTCTTGATAGGATGAAGTCGAAGCAGTAAGGGGTGCATAAAAAATAGCCTGATTTTTTCAATAAATAATGCACTCTCAAATAGTTACATTGCGTTTTCATTAACAGTTAAGTTCACGGATATTTAAAACTGCCTCTATACTTGTCCAATAAAGGGTGGTTTTGTACCAGTTACTTGATGTTTTTTACATCCCCTATTATAAATAAGCCTTTTTTTAAACTGTTTAATCCCACTGGTATATTGACTAAACGATAATAATCCATTTACTAATAAAACAAACAAGTTATGACAAAACTTCGATACGAAATATACGCCGCGCCAAAGTATGCAAGTACTGAGATATATAAATGAAAGTCGGCACGGGTTGCTGTGGTCCTAGGGTCATGAAATTTTTTTTATACATGTTTTAACACCATTCGCAAATAATTAGAGGGTATGCGTGGTAAAAAAAAGAATTTAATTTTTTTGGGACACCCTAATACACATACCATCAAAATTACAAAAAGTCCATAAAATTGGTGATAGGTGGTAATCCGGGAAGGCGGCGCCCGAAAAAGGTTTGAATGAACTGTGTGAAAGAGGATATGCGTGCTAGGGGAGTGGATGCAGGTATGGCGGATAATAGAGTAGAATGGAGGAGAAAAACGGTGCCGACCCTACCTAGTGTGAGATAAGGGCAGGAAGATGATGATGATCATGAAATTATAAATCTATATCTATTAATTATAATTTAATTTATATATATTAATTATAATCTAATGTTAATAAAAACACCCACCTCTTAAACTATGTAAAGTTAGATAACGTACATAAAGAAGGAAAATCAGAAGCCTAGCTGATAATGGCTCGGATAATTCGGTTTAACCCGGCTCTGATGGATTAGAGGTACTTACTTGATAACGTGACCTTTCGTGACCTTTGGTGACCTTTTATGACCTTTGATGAAGTAAATACTATTAGGTTTTGTTGACAACAAAAGTGGCAAAATCGGAGTTGATCTAATTAGATTTGATTTGATAAATTAATATACCTCTAAAATGAGAAATACCAAAGTTTGTATTTTCGTTTTCTACCCGTCTAAGCAACTGAATCGATATATCTGCTATTTAGTATTTAGTTAGCTTAGAATCTGGACAAATTATATCACATTGACAACCTCTGTGGCGCAGTGGGCTAATACCCGCTTGCAGAAGGTTGCGGATTCGATTCCCGCATGGGACAAATGTTTGTGTGATCCACAGGTATTTGTTTCTAGTCTGTGTGGTTTAAATATCTATTTATAGGTATGTATTTACAAAAGAAAAGTATATAAGTATTATATCCGTTACCCTGTCCACCATAATACAAGCATTAAGTTGCTTAGTTTGGGGTTAGGTGGCGCTGTGTGAAATGTCCTGAAATATTTATCCCACCAAAAACATTCTGTAAAAAACTAGCCAAGTCTCAATGGAGCTGCTTGTTTATCTCTAAAAAATAATGAAATCTAGACAAAGTCGTGCCAAGTCTAAGATTTCTTACTGCGATTTCTTTATTATTATAGTTAATGTTGTGTGACTTGGCCGTTGAAAGGTAGACAAGGGTATTATACCAGGTGCTCCATGACACCATTGCACCAATCTGTCCGCTAACCATTCATGATAGAAAATTGCCACTTGGAAAACGTTGATTGAATAACCAGTCAATTGTAGGCTTGATAAAGCTGCGTATTTCAATAATACTTATGTTTAGGCGATCCAAGTGTCATGAAGCATCTGGTTTTGTACCCTTGTGTACCCTTCAACGGCCAAGTCACACAACATTAACTATAATAATAAAGAAATCGCAGTAAGAAATCTTAGACTTGGCACGACTTTGTCTAGATTTCATTATTTTTTAGAGATAAACAAGCAGCTCCATTGAGACTTGGCTAGTTTTTTACAGAATGTTTTTGGTGGGATTTCACTTCTTTTTGTAGAAACGCTATATTATAAGGTTACTATAAGGCCGACAGGCAGACAGGCGAAAGTAAATAAAAGCTTTATACAATTTTAACCATTGACTGCAAATGTAACTTTGTAATCCTATACATTTATATGAGATTACAAAGTTATTTATGCCGATGAATTATCTCGAAAACGAGACCGAAATTGCATGTTTTTTTTAGTTTTCCTATGGCTTATACAATAAATTCTAAGTATATACCAAATTTCAGCTCTCTGAGTTTATGGGAAGTACTAGTTCTATTTTGATGATCATGAGTGAGTGAGTGAGTGAGTGAGTGAGTGTCGAAAATGCGAAACTTTGCTTTCGCTTAACTTCAGAACTTAATGACCTACAGACTTGAAATTTTGGATTTTAAGTATGTAGTTATAGCTTACTGGATGACGAAAATTTCTGTGTTCTGGTCTTATCCAGAGGTTCTCAAATAGGGGCCTGAAAATGCGGCGAAATGGTTCCTGTAAAGGATGGTACGGCAGTGCTTGCTTCGCGCTCGACTTGGCGGGGGCACTACCGTGCCCCCAGATTTATTTTCTGACAAGTCACTTACACTTTTATTTTATTATTTTTTACTAAAAATTTACATATTAAACCCCCTGAGCTCAATTATACTGAAATCATCTAAATCGGCCCAGCCGTTTTCTTTTTTCAGTAAAGATAAAAATTCATCAGGAGAGTGGCGGGAAATGGATGGATGAGGGCGGCAAGGGACAGGGGAGAATGGCATAATCAAAGGGAGGCCTATGCCCAGCAGTGGTCTGATGATGATGATAATGACTTTAATCACGTTCATTTGATGAGTGTTGGTATTCACAATGTAAAATTAGTAGTGCTTAGATTTAGTGGGTTTGTTAGGATTTTTAATACTAGAAGTAATATTATAAGTTGCCGATGGGCTTAGCCTGCCCGATGGGTCGGTTCGCAGCGATCGCAGGAACTCTACGATTGATGACAACTTCAATGTACATTGTGCGGTTGTTATTTTACTCATATTAATAAGGAGGTATAAGCAAGTTATGTACGCAATTTCGTTCATGGGTTTTAGTGTTATACATGTCGTTGCGCGATAACTAATAGGTCCTCAGGACAGAGATACATGGCACAGCAAGTTATTTTTTTTTTATACGAGATAGGCCTCGGTAGACGTTTGACCACATCCCACCTGATGGAAAGTGAAAATGCAGTCGACGATGGATCACGTAAGATGCCTAGAAAGGTACCTATTCACTCGTGCCTTGAAGATACCCAAGTTGTACCGCTCGGGAAACACGAATGACGGCAAAGTGTTCCAAACGCGACCAGTTCTCAGTTATACACGCCTGTAAGCGACGGTAACCGCTCACGACTAGGCGGGCCGTCTGCTTGTGCGCTAATATAAAAAAATAGCCATTTCCCATGAAAACAAAAGTCTTCGTCATTGACTAAGTATAAAATATACTGACCATTTTTTACGGTCATTTTTATCCGGCTTTTTTATCCGGCCACTTTATCCGGCAAAAACACAACACAGCACACGCCTACAAGCTCGCGGCTCCGCAGAACTTTTAATTCACTTCTGTAAACTAGCAACTGGCATTATTTGTGCAACTTGAGATGCACTTGAGACAACTTGAGATCATATGCCATGGAGTTCTGTTCACAAAGTAAGTTTAATGTAAAGTCTAGAAAGGTAAGCAAAGTACCAACAGTAACTGCTCCTGGGATTGCAGGTACCAGAGAGCCTATTGGCTAATTCACACCCACTACAATTGATGACAACTTCAATGTACATTGCTGTGTTTGTTGTTTTAGTCATATTATTGAGGAGGTTTAAGCAAGTAATGTACGGAATTTTTTCTATGGATTCTAGTGTTTTACATGTCGTTTGGTGAAAGCCATAATAGCCAGCTGATAGCCAGGTGATAGCCAATAGGCCTTCAGGTCCCACACGTGTGTGTTCTGCTTTAACTAGCTTCTAATTTATTTAAGTTATTTTATTCCACTTCATCCCAGATCCATCACTTGTGATGCTTCAGTTTCTTTTAATAATAATAATATTAAATCATTTATTTCAGGCAATAGTACACTGCCACAGACGCAGTGTACCAGAGGCCCATATCATATATACCTTACAGACTAACATACATAAAATTTTTATAAACTTAAAAACTAGGTCACACGTAGCGCCGGCGACGTGTAAATATACAATAGGAAAGAGTGACTGATTGACTGACAGATCTATCAACGCACAGCCCAAACCATTGAACGGATTCGGTTGAAATTTGGAATACAGATAGTTTTTCTAAATTAAAAAGTTACTATTGTTTCCAATAACGTTTAAAAAAAAGCTGCAGCCTCCGCAGCGGAATGTAATTGACGCGCTTATATTATGGACGATCCGAGACGAAGAACTTCTGAGCAGTGATTTACAAACATTACCTACTGTGTAGGAGGGCACTGTAGCTAGTGAAATTACTGGGCTAAAGAGTCTTAACATCTTATGACTCTTGAGTAAGAAGCGTTGGTGCAGTGTACTTGGAACGTCGCCTCACCACTTGTTCATTAACATACACATACATACTTTCACATTTTAGTGAAATTACTGGGTAAAAGAGTCTTAACATCTTATGACTCTTGAGTAAGAAGCGTTGGTGCAGTGCACCTAGAATTGCACATCATTGTGAAATTCTGGGTAGCACTGTACTGATTATGGGCAGAGACTCTTAACATCAGGAGAGCGTCTTGCTTCTTCTTAC
Organism: Hemithea aestivaria; assembly: GCA_947507615.1. NCBI lineage: Eukaryota > Metazoa > Arthropoda > Insecta > Lepidoptera > Geometridae > Hemithea > Hemithea aestivaria. The sequence continues at coordinate 1,258,738 of OX382346.1, read as the reverse complement.
TTCTCCACATAAAAAAAAAACATTATAATAACTACTACTAAACACTCGTTTTTTTTATAATATTAAAGTGACGATGCGGCCGTATATGGTAGCAGCCTGAACCTAGAAGGCGAGACAAATCTCTCCCTGGCTTTACTGAAAACTCTTAAATATAACAGTAACTGAACCAAATCGTCTCGGATCCTCCATAATCTGAATGTCAAACAAGCGAGCCAAGTCCATTCCGCTGCAGCCTCCAGTTAAACGCTATTGCAAACAACAGTTCAGCGCATATTGACTGACTTAACTTGTTAGATCACGGAACTTACTATTATTGACCATAAGATTGGTACAGTCAACTACAAAGAGATGTATCCATGTTAGTCTTACAAAATGAAGGAACTTTTAGTATGCAAAAATTATTTACCCTTACTTCGTGACATTTTCAGTATCCACCAAATCTTATACTATATTCGATTCATTTTAAATGCTATTATTATGTATCACCTAAGGAAAAGTAGTGGGATACATCATTGTTGCATATTAAACGAGTCGATGATAATATAAAGTTAGACTGCTACTAGAAATGTCACGAACCAAGGGTAGTTCATTGTGGCAAATGAAAATTTACTTCATTTTGTAAGCCTAACATGGATACATCTCTTTGTAGTTGACTGTACCTGTACCTTTTTTTATACAAAGAATTAAGAAAACGAGCGAACGGAAAAACGTCTTGCTCTCCTGATGGTACCTCTGAGATAACGCTGCCCACAATAATTAGAGCAATATCTAGGATTTCATTACGATGTAAAATTCTTGGCGCACTGCACCAACGCTTCTTACTCAAGTGTCATAAGATGTTAAAACAGTTAAAAGCACAGTAATGTTTGCACATCACTGCTTAGGCGGTACAATAACTGGCACCAAGGACTCTACCCCCAGTATTGTTATATTTTAATGAACCCCCCCCCCCCTTATTATTTAATTACTAGCGGCGCCCAGAGGTTTTTCTCGCAGTACTTGTGTAGCCTATGTGTTATTCCAGAGTCTAATCTCTATACAAAATTTCAGCTCAATCGGTCCACCCGTTTAGGCGTGAAAGAGTAACAAACATCATGACATCCAGACACTTAACTCCACTTTTTTTTTTTTTTACACGTGATAGGCCTACGTTTGACCACATCCCACCTGATGGAAAGTGAAAATGCGGTCGACGATGGATCACGTAAGATGCCTAGAAAGGTACCTATTCACTCGTGCCTTGAAGATACCCAAGTTGTACCGCTCGGGAAACACGGATGACGGCAAAGTGTTCCAAACGCGACCAGTTCTCATAAAGAACGAAGAAGCAAAACGCTTGGTGCGGGCAGTAGGTAACGCCACTAAGTAAGGATGCCGCTTTGCCGTCTGCCGCGACGTCCGTTTCACGTTTATAATATTAGTAAGATATTTCTTTTATCTATCTACAAAATTACCAATATATCCCCAAATTACTTAGTTGTAAGGCAATATCTATGGGGAAGGAGAGTGGCCACATTAATGAAGTGGGCCGGAGCGGGACCAATTGGTAAGGCGATATTCAGGACGCATAACCAAGGTTTTTCCTCGTCCGTGGATTAGTTTGTGTTACATTGCTAACGAGAGGCTGGAAAATATGAGAGGATAGCGGAATATATAATACTAGATTGTGCTCGCGGCTTTGCCCGCGTGAAGAAATCCTTTCTTAGCGGAGGTCTACATCATGAAACCTATTTGTATTCCAAATTTCAACTCGATCCGTTCAGTGGTTTGGGCTGTGCGTTGATAGATCTGTCAGTCAGTCACTCTTTGCTTTTATATTTTAAGATAATATGTGTAGCGTCCATCGCCCGGTGGTCATATGTCCGGTTTGTGACCCAGAGGCCCTGGGTTCAAATTACAGTGTGGCAAAAACTGTGCTACCGTGTTTTCGAGGGCACATAAAACTGTGGGTCTCGGCTGTTTCATGTTTCCTATAATATATGTAGGAGGCAGTCATTAGGTCATATTGCAAATCTTGGCTGAAACTGCAAGGTTGGCCAAACAACCTATAAATTGTGATTTGACTCTGACAGTGTAAGTAGGGTAACCTGTTCTGTTGGAGTAAAACCCCCAATAATATTTATTAAATGAAATGAATAAAAAAATATATATATATAATAATAAATATATATAAAAATATATATATTATTATGGTTGTAGCTTATAACTTGTACCAAAAACCGCCGCTTATGTAATCAGAGCGTCGGTGCGAAGGCAGCTTAGCCAAATTGTCAATTTGCTGACGTCACGACTGCACCACCGCTATTGATGGGTCATTTTCAAAAAAATTGTACATTCATTTTTATGGTTGTCCCATTACTTGACCTGTAATAATTATAATTAATATTTGTAAAGTCTAAGTAGAATTAGTACAAAAAATATAATTATCAGTGTTTTTCAAAGTATTTTATATATTATTTTCATAAATAACACAGTTACCAACAAAGATATTAAAATATTTTAGTAGCAAAACATTAAAAATTACAATGTCCCACACTACAAGTTACGCAATAAAAGTTTTAAATTTCAAATTTTATCAAATATAAGTTATACTTATGTTTATATTTTCGGAAAATACAGATATTATTGCTTTAGTTTAAAATAACGCTATATTTTTAAGTTCATTATTATTATATTTAATAAATAAATTTAATCGAGGACGTAATTCATGAAATGTGGAAAATTCCATTCCGAAACCACCTTTTTAGGCTATATATTTATAAGTTTACCAAATTTAATGCTTATATATCAAGAGCAACATTAAGGCTATCACTCAAACAGCGGCAATATTAGATTCGTTCATTTGGAGGGCGATCGCAACAGCAAAACAGTGAAAGTGACCAATGGTCCATTTTTGATTTTCCGAAACCGAAACCAAAAAGAAAGCTAAGGAAGATAGTCAAATTTCTACAAAATGTATTGATGAATTCTATAAATATCATGGAATCGTGTATAATATTCAATTTTTAATTTATACAACATTAATATATTTTTAACGAATTAATGTTGTTGCGATCTCGGTACCCGTTACTTCTTTTCCGAAACCAAAACACAGGTAACGTAGAAGTGGAAGTAAAAAAATTCGGAATGGAATCATAAAGCTTAATGCATACTGTACATTTTGGCAAAAGTGAGTGACATAAAGATGGCACCACTTGAATTTTCTTTAATAACGAGTTTTTTGACAAAATTAAATTTTGATAATTTTATACTTATTTTCAGATTCCTCATGAACGCGTAGAGGTATTAAATTGAAATTCATATCAAATACACAAGTCTATAATATCCTTAAACTGTAATAAAATCTAATTTCTATGTCCACGCAATCAAAAGAAACAGCAATTTTTAGCCGCACATTTTCATACTCGCAACTACTTGCAAGGGAATCAAAACCTACAGGGTACACTTTTTTTTTTTTTTTTTTTTAACCCAGGAAAAATGCGTTACGCATCATCACCCCACGCCGGGGGGCGCGGGGCGGTATGTGGGACTCCCCCGCCAAAGATGGGAGCGGCGGGGATACCCACTAAAAAACCTGGGGGTGTTCCTGCGGGACGCCATAATGCCGGGGCAACGGGTACACCGAAGCATTCATCCGCGGCCCCGACGGCGTTTGGTCCTCACTGACAGGAGGACCCCTCCGCGGTGGGGTGAAGAGGAGTTTCACCCCACCCTCTCAAGGGGCGCGCGGAAACACCGCGCGCGCCACCTCGTGGGTCTGTGCTTGCGGCGACGAGTACCCCCGTACTCGCCGCCTAGACCCAGGTTATGGGTTCGGATCAACTGAAATTCTTAATCAAAACGGATCAACTGTATTCTTTCTCAACTAACCAACTATTTAGTTGGTCTATAAGATATATTTTTAAACACATAATAATATGTCAAACTTGAAATACCAATATCGCGGAAAGTACTCGTCCTAGGCTAAGCATTTCAGATGACAGCTGTTAATATCTCGGATAGTACTCGTCCTAGAGTGATACTGTCATGGAAGAAATGAAAGATCTTGAGGAAATCTTCATTTCAGATGACAGCTGTCAAACTTAAAATGTCAATACCTCGGAAAGTACTCGTCCTAGAGTGACGCTGTCATGGAAGAAATGAAAGATCTTGAGGAAAACTACATTTCAGATGACAGCTGTCAAACTTAAAACGTCAATATCTCGGAATGTACTCGTCCTAGAGTGGTACTGTCATGGAAGAAATGAAAGAGCTTGAGGAAATCTTCATTTCAGATGACAGCTGTCAAACTTAATATGTCAATATCTCGAAAAGTAATCGTCCTGGAGTGACGCTGTCATGGCAGAAATGAAAGATCTTAAGGAAATCTTCAAATCAGATGACAGCTGTCAAACTTAAAATGTCAATATCTCGGAATGTTCACGTCCTAGGGTGACGCTGTCATGAAAAAAATGAAAGGTCTTGAGGATATCTTCATTTCAAAAGACAGCTGTCATCGGGACCGAGATCTGCCTAGGACCAGCGCTTTCCGAAATTGACAGCTGTCATCTGAAATGAAGATCTCAAGACCTTTCGATTCTTCCATGACAGCGTCACTCTAGGACAAGAACATTCCGAGATATTGACATCTTGAGTTTGACAGCTGTCATCTGATTTAAAGATTTCCTTAAGACCTTTCATTTCTTCCATGACAGCGTCACTCCAGGACGATTACTTTTCGAGATATTGACATTTTAAGTTTGACAGCTGTCATCTGAAAAGAATATCTCTTCAAGACCTTTCATTTCTTCCATGACAGCGTCACTCTAGGACAAGTACTTTCCGAGATATTGACATTTTAAGTTTGACAGATGTCATCTGAAAAGAAGATCTCTTCAAGACCTTTCATTTCTTCCATGACAGTGTCACTCTAGGACGATTACTTTTCGAGATATTGACATTTTAAGGTTGACAGCTGTCATCTGTCATGTATGTACGCTTTGGTTTTATTTAACATTCTGTGTATTTAGAACAATAATTCACGTTGAAGAGGTTTAAAAACATTATTCGGACCAATGAAAAAGTTGTTCGGTTGGGAAAGAAAAATAGTTGGTCAGTTTTGAGTTGTGTAGATAAGAATAAATTTTATTTTTTAAAGTATTCCAATCCAACCAACTAAAAAGTTGATTCGTTAGGAAAGAAAATAGTTGATCAATTTCAGTTGGTCGGTTTAGTTGGTCGGTTTAGTTGGTCGGAATGGAAGTCCCGATTTAATTGTGACTAAAAACTAGCAAAGTGTGTGCATTTTTATAAAAATTGCTACATTGTGGTTAGATTAAAATTGGTTATTTAGTTTCAGTCATTTTAAATGGTTTTTAACACCGTTGCCTACAAAAAATTCAATTGAAATTAAGCATAGTTTAAAAATGTTGTATTACGGACATAAACCGAAACAGCCATTAAAATAAAAACCCTTCTATTAGGTCGGCAATATCTCAATTTTCTATGCTTTGCATGTAAGAAAAATATAGCTTTCAGGTCTGTTTATTTAGCAAAATGTATGGCGAATTTTTAGAAGACAATTGGTTTTGTGTTATACGTGCAATGAAAGCAATAATAATTATGATTTCATACGTCGAAAATGTTTTGGTGAAGATATTATTGATTGTAATAATTAAATTCATTGCTTGATGATTTTTACTGTCAGTATGTCTTAGGCTTAAGAAATCTTTTCCATTACCAATGCACTCCGTTCCGTGACTGTCCCATTTATAATTTTGTCTAAGTTTTAATTATTAACGAAGTTCTATGTGATTTTTATGGTGCGTTTATTTTAATTGTTTAATATTTATGGTCTCTCAATAGTAATTTAGTTCTTAAGTGCTGCAATAATAGAAAAAAAAGTAAATTTATTCCTCATTTTTATCCAAAGAGTAACGTAATGGAAACTTAATATACGATTCCTTGAGTTTGTTAAGTTGATTTTATTATTTTATATAGTTTTTATGAACTTTAAGGTACAATACACTGATTAAACAACTTTTTATTGCAAAACTTGCTTTATTTATATTATTTATCAACATTAATAAGTAGTTTCGGAATGGAATATATTGTGAGTGTAGTAAAATCTTAATTTTTCCGTAAATCTATTAAATTTATTTATTTTAATACCAATTTCTAATAATTAAATGATTAATTAATATATATTGGCCATAATAAATGCTTTGCCACGATCTTACAAATTTTCATCAATTTTTCCGCAGTGTACAGTTTTTTTGAAAATGACCCTGATACGAGTGGTGTGTAACTGTAGCCTATAAGCTACTTCTAAGCTACAGTGTATTACAGGGCTTATAGGTTGCTAGGACCAATAACCGTTAGATGCATTGCTATTAGCGCTATGTATGTATATCTCATTGATCGTGGGTGCTTAGAATATAGTTTTTTTTTTACTATATCTAGAGTAGGTACATAATTAATTAGCTACACTCTATTTACAATACAATCTAACTAAAACTAAGATTGTGTCCATTAACACTTTTCTTATTGTCTATATATGTTGGAGAAGACACTTTGTTCATGTGTTCTTTATGCAAAATGCATATTGTAGCAATTTCATCAATTTACACTACTACACTTTAGATCGTTAGAAAAACGCTTAGAATATAGTGTTTTTTTTTTATTCATTATAGGTGGTACCACTTGCATGATGTTAAGGCCAAGGTACCTTTGTAAAATCCTGGGTAGCACTGTACTAATTATGGGCAGCGTTATCTCTTATCATCAAGAGAGCGTCTTGCTCGTCTCTTACTTGTACATAAAAAAGGCGACGTCGCTGGGGCAAAGGAAGGAATAAAAAAAACCATTTCGTTCACTGAAAAGAGAATTCTGCACTAGAAGAGCTGAAATTTGGAACGTATTATACATAGGCTACATTTAATACATTTCAAATAAAAAAATTACTAAAAACAAATTTCAATTAAATTCTGACAGCTATACTTACGAAAATCCTTTCGGACTACCAGGATACCAAAAAGCCTATAATTATTGGCTTTCACGTGCTGGTGACTGTCAGTATTTTTCTGATTAAAATTTGTTTTATAAAGACATTTAAAAAAAAGAAATGTCTTTTTTTGTCACAGACATAATATTCTAAATCAATGCTTTTTTTGCCTTTAGAGCTCATTCCATAATATTTTATGACTCTATAATCATTATATTTTGGTGGTTAACAATGAGCTACCAGGCTCACAGATAATACCAGGAGGTAAAATTCAAGCGCCCAAACTGTAGGCACTTCGGTCCGAACAGACAAATGTAGACATGTACAAACACAATAGTTAGGTAGTGCTCGTTGCAAAGAGAGACGGTACCTATTCAAGTGATCGTTAGCCACTGCGATTGTTGAGCACCACCGCACTACGAAGGCCCTACTACGAGAACTCGAAAGTATATTATTAAACTCGGAAGTATATTTGGAAAAAGTTTTTTATCCCATAGGATAAAAAAATTAAGGGTGAAATTTTAACACGTAGTTTAGTCTAGAATTTATAAAAAACGCCTCATTAATGTTGCCCGTTGTAAATAAGTTTTATCCCATGGGAAAATAGTGGGATAAATGCCTAAGTGTTATTCCGGAGTCTTAGCTGCTGGGTAAGCAGCATTTTAGCTGAATTAGATTAGCTGTAAAGAGGTAGCAAACACAATAGTTAGGTAGTGCTCGTTGCAAAGAGAGACGGTACCTATTCAAGTGATCGTTAGCCACTGCGATTGTTGCGCACTACGAGGGGCCTACTACGAGAACTCAAAAACAAAGTTTTTTTTATACAGAATAGGACTGCAAACTATAGTCTCACCTGTTGGTAAATGAAGACGTTGTCGAAGCTGTTACACACAGGCCTAGCAAATACATTAACCCATACCATACCCTAATACGTATTAGTTAAATTGAGAAAAAGTTTTATCCCGTGGGATAAACTGGGAGAGCAAAAATTGAAGATGCAGTTTAGTTTAGAAAAATGCCACACCAATGGCACCCACTATAAATAAGTTTTATCCTATGAGCTAAAAATATATAGTTAAGTTTTAAATTGTTTACAAAATGAAAATCCGTTTTTGGCCGTAATTTTAAGTAACTATTACCGAACTTTGTTAATTAAGGGCTGTGAATTTTGAAAATAAATAAATATGTGTTATTATAGTCTTGCATGCTTACATACCAAATTTTAATTCAATTAGTTCAGCTGTAAAGAGGTAGCAAACACAACGGTTAGGTATTGCTCGTTGCAAAGAGAGACGGTACCTATTCAAGTGATTGTTAGCCACTGCGATTGTTGAGCACCACCGCACAACGAGTTGTCATAGTAGGGCACTACGACAACTCGAAAGTATATTATATAAAATTTATGTTATTCATAGGTTTAAGCTATCTCTATACCAAATTTCAGCTCAATCGGTCCACTCATTTAGGCGTGAAAGAGTAACAAAATTCATCCAGACATCCATACAAATTTATAATTAGTAAGATTTTATTCTAAGAATCAAAGTGATAAAAAAGTGAGAAACGCACAAATAGTACCCCAAATCCGTGGAAGGCAAAGGGTATCTCGTTACGGCAAGAAATACGTAGAAATGTTCTGTTACTCATACTCTACTTTATGGTAAGCCTTTGAGAACAATATACCCTTGTATTTATAATGCCGTGAAATACGTTCGAGGATCAAAATAGATACAAACCTTTCGTGATATTCAAGTAGGTGGAAAAGTCCCGAAGTGTTTGACTGAAATAGCTTTTACTTCTATTTTTCTTCCTTTTTAGGCTTCTGTAGGCAACAAGGAAGCCTTATAGTTTCGCTTTGTCCGTCCGTCCGTCCGCGGCTTACCGGAGAAACTATAAGTCCTAGAAAGCTATAATTTTTCATAGAGGAGTGAATGATCAGGGTAAGAGAATGGGAATAAAATTGATTTAGCGTTTTGTTTGAAAGATAGAATAGAATAGAAAACTCTTTATTGAAACACATACAGAAAACCCAAAACTATAACACAAAATCACGACATAAATGTAACAATTGGCGGTCTTATCGCTAAAAGCGATCTCTAGCGATCTCTCTTTAATGCGTTTTTATGTACTACCTATAATATAGCAAAAATGTACTATTATAATTAATCATTTTTAGTAACGCTAGGACCACCAACCTTTGACGGAGAAGAATGCGAGAGCGTACCTTCGTCGTTCCCGCAGAACAGCGGCTGGAAGGACCCCGGGGTTTTAGTGGGTATATCCGCAGGTTTCTCTGGCGGGGAGTCCACATAACCACTCTGGACTAACGTTACAACGGCTCAGGGCGGTATGCGTAAAGCATTTCCCCGGGAAAAAAAAACAAGGTCCGCCAACCTTACCGCTGGGGGCTGTCAGAATACCAGCGCTGTGTGTTTCACTGTACACACGCAGCACAACGCTGAGGCAGTTCCCATTCGGCTTAGTGGATGTCTATGTGTATTTTACATTCACCTGTCTTTCTGCTTTTATTTTACTTTCACCTGTCTGGTGTCTGTCTGTCTGTCGGTCTTTCTGTCGGTCTGTCTGTCGATCTGTCTGTCGATCTGTCTGTCAGTCTGTAATCAAATCTTGTAAGTTTAATTTGATACACTTCCCGGTTTCCGATTAAGCTGAAATTTTGCATGCATGTATAAATCGGATGACAATGAAATATTTTTATGACATCGAGCTGATCTGATGATGGAGCTGGATGGTGGCCATAAGAACTCCGTAATTAAACGACGCAACCTCATCGAGTTTGAGCTCATTTGATTCGCCTTGATGAGTACTTTATGATGCTAGATGGTAAATATAATAAAAGCTGTTTTGAAAAAGTTTTTTTTTTAAATTTAACTTGTCTGTTATTGTTTCTCTTTTAAAATATGTTTTCATAAGCCGTCGAATAAACGTGCCTTTTATTTTACTGCAATAAGAAAAAACTTGTGTTAACTACAGATCGACCACACATTGCACAATCCAAGTGCTCTAAACCACCACACTTCTAGACTTCTGTAACGGGTGCGGAGAGCAGAAATTTGTTATAGTTACCTTTGGACCTTATAGAGAAAGAGAGATAGAGAGAGATAGATAGAGAGAGATATATTAGTTACCTTTAGAGAAACGCGAGAACAAATATGCATACAAATATATTATACTCCTGAAATTTGGTATATTGCTAAAAGATTGTTAATTTCTCCCAAAAATTTGTTTATTTTTCGCAGTTTCTACAAAATGACGTAATATTTATTATTTGGATGTAAAGAAGTGGACGAGCAAGACGTTCTGATGGTAAGACATAACGCTTTCCATATAATCAGTAGGTACAGGTGTAACTCACGATTTCAGAATTATGAAAAAATCTAGGAAAGCACACTGCGCCAACGCAACGCTTCATAAAATGGACATTTTTAAAATTGGACCTTTTTACGAGTTGACATTTTTATGACTGGACCATTTTGCGAATGGACATTTTTATGCTTGGACATTTTTAGTTTATTTGTAATTTTTGGAACGAAGTTCCTTACCGCGCGTTGTGAAAGGGGGCTAGACGGAAAAAAATCTTACGAAAAGTTGTCACGACACTTTTTGCTATAGTAAGCTATTGTAAGCTGTGCGGCGTGCGCATTTTTCTCTGTCTGTCTGTCTGTCTCTCTCTCTCTCTCTCTTATAGAAAGCAAGCCAGATATTTTCATTTCTATTTCGCAGTGAACTGTGTTGCGACGATTATTTTTGTTGAGTGTATACAGGTTTTTTGTAAATAATAAATTAAATTTTATTACAGTTCCTTCACTAATTAATCGAAAGGAACTTCGTTCCATCCGGGTGTCCCTAGACACCTCTCAAGTTTTTCATAATAATTGGACATTAGTCGTATAAACCCTCCTTTTTAGAAGTCAGTAAAAAATACAAAGCTGCGGTAAAATATTCGATGAAAGGACCATTGTTCCAGCATTGTCATTCGCTCTTTTACAAACCAGTTTAGAATTGCCTGTACACAAAGAAAAATTGACGTTGAATTGGCTTCAAACTTTTTCAATGCTTTTTAGGTAGCACTGTGTGATATTCTGCATGACTTTTACAAGTTTTTATTTACTTTCAACTGTCTGTTGTCTATCTATAACCAAATCTTGCAAGTTAAATATGATCTACTTCCCGGTTTCCGATTAAGCTGAAATTCTACATCCATGTATAAATCGGATGACAATGCAATATTATTATGACATGTAGTTGATCTGATAGTGGAACTGGAAGGTGGCCATAGGAACTCCGAAATTAAACGACGCAACCCCATCGAGTTTAGGCTCATTAGATTTCGTCTTGACGAGTACTTTGGTGCTAGATGGTAAAAATAATAAAAGCTTGGTTTTTAAAAATTCACTTGTTTATTAGTAACTTTGTAAACGGTATATCAAATATAGCACACGTGGCCAGACGTGGTGATGGTAGGTGAATTCGGAAGTTAAAAGCGTATGTATCGAATGACGCTCTCTCGCTCGCACTATTTGACAAATTTTGAAATATAAATTCAAAGAATTTTTTTTTTTGAAAATTTCTTAAGCCCAGCCCTCCATAATATTATTGCACATATTTTAATTCTTAAGATCAGCCCTCCATAATATTATTGCACATATTTTAAATGTGTTTTCAGTTTAATGACCCCCGACGCAGAAACGACAGGGTGTTATAAGTTTGACGTGTCAATCTGTCACTCTTTCCTTTTATCTGGGGGCACGGCAGTGCCCCCGCCAAGTCGAGCAAAAAAAGCGGCACGGCCGTACCATCCTTTTCTGGAAGCAGTTCAGACCATTTTCGACCCCCTATAACTTCGTTGTGGAAAAAACTAGAAGCTTCAATTTTTAACAACCGAGTATGCATTGCATAAACACGATTTATTCCAAATTTCATTCAATTTGAACTAGTCGTTTAAAAATTATAACTTGTCAAAGTTTTGTAATTTTGTCACTCACTCACTCACTCACTGACCGATCATCAAAAGTCTAAGGCACTTCTAGCAAACATAGAAGGTTCAAACTTGGTAGATACTTAGAGTTTATTGTATAAACCATAGGAAAACTAAAAAAACATGCAATTTCGGTCTAGTTTTCGAGATACATAAACTGCATAAATAACTTTGTAATCCCGTATTAATGTATAGGATTACAAAATTACATTTGCAGTCGACGGTAAAAATTGCATATAATCCCAATAATAATGCCATAATATATATGCCGTAATAATGCCAGAGCCAGAGAGGGATTATCCCGCCTTCTAGGTTTAGTCTGCTCCCATCTACGGGCGTCGTCACTTAAGATCAGGCGATATAGTGGACAAAGGCTAACCTATAACGAATAAAAAAAAAACAAAAAGTAGTGAGATGCCACCAAAAACATAACTTGTAAAAAATACCAAGTCTCGCAACTGCAGTTCTTCTACCGTAAAAAGTTGTGAGATCCATGTACTACCAAGTCGGTGAAATCTTTTGTGTTTTAAATTAATAGATTGACTTGGCAATCGCACTATTATGTCGGTATATTACTTGAGAGATACATTGTTGTGTTTTCATGCGATGGCCAAGTCGATCTATTGATTTAAAACACAAAAGATTTCACCGACTTGGTAGTACATGGATCTCACAACTTTTTACGGTAGAAGAACTGCAGTTGCGAGACTTGGTATTTTTTACAAGTTATGTTTTTGGTGGCATATATTTGACTAGCTTACGCTCGCGGTTTTTCTCGCGTGACAAAATCCTTTCTTAGCGGAGGTCTACGTCATAAAACCTATCTACAAATAAGTTCCAAATGTCAACCCAATCCGTCCAGCGGTTAGGCTGTGCGTTGATAAATAAGTCAGTCAGTCATTCAATCAGTCACTCTTTTCTTTTATATATTTAGATTATAAGAAAATTCCAAACCATTTCCCTTCCCACGTCACCTCATAAGGGCAAAACCCTCCATTAATTACTTAGGACAAATTGCAATCAGAAATCGATTCTAGTCTCCGAAGACATTTCCGACGTCCATTGGACCGTAGGTGCGGTGAATCCCTTACCTTTCGTCCTATATTACACCATAATATTATATAATTCGGATGCCTTAACGTTCCCCTAACATACCATGGTAAATTAAACTTTTTTGTTAAGAGGGTTAATAGTGAGGGAAGCCCGTTCAAGTTTAGGTATATTAGCTGAGCGCGACGCACACCAATGCATCACTTACGCGGCCGAGTAATACAACATGTAGTCGCTTGGAATAAAATGTCTTGATCCTATGCAATGCAAGTTATTTGTTGAAATCATTAAGTCAATATGTAGGTGTTAAAGTTTTAAAACGACGCAAAAACGACGGGGTGTTATAAGTTTGTAACCCCCGACGCAAAAACGACGGGGTGTTATAAGTTTTTAACCCCCGACGCAAAAACGACGGGGTGTTATAAGTGTTTAACCCCTGACGCAAAAACGACGGATTATTCCCACTAGTTCCCCTTTTAGTTCCCTAGTGGATCTAGTGGGAACTTTTTTTCTCAGTAGTTCCCCTTTTTTGAAAAGGTGATCTAGTGGGAATGATCTTTTCTCAGTAGTTCCCCTTTTTTGAAAAGAAGATCTAGTGGGAATGATCACTTCTCAGTAGTTCCCCTTTTTAAAAATGTATGTGTTCTCCTATCTACTACAATATGCCCTTATATATACCCTTCCCCCTCCCCTTCCCCTTCCCCTCCCCTTCCCCTCCCCTTCCCCTCCCCTTCCCCTCCCCTTCCCCTCCCCTTACCCTCCCCTTACCCTCCCCTTCCCCTCCCCTTCCCCTCCCCTTCCCCTCCCCTTCCCCTCCCCTTCCCCTCCCCTTCCCCTCCCCTTACCCTCCCCTTACCCTCCCCTTCCCCTCCCGGACACCGGGAATCGGACACCGGGAAGTGGGTCAAATTAAAATTGCAAAATTTGATTACAGACAGACAGACGGACAGACAGACAACAGACAGGTGAAAGTAAATAAAAGCTTGTAATAAAACGGACTTTAATATCAACAAATACTATAGTACTATAACATTATGTGACCAATAAAAAAATTCCGTTATTATTATATAGAGTATCAATTTTTGCGGTCCAACTATAATCGCACTATATGTGTGGGTTAGCGACGAGAATAATTTGGAGCGCAGAGCGATACGTCCACTCTCTGAGAGGCCTCTGGGCCGAGTGAAGCGAGAACCGACGCGGGCCTCGTTTTATAGTGATTTTGAAAAATTCGGCATAAATATAAATATTACATTTAAAGTAAATTTAAAAATACGATTGGATCAAAAAAATGTTATTATTTAATGGTGAGTTATTATTTTGAGTAAATATAAAAGAGTCATGTATAAAAAAAATGTTTTGTAAACAGTAATTTCGTGATAATTTCACATCTTTATGATTTTATTTTAATAAGAAATACCTATAATTCAAACTTTTCCTCTATAGATATACTAGTTTAGGATCTTTCCAGTAATAGTATTTTTTAGATTCTAATAAAGACATGTATATTTGGATATACCCATGTCCAAACATTGCTTCAGAAGTAAATCTATAAAACCTTTATCCATATACCTTGACGTAATTTAAAAACGGTCAAAACTAAAAAGGTTTTTCTGTATAAAATGATTAGATTACAAGTTCTTTTAAAAGTTGTGAGTAAAAGTACCGTTTTAAAATAAATATTTTCAAAATAATCCATGTTTGAACATCACAGATTTGCGCTTGGGTCCGTTACACGCTCTTAACAAGTGAATTAAATTAAAAATGAGAAAAACCCCCAACGCAATACGTAATTCACCATTTTGTAGCGGCGGCCATCTTAGACCGATTTCCACCAAACATGGCTAAAACGAGAGTGTTTAAACTAACTCTACTTTAAACCAAAAAAACTAAACCAAAATCCGTTCATCCGTTCGGAAGCTACGATGCCACAGACAGACACACACACAGAGACATACAGACAGACACGTCAAACTTATAACACCCCGTCGTTTTTGCGTCGGGGGTAAAAAGTAAAAAATAATTAACTAATGTTAGTATACCTAAGTAATTTTGAGTCGGCCAAATAAGCAGATACGAATATTCCGAGCGTTCACGAAGCGCCGACTTAAAATTACTTTACCCTGTCCAATAACAAGTGAATTAAATTTTAAAAAACCCCCAACGCAATATGTAATTTGCCTTTTTGTGGTGGCGGCCATCTTGGATTTCAAATTTATCATAGTGCGTTGTATTCTACTAGTGAAGCCCTTCCATTTGATACCCATATTGAAGCAGGCATTTTCCGCCATTTTGTAGTGGCGGCCATCTTGGACCGATTTTCACCAAACATGGTAAAAAAACTAGATCAAAATCCTTTCATCCGTTCGGGAGCTAAGATGGCACAGACAGACACACACACACACACAGACAGACAGACACATCAAACTTATAACACACCGTCGTTTTTGCGTCGGGGTTAAAAATTGATTTGTCTAAACCAGTCTACCATAAAAAAAACACGGCGACTTGTAAACCTCTTTTTCGAAATAAGTCAAATAATGTACATAATATAGTCCGGTCAATTTAGACCAAAAAATGAGAGTGAAGTTACATAAAGTCCCAACAAGCTGAATTTTTGTAAAGTTGTTCAAAACATAATTATAAACAATGTCTAGAAGTTCCCCATCATTCCCCTGTAAGGAAAAAAAATAATTCAAGGTCAAAGGTAAAAAAATGAGTTTTTCGCGATTTTCAGCAAAACGGTAAGTTTTATCATAAAAACATCTTAGACAAAATTGTAGATCATAAAATTGTCTACAAAAAATTAGGCTCAAACTATGTCTAAACCAAATTGTAGCTTAATGGGGTCATTAGTTACTGATTTCGTATTCAAACATTGACCTCCTTTATCCCGCCTTAGAGGTTGATTTTTGGAATAAAAAGTATCCCATATCATTTTTTAGGACTTGGTCTACCTTTGTACCAAATTTCAGCTCAATAGGGCCAGCGGTTCTAAATTTAACATACAAACTTTGACCCCCCCTTACCCCCTCTTTAAAGTTAAATTGTGTCATAAAAACTATTCAATGTTCCTCAACACAATCCCAACAATCGTTTTACAAAATTTCAGCTCAATCGGATAAACGGTTACGGATTTGCATACAAACGTTTTTCGGGAATAATTCCTTTTCCTGAGGGAATTTCAAAAAATCGCTTCTTATTGCACGATGAAATCTTCCAAGGAATACGCTGTCCAAATTTCAGCTCAATCCGTCCGGCCGTTTGGGCTGTGCGTTGATAGCACGAAAGTGTACGAACAATTTTATATAAGAGATTACAACTTTTTGAATCGTTATATCTCAAAAACGGTGGCTCGTAGAAAAAAAAGTATTAAATATTTTTTTGTAGACAATTTTATGATCTACAATTTTGTCTAAGATATTTTTATGATAAAACTTACCGTTTTGCTGAAAATCGCGAAAAACTCATTGTTTTGACCTTTGATCTTGAATTAAATTTTTTCCTTACAGGGGAATGATGGGGAACTTCTAGACATTGTTTATAATTATGTTTTGAACAACTTCACAGAAATTCAGCTTGTTGGGACTTTATGTAACTTCGAATGTCTAAATTGACTGGACTAATATATCACATGTGACTGTGTCTCGTGACTGAAGATGCCAACCATTGAACCATGTGAATCCCTTACCTTTTGTCTTATATTATTTCGATATGTAGACATAAACCATTTTATAATTGCACTTGTCAACTAAAGGAAATGTCCCTGACGCCTATTAGAGCGACTTGCAATTTGAAAGTGGTCGAACTTACCTTACATCTGTATACGTCGATATAGGTAGGTAGGTATATTAAATAGAATGGTCTACTTGCGGTTAGCACGTAGATGGTATAGTTAGAGGCAAGTCTTTGGCACATTAAAATAATTGCAAAGTTATTTTTTAGCCGAATTAAAAAAAAGATGGTTTATAATTCGTTGAAATCTTTTTTTTTTATTTTTTTATTTGTGCTTCTTAATTTGTCGAGGACACCCAAGTATTTCTTCGTTTAAAAGAGAAGGTCTGGTATTGACTTGAAATAGACTTAAAATTACGATGAAATATATTTAAATAGGTATTAACACAAGACACACACGACACGACAAAGGTGTGATTATTATACTTCCCCAGGCGGCTTCTGCAATAGAGGCCTTTTTGTATCCCAGGAAAAATGCGTAACACATCATCATCCCACGCTGATGGGCGCGAGGCGGTATGTGGGACTTCCCCGCTAAAGATGGGTGCGGCGGGGATACCAACTAAAAAACCTGGGGGTGTTCCTGTCATCATCATCATCATCATCTCAGCCGTAAGACGTCCACTGCTGAACATAGGGCTCCCCTTTAGACTTCCATATGTACCGGTTGGACGCGACCTGCATCCAGCGTCTTCCGGCGACCTTTATAAGGTCGTCTGTCCACCTTGTGGGTGGACGTCCTACGCTGCGTTTGCTAGTCCGTGGTCTCCACTAGAGCACTTTTCGACCCCATCAGCCATCCGCTCTCCGCGCTATGTGGCCTGCCCATTGCCACTTCAGCTTGCTAATCCGCCGGGCTATGTCGGTGACTTTAGTTCGCCTACACCCCGAGCATAGCCCTTTCCATAGCTCGCTGTGCGACTTTGAGCTTTAGGTTTTGGTGTTCCTGTGGGACACCATAATGCCGCCATAATTTCACTAGCGACAGTGCCCTCCTACCGAAGCACAGTAATGCTTAATTGAATTTTAAATAGAGTAATCAAGAGGAAGGCAGGAGGTTGTATAGGTAGTACATACATAATATACAGGTAGAAGAGAAAGATTAACCATTTTCTCTTAGACACTACAAAGTGCGCAGTAATTAAAATAAAACAAATATAATATAACTAGCTTATGCTCGCGGCTTAGCCTGCGTGGAGATATCCTTTCTTAGCGGAGGTCTATTACGTATAACCTATCTCTGTTTCAAATTTGCATCCAATCCGTTCAGCAGTTTGAGCTGTGCGCTGATAGATCAGTCAGTCAATCAGTCACACTTTCCTTTTATATATTTAGATTCATACTTCCTAATTGAAATAAATTTTAACTAGTGCGCCATGTTTCCATGGCTTGCACAGCTAGGTAGAACATTCTAGAACAGGAATCGAGACGTGTCCGGCCTCCATCGGAAGCAGATCGGAAGCCGCAGGTGTCCGATTTAGGGAATCCGATGATTGCTTGAGAAGGTTAGTTGATATACGTAGCTATTAACTTAGTATGTAGGTATATAGCGGACCACCACTTCGAAATATGCTCCCACACAACAAGCCGTCGATTTGCTCAATACTTTAATTGCCCGGTATCTGCAATTAAAGTATTGAGCAAATCGACGTATAGTTTTTGTTTTTTTTTTTTTTATGTGATGAAGTAGAAGACGAGCAAGACGCTCTCCTGATGTTAAGAGATAACGGCTGCCCATAATCAGTACAGTGTTACCTAGAATTTCACAATTATGTGAAATACTAGGAGCACTGCACCAACGCTTCTTACTCAAGAGTCATGAGATGTTAAGACTCTTTAGCCCAGTAATTTCACTAGCTACAGTGCCCTCCTACCGGAGCACAGTGATATTTGCACATCACTGCTCAGGCGGTAGAATAACTGGCACTGTTGGGGTACCCACCTAGACGACCTCCTGCAAAGGAAGTCTACCCCCGGATATATAGTATAGTAATAATATAGTAAGTATTTTATTTTTAAAACGAAGTATACCTAGCTATCTACCAATGACAATAGTCCGTAAATCACAAATTTCCATGGAAATGCAGTAGTTTCGCCTCCCCTAGCAATTTATTGTCTTCAATCAGCGCCCGATATTTGCGGTCAGTAATTAAAACGCCCGAGTATCGCTGTATTCATCTCTATTTTAACAAAGGTAGCATGTTAGCATGGATACCGCGTTCCTCGAGCGTGGATGTCGCATTGTTGGGCACGTTAAGTCAGCTTGTTTATTTTGTAAGAAGACAAGACTAATTCGTAGCAAAACTATACGCATTTTACATAGGTACATATAACCTACAAAAATATGGCTAATGCATAAACAAAAGTATTTACCGGGGGTAGACTTCCTTTGCAGGAGGTCGACTAGGTGGGTACCCAAACAGTGCCAGTTATTCTACCGCCTGAGCAATGATGTGCAAACATTACTGTGCTTCGGTAGGAGGGCACTGTAGCTAGTGGTAAATTACTGGGCTAAAGAGTCTTAACATCTTATGACACTCAAGTAAGAAGCATTGGCGCAGTACGCTCGGTAGCACTGTACTAATTATGGGCAGCGTTATCTCTTACCATCAGGAGAGCGTCTTCCATGTCTTCTTGGCTCATTGTTTTAAAAAATATGACAAATAAGGACTTTTTTAGTCTATGTTGTCCCACCGCTGCGCTGGGCAAAGGCCTCCCCCAAATCCTTCCAAGTGTCCCCCTATCCTGCGCCACGTCAGGCCAGCCGGGTCTAGGTCTTCTTCTCTATCTTTTTAAGGTCGGCCTCGGCGAACCCCGCCTTTAACTTGAGAGCCCACTTGGTGATGATCTTTGCCCAGCAGTCCGATCCATTTGGCACTTAGCGGACTAGTAGCCGACTTTTATTTATGCTATACTATGTTATGAAAAATAGTTGGGCACCTATCTCGTTACATCATCGTCACAGTCAAATATCGGTGCATTCATCTCTATTTAAACCGATATTTTGGTTTTGGTATTACAATTGGTTTTCGGTTTGATCGAAATTTTACCCAAATGCTGAAGCTACATACATTCATGTTACCTTATATTTTTTTATCCAAATAGGTGAAAATTTAACCTTTATTTTGTGATAACTTTTTATTTTATGACAACTGTTACTGTAACTGGTAAACGTTCCTTTGCAGGAGGTCGGCTAGGTGGGTACCCCAACAGTGCCAGTTATTCTATCGCCTGAGCAGTGATGTGCAAACATTACTGTGCTTCGTTAGGAGGGCACTGTAGCTAGTAAATTACTGGGCTGAAGAGTCTCAACATCTTATGATTCTCAAGTAAGAACCGTTGGCGCAGTGCGCTCGGTAGCACTGTACTAATTATGCACAGCGTTATCTCTTACCATCAGGAGAGCGTCTTGCTCGTCTTCTTGCTTCATTGTATTAAAAAAAGTTATTCTAATAATATTCAGTAAAAAGCCCTTAGCTACTTTACGCTAGGCTCAAACTAAACCTCAAATCAAATAGGCTACACTGGAGCACTACTTTTGCAATACAATTTTATCTCTTTGTTTTTTAGAATCTAGAGTCTTATCTCTACTGCTTGAGAAGCACCTCTATTAGAAGAACGAGAAAGAAACTCATAGGGGTTGTAGTTTTTTTCAGCATTTACAATTTTTATTTTTATTACATACGTATGTAATGGGTACGTACCCACACACGTTACAGGTTTTTTTTTTTATTTATTGTTTGATTGAAAGGCAGGCTAGTTACTAAAAGAACATGAATAAAGTAATATCTTTTTTTTACAGCGCTACATAACCCCAAGCTAAGCAACTTAATGCTTATGTTATGGTGATTAGGATAACAGATATAACACTCTTATACTTTTCTTTTGTAAATACATACTTATAGAATTTGATTTTATAGATATTGAACCACCCAGACCAGAAACAAATACCTGTGGATCACTCAAACATTTGACCCATGCGGGAATCGAACCCGCAACCTTCTGCGTTGCAAGCGGGTATTATCCATCTCGCCACAGAGGTCGTCTAACTATTAAATTTGTAATCCTTCATTAAGAACCTCACAGACCCATTGAAATTAGTAAATGAATAGCGAGATCAACCAACGGGTCCAATTTCAAGGCGAACTATTCACCAGGATCCATTGATATTATCTCACAATAGGTTTCTTACCAAATCACCGCCAGGAGCGTAAGATCTATTCCTTGTTAATAAATCATAGCGATTGTGAAGGCGTTCTATGAGTCATTGGTTTGGTGGAAGTTGTAAGCTTTTGCCTTTTAAGATAAGTTCATGTTAAGTCTAATATTTACTGTGTGTATGGCGGCCATTCTCCGAGCAGTAAATTTTATGTGTCCTGGCTCAATAAATCCATAATAATAACAAATGTAATCATGCACATATTTTTATACGGTAGTAAACACCCATATCTATCTGTACACAAAACCTTTGACTTCTGCTGTAATTAGTTAACGTGTAATTAATTAATCTTTGTTCAAAAAGCACCTGTTTTCTAATTTCCGTAACGTGTCCTGACACCAACTTCATGTGAAAATATGCCTATATTTTTTATCGTGGACAGTTTTAATATATGTTATTATTTTTAAAAAATAGTTCAATGTTAGGTGTATTACCTAGCAAAATATCTACGTGATAGAACCAGTCTGTAAATAATTATAAAAAAGTAAATGTTTGTCCGTGTCAAAGTTATAATTTCCATGATATTTTGTGTTCTTGGGCGTACATCCCTAAATAACAGTATTTCGTACATCAACATCGCATCCCTAGCGAGCCCTGAGTGTGTACCGCGGCCCATCAGCTGTTGCAGGTCATTAGCCTTAGTGTACTACCAATAAAGCAAATGAGAATCTAATTTCCGTACCCGTGGTTTCGAAATTTTATAATTTCCATTTTACTGGTTTTAACACCTAATTATTTATATTAGAAAGTAGGTCGTATTTTAAATAGATCCAGTTCTTTAGTCTCTCTACGTTATAATAAGCCAGTATTTGCTCTTTGTAAAAGTTTTTAAAATTTTGAAGAAAACCTGTTATTTTCTAATTACCGTATACTAATTTCCATATTTTTATAAGTACCGTTGTATGAAAATTTCCTAGTAAAATGAACCAATTTGCTATTGTGAAGGTCCGAGTAGAGAGTTTTCCCATGGTTTATATGGTATGATATACTCACAATACTTTTTTCTTCCTTTCGCTCTACAACCCTTTGCGGGTCTTGGCTTCTTACACAATATTTTCTCAGTTGTAGCGAACCCTGGCGACCTCTTCCAGTGCAGTGGTGAGTTTACCCACTACGCAAACCTTCTTTCGACATCCTTATGTATGCCATGCCTATCTTATTCTCTGAAACTCATAGGACTTGAAGATGAGCTCTTGTTTGATGCGTGATTCTTCTTCGTCAGCTAGTGCTTATGCACTTATGAACGAGTAAATATGGCTTCCAGACAACTTCCAGTGACCTTCCGGATATCGTCACCCTTCACGTTCGCACGTTCTCTACGTTCTCTCGTCGTCTACGTGTGCCAAGACGCTGACTCCACTCTAGAACACAACTACCCCGTCGGTTATCGGTTCAGCCGCAAATGTGACCAGCCATTGCCACTTCAGCTTCCTAATCTTTTCGGCTATGTGGGTAACTTTGGTTCCCTGCCGAATCAACTTACTCCTGATGCAATCCTTTGACGAGACGCCGACTATATCCTGCTCCATAACTCGCTGAGCAACTTTGAACTTGTGGATCAGTCTTACCTTAAGTATCCACATTCCACATCCTGGCTTTGTGCGTCATAAC
The DNA here is from genome assembly GCA_947507615.1 of Hemithea aestivaria. Classification (NCBI taxonomy): domain Eukaryota; kingdom Metazoa; phylum Arthropoda; class Insecta; order Lepidoptera; family Geometridae; genus Hemithea; species Hemithea aestivaria. Next base: position 1,236,145 of record OX382346.1, on the reverse strand, counting down.
AGGTAAGATGCACTAGTCTTCACTCAAAGTAACTTTTCAATAAATGTCGGCCATCCCAGCTGAAACCTCCGATTGGCCTCTCTCTCGAAGTTGTTCCTACCTAATTGCACTGTTTGCTCAAGGTATAACATCATCAATACACATATTTCTGAACAATTTCAATAAAGAGTCAATTTTTATCGATTAATATGAGCATTTGTTGCAATTCCTGCAGTGATTCTGCTATGATGACTATGTTGTCCCCTAATCTCAGGTGTGAAAATGTACTCGCCGTTGATATTGATGCCCTCTCCTCTGTCCATTCCAGCGTCTCAAATACATCCTCTTGAGTCTAGAGCGTTTGAAAACAATTTGGGGGAAATAACGTCCCCTTGTTTCACACCTCGTTTTGTTGGGCTGTGTTTTGTTTGCAGGTTTTAGACTTTGTCGCGGTATCCTGTATAATATTAACAAACCTTTTAATACCTATATTACCAATCAACTTGGTATCGCTGCAAAGACTCCAGCACAGACCAGGTTTTCAAAGGCCTTCTCATAGTCTTTGAACACTAAGCACATGCGCTGTTATATTTTCCGTCTTCTGCATAAAATACCACACTGTCTGTATGTGGTCTATAGTGTCATAGCCTGCTCGAAATCCAGCCTGTTCCGGTGGCTGGAACTCGTCAAATCTTCTTTTTGCGAGATGATTTGTGATAACCTTTGAGAAAAACATAGACATGGTTCAAAAACGTACGTAACATTTATATCACTTTTTTGAAAAATATGACTACGACGATTTTGCTCCACGCCTTTGGAGATCTCCCTGAAAAAAAAGGGGAAGAGTTGATGAATATTCGCTGGAGTTGTCGCAATATAGGTGCACCTACAGCCTTCAAGAGATCGACACTTCACTAACGCTGACATCCGGGAGGCCTTTGGTAAAGTGGCTTTTGAATTATCATTTTCATCATCATCACGTATATAATATGAAGATTCATTTTATTCAGGTTTTAGGCTGAGTCGCCTGAGAGGCATACAGCTGGCAATAAAAATCTTCCAACTCTGCAAGAATCTCAGACTGAAAGGTGACGAAGTTAACACTCGATGTAGTCAACTTCGTCAGCAGGCTCCTTCCCAATTTATTCACGAAGATCTGGTTCCTAAATGGTGCGTGTGTTGGAACTTGGAACTCCTGAGTACACGAGAGTAAGACGAGACGTCTTACTCTCGTGGATATTGTTTTATTCGGTGCTTGTTTCGTGTGTGTTTCTTCTCGCTAAATTAAGCGTCTTCTTCCCGTAAGACTTCCATCACTCTATTGAGATCCTGGTCTACGTCAACGACAATAGTGGTCCATTTAGAATCAAAATTAAATATATTATTTGCAGCTGCAAAATTCTCATTTCCGTTGCAGTAATTATTTTTACTTTTCTCATTTCCATAACCATGTAATTTTTAAATCTCAATAACTTTAAAACCACTATGACGGGACAAAAACCAAATAAATTATTAAATTTGTACATTTAATGTCTTTCATATTTTAATGCATTTGAGTCAATTCAATTAAAAATCAAAAAAGGCATGGGAATTAGGCAAAGAATGCTTAATTGGAGAAAGGCCGATGGATGTGAGTGTTTTTGTGATGGTGGTAGGCTTCGAACGTGGCTAGTTACCGCCTACTGGACACAACCGTGTCGCCAAGTAAACCACCGAATAGGAACTGCCTCAGCATTGTGCGCAGTGCTAAAATTGTCTCCTTACGAGCTGAATTTTGGTATAATAATAGTTTAAACCCCGGGGGGGTACATATATGCTGCGTTTCATCGGTTAAAACCGCTGGAATTAGCTAGTTTGCTCAAAACTTACTCAAAACGTGTAATCACTAGAACAAATCTACCAAAACTAACTCTACCTTCTTGCTTAGACTCTACCTTCTTACTCTTCTAGCTTCCTATTCGCCATCGCCGGAATGCTCATATTCTGTCTCTCCTCTACAGTGTTCTGTTTAATCCCTCTTCCCCGCGCTATCTTCGGGAACGTTTTGAGTTCCTTCATGCGACTCATTCACGCTTACTCAGATCATCGGAGAACCTAACACTGAAATGCCCAGCGCATAGCACGAGTTTTTATGGTGGATCTTTCACTGTAGAATCTGTCCGCCTGTGGAACAATCTCCCTGTGGAGGTAAGACGCGCTCCTTCACTTGCTTCCTTCAAAAATCGTGTCAAAGCTCACTTCCTTTCATTATAATATCTATCTATCTATATATATATATATATATATATATATATATATATATATATATATATATATATATATATATATATATATATATATATATATATATATATATATATATATATATATATATATATATATATATATATATTATCTATTTATCGTATAGTATATAATATTATAGTATAATCATATGTATTTTATTATTATATGTAATATCATTATGTATGTGTTATAATTTATTATATTGGTTTTAATAGTATGTATTGGTATAATTAAATAGCTATGATTAAAAATATGTACTTATGTATCCTTATATATATTTATAACCACCGTCGCTCTATTTTATGTATTTCCTTTCCCTGCTTGGTTGTCTGGAAGAGATCGCTTTTAGCGATAAGACCGCCAATTGTAACACTTATTTCTGTGTAATCTTAGTTCTAAGCTATATTATTGTATTTGTGTGAACAATAAAGAGTTTTCTATTCTATTCTATTCTACTAAAAACCTTTCAAGCACCCATTTCCACATGAATCATTCCAGATTAACGGCAAACTATCCAAAGATGCTTCAAAAAACTTTGAAAAACTTCTGTCTTGGACCATTCCAGATATTTTCCTCCAGTTTAAAGGAAATTGGGTTAAGGTCGTTAATCACCGGAAGTGACGTGACCACGAGGCTCACTTCCCGTCTCCGCCTGGAGAGGATTCTTTGGGAGTCTTGTGTCACCGATTTAAGCACGATTCACATGTACCACATCGTGCCGTCGCGACAAAGAATTTTCAAGCTTTAATGTGGTTAAGATTAAAAAATCAAATTAGTAATCCTTGTATACTATGTAACAATATATTTTTAGTTTTTTTTTTTCATGTGAGATGAGTTGTGTATCGTATTAATATATCTAGAATCACCAAATCCCTTTTTTGAGATTAGATAAGGTAAGAAAGAAACTCTGTGTTGATACCACTTATAAACAAATAAACGATAAGTAACAGAATAATCTTTAATTTAAACTAAGGGAAACAAAATGATAAAAATGAAAAAAGGTAAACAAATACCCGTTAATTCCACACGATTTCTGATACTTGTTCAGCTGCTGTCCCATCAAGGATACATTTTAGCCTTTAGTTCTACATCCAAATAATATAATAAATTGATAATATTTTTGAAATAATTATAAAACTACTTACTACTACTGTCAGAGTCAAATTATATTAATTGTGGGTTGTGTGGTCAGTGGCTAACCTATACGTAGCAGATTCAAGTTGTTAAAATTATACAAAGACAGCAACGTGACCAAACAACCTTTACTTACAGCCAGTACCTCTGGATTACAAGCTGGACGTACGACCGATGAGCCATGGACAAGTCTAGCAATAGGTTCTCTACATCGACTTACACGTGTGCCGAGTTTGATGTTCATATCACAAAATGCACTTAGTAATTATTATCTCGTTACTAAAAATCGTGCGTAAACGTGCAGTGAGATGTGAATCGTCCTTTATAGTCAGACTGCCGCCGTGACAACCCTAAGTTAGCTGATAGCATCTTTATTGACCACTATATTTCAGAGAAGGGTTGGCCTCTTTCCCGACTGCGGCTGGAAGGGTAATGATGTTTACGATTTGAATGTTTGGATAACATGCTGTCAATTTAGACGCGTAGTTGTATGTGTTTTTTTTTCGTGTCCTACCTCCGCTGTTGTGGACGGAGGCCTGTTCTCGCTTTTGCTACTTCTCGTACTTTCGTTCTGCATACTAGTTCTTTCTATTATACATCATCTTTCGTACCTACTCTAATTACCTATTCTATTTTGTCTATTATTTTGTATGTATGTGTGTGTGTGTGTGTGTGTGTGTGTGTGTGTGTGTGTGTGTGTGTGTGTGTGTGTGTGTGTGCGTGCGTGCGTGCGTGCGTGCGTGCGTGCTTGCATGTGCGTATAAAACAAATGAATGGAAAGAAAGAAATCGTCAATTAATTAGTCCTACTAATATTGTAAATGCTAAAGTATGACTGACCCTCATCCACTCACTCACGCCTAAAAGGATGAACCGATAGAGCTGAATTTAAAATAACAGTAGCTTGGAATACTTAATAGCGGGTAAACCGTAGGGCGTAGCAAGTACATTATAATGAAAGGTCCACATTCATTAATATCCCTTTGTTTGGACATGGATTGATACAGCCTTGTAGCTATAGGACGGGATTATTTTTGTTTACTTTACTGATGTTACCCTGGTAACGAAGGTGACGATATACGACTTATATCGTATCAATAATGACATAAGTGCGCATCTATAGAGGGCCGTATTATTTCGAACTAATTACCATTATATTATACTAGCTGCATCCAGCGGTTTTACCCGCAGTACTTATGTAGCCCATGTGTTATTCCAGGGTCTAAGCTATCTCTATACAAAATTTCAGCTAAATCGGTCCATCCGTTTAGGCGTGAAAGAGTAACAAACATCCAGACATCCATTCTTACAAACTTACACGTTTATAAAATTAGTAAGATGAACTTATGTAAATAAACTATTCTTCAGCGAACTAGGGAAGTAACTATTCTTTAATTTATCTTTTACTACATACATTTAAATTAAGACATAGCAAAAACAAGTGAAGTCGCGGTAGTGAAACTGTCAGAACTCCTTAACAACCGTTTGTCGTTTTATTAAATGTTTGCGAAAACAAATTGTTTTTCTAATGAACAGATGTCTGTCAAAGCGGTAATTTTGAATGGACGGTTAGGATTGAGGCACAATGAGCGATCTCGTAAGGGCCTTTTCAAAGAACGTTAAATTAAATTCGTGTTATTACAAAACCGCCAATTGTTACACTTAGTGGTGATTTTGTGTTATAGTTTTAAGTATTCTGTATGTTTGTAGTGTTTCAATAAAGAGTTTTCTATTCTATTCTACAAAACGCTGACTTACGATTATGAGCGAACGATTGATATGAATAATAATATTAAATCTAAGTTATAAAGCAAGAACAAATACAAACGTTTAAAAAACACCATTCATTTAACATTATTATTATAACTTAAAAATACATATTAAACTTTTTAACAAGATAAAGATAATAATTATTTTTTAATAAAAAAAAAACTGACTTTAAATGTGCATGAGCGAGATGCATATTTTCGTTCATAACTTTAAAGTCGTTCAACCGATTTTTATTAACTTAAAGGGAACCACTTGGAAAGTATGGGATTTACGTTTTAGGTTACGTGAACATATTATGTACATATTTTTGTAGTACCTAGAATTTTAAACACGTTGTCAAGCCCATTTTTGAAGTCCTTTAAAACGACTAAACTATATTAAATTAAAATTTACACGTACCATATTACCCCATTAATTACCTACTTCTTTGCATTGCATTTCTTACTTAAAAGAACTCAGTGTGTCGCATACTTTACCACTCTTTCCTAGAAACTTGAGTGACATTCAAGAATTTCTTTTTTCTCGCGACACTTTGTTTTCGATAAACACTTTTATTTGTTTAGCGTAAATATTTATTTCTAAGCGTATTTTGTTGTTCTTTTGAGGAAACTCATTTCCCAAATGTAACTGAATTTGTTATTCAATAACTGCTTTTTCAACTGTTCCAAGATATAATTCTCCTGATGTTTTTTGTTCTATTTGATTACTTCCCGTGCAGTAGGGTTTCTTTTGCAGAAGGTCGACTAGGTGGGTACCCAAACAGTGCCAGTTATTCTACCGCCTGAGCAGTGATATGCAAACATTACGGAGGGCACTGTAGCTAGTGTAATTACTGGGCTGTAGAGACTCAACATTTATAATGACTCTTCAGTAAGAAACGTTGGTGCAGTGCACTTAGAATTTTACATCATTATGAAATCCAGATTGTTTACTAATGCTTATATGGGCAGTCCCATAAAAAGAAAAACATACGGTATTTTTAGGGTTCCGTACCTCAAAAGGAAAAAAACGGAACCCTTATAGGATCAATTTGTTGTCCGTCCGTCCGTCTGTCTGTCTGTCAAGACCCTTTTTCTCAAGAACGCGTGGTGGTAACAAGCTGAAATTTATACGAAATACTAAGGTCTGTTTTCTCTTGGAGCTGTGAAAAATTCAAACTTCTAGGCCAACGCAATCAAAAGATATAGTCGAATATATAACCTACGGGTTTGTACGGAACCCTCGGAGCTCGAGTCTGACTCGTACTTGACCGGTTTTTTTTAAACACTTATACGAGTAGGTTAGCCATCGACCACGATCTCGTGTGATGTTAAGCGACGATGCGTAGTTGGTATCAGACTAAACCTAAAGAATAGAATAGAATAGAAAACTCTTTATTGTTCACACAAATACAATAATATAGCTTAGAACTAAGATTACACAGAAATAAGTGTTACAATTGGCGGTCTTATCGCTAAAAGCGATCTCTTCCAGACAACCAAGCAGGGAAAGGAAATACATAAAATAGAGCGACGGTGGTTATAAAGATATATAAGGATACATAAGTACATATTTTTAATCATAGCTATTTAATTATACCAATACATACTATTAAAACCAATATAATAAATTATAACACATACATAATGATATTACATATAATAATAAAATACATATGATTATACTATAATATTATATACTATACGATAAATAGATAATATATATATAGATATTATAATGAAAGGAAGTGAGCTTTGACACGATTTTTGAAAGGCGGGATAAATCCCGCGACACAGTTTTGTGTCACCACTGCTTTTGAAAAAAGAAGCCTTTATAACAAACTAGCTTATACTATATTCACGGCTTTGCAAAATCCTTTCTTAACGGAGGTCTACGTCATAAAACCTATCTTTGTTCCAAATTTCAACCTAATCCGTCTAGCGGTTTAGGCTGTGCGTTAATAGATCAGTCAGTCAATCAGTCACTCTTTCCTTTTATATATTTAGAAGAAAGATATACGCGTCGACTCGTAAACCTTCTCCGTTTTGTTTCGTCGCTTGAAAAGTTATTATTTTACTTAAAAAATTATTTTACTAATGTTGAAGTTAAGATAAGTTGCAGACATAAACACTCATTACCGGTATACAAAATAATTTCTTTAGACATCACTCTTCCCGTATTATTCCATCCAAGTTTTTATGTGTTCGCGAGTTTGTTCCAAAGTGATTTAAGTTTAAATTTTGATTTAACGCGGGGAAAATGGAGTGGCACACTATAGCAATAGGGATAGATACCACGTTCAAAAGCTAATGTGCATTCTGTAAGATGTCTTATGTATTATGTTATGTTTTTTTTTTTTTTTTTTATGTGATGAAGTAGAAGACGAGCAAGACGCTCTCCTGATGTTAAGAGATAACGCTGCCCATAATTAGTACAGTGCTACTTAGGATTTCACAATGATGTGAAATTCTAGGAGCACTGCACCAACGCTTCTCACTCAAGAGTCATAAGATGTTAAGACTCTTTAGCCCAGTAATTTCACTAGCTACAGTGCCTCCTACCGGAGCACAGTAATGTTTGCACATCACTGCTCAGGCGGTAGAATAACTGGCACTGTTGGGGCACCCACCTAGACGACCTCCTGCAAAGGATGTCTACCCCCGGTAAATGTTTAAGATAAATTCTGTAAGATGACAGAATTCATAGGATTGTAGTTTCGTAAATTAGTAAAATTGAAGTTGCTAAATAGGTATCTAATAGTAGTTCGTGGTAGATATGTTTATTTTGGTGTGCCTTTATAATTTTTCGTGAAATTTATCTAATTTTTTATATTTTTAGGGTTCCGTAGCCAAATGGCATAAAACGGAACCCTTATGGATTCGTCATGTCTGTCCGTCCGTATGTCACAGCCACTTTTTTTTAAACTACCTATAAGAACTCTACTGTTGAAACTTGGTAAGTAAGTATTCGGTGAACCGGATTAAGATTTTCACACAAAAATAGAAAAAAAAACAATAAATTTTTGGGGCTCTCTATACTTAGAACTGAAACTCAATTTTTTCTTCATCAAACCCATACGAGTGGTGTATTTATGGATAGGTCTTCAAAAATGATATTGAGGTTTCTAATATTTTTTTTTTTTTTTCAAAACTGAATGCTTTGCGCGAGAGACGCTTACAAAGTGGAAAAATGTGTTTTTCTACCCTTTAGTAGAACTTTGCTAGACTTTGTTGCGCCCTGTTCTTAATGTTAAGTACGCGCTATCTAACTTTTTATTAAAGTTTGTGAATGGGGTATAAAATATCAAAGACATTAAATAATTTCGGGGACAAATTTAGGGCTCCGTGATTTATTCCAGTTGCTGTATTTTGGACCCTCGGATTTTCATAAAGAGAATAGAAATTAAATTGGGCGTGGACAGTTTTTGGAGCTGAAAATTTTCCGTGTGTTATTTCAGGACCAGACCTACTTACATACCGAATTACATATAAATCGTATGAATAATGTAAGTACCTATTAGTTATTGTAGATTTGATGTTTTTTTACTAGCTGCGCCCATCGGTTTTACACGCTGTACCCTATGTGCTATTCCAGGGTCTAAGCTATCTCTATACCAAATTTCAGCTCAATCGGTTCACCCTTTAAGAGCGCTCATACAATTTGACGCTCGCACTATTTGATACATTTTTAAAAATAAATTCTTTTTTTTTTTAACAAAAAATCTCATCAACAATATTGTGCAGAGTTTCTCTTGAGAAGTTTTCAAAAAGTTAATTTTATGAATTTATATTGCAAAATCTATCAAAGTATGCGATCGAGAGAGCGTCAAATTGTATAAGCTCTCTTAAGACGTGAAAGAGTAACGCAATCATCATCATCTCAGCCGTAGGACGTCCACTGCTGAACATAGGCCTCCCCTTTGGACTTCCATATGTACCGGTTAGAAGCGACCTTCATCCAGCGTCTTCCGGCGACCTTTATAAGGTCGTCTGTACCCACAAGGTGGATGTCCTACGTTGCGTTTGCTAGTCAGTGGTAACGCAATGGTTTCACAAAATTTCCATAATAAAAAGATAATGGAAAGCATTTCGATTCTGTTCTGTTCTATTCTATTCTAAACAAAAATAAAACAATTTTATGATTTTTTTTTTATACGAGATAGGCCTACGTTTGACCACATCCCACCTGATGGAAAGTGAAAATGCGGTCGACGATGGATCACGTAAGATGCCTAGAAAGGTATACCTATTCACTCGTGCCTTGAAGATACCCAAGTTGTACCGCTCGGGAAACACGGATGACGGCAAAGTGTTCCAAACGCGACCAGTTCTCATTAAGAACGAAGAAGCGTCACGCTTGGTGCGGGCAGTAGGTAACGCCACTAAGTAAGGATGCCGCTTTGCCGTCTGCCGCGACGTTCACAATTATAATGAATATACTATAGAGGTGGTTATACAATAGGCTGTCTACACTACCTAGACTTTGAAGTTAGACCGTCCAGAACGGTGTCAGTTTATGTGATTTAGGTTGTTTGTACCTTTTGTTTAGTTTCGGGTTCTATGAAGGGATTTGTGGACGGGCGCTTGAATAGAAGTTGCTGTCACAGACTCACTGAGGTAACAATAATATAATGCTATTAACACTTGAAACTATCTCGATTTAAACTTATGTTAATATTGTTAGTCGGGACTTATTGCGTAGTTATTTTTTTATGCAAGAAATAAGTGACCAATTCTACTGCGTTGGTAGGTAAGAGATAACGCTGCCCATAATCAATACAGAGCTACCCAGGATTTTTTAATGATGTAAAATTCTAAGTCCACGCCAACGCTTTTTACAAGCTTTACATTACTTTCACCTGTCTGTCGTCTGTCTGTCTGTCTGTCTGTCTGTAATCAAATCTTGCAAGTTTAATTTGACCCACTTCCCGGTTTCCAATTGAGCTGAAAATTTGCATGCGTGTGTAAATCGGATGACAATGCAATATTTTTATGACATCAAGCTGATCTGATGATGGAGCTGGAAGGTGGCTGGAAACTCCGTCATAAAACAACGCAACCCCATCGAGTTTGGGCTCATTTGATTCGTCTTGACGAGTACTTTATGATACAAGACGATAATAATAATTAAAGCTTGTTTTTAAAAAGTATTTTTAAAATTTCACTTGTTACTCATGAGTGCATGTGGTGTCTACCAATGAAATTTTGCATTTAGTACTAATACCCATATTACAAAATGTTTATATGTATATTGACATTAATTTAGTGTAAAAATTGTGGTGGACCTTATCAATAAATAAATTATGAGTCATAAGATGCTAAAACTCTTCAGCCCAGTAATTTGAATAGCTACAGTGCCATCCTACCGAAGCACAATCTTACTAATATTAAAAAAGTTAAAGTTTGTAAGAATGTATGGATGTTTGGATGTCTGGATGTATGTTTGTTACTCTTGCATGCCTAAACGGGTGGACCGATTGAGCTGAAATTTGGTATAGACATAGCTTGGACCCTGGAATAACACATAACATAGCGCAGCTAGTAATGTAGGTACATATAATTGCAATCAATAGACTTGATTTTAGCAGCGTTTAGTAAACCAATAGACTAAACTCCCCGCCATTGTTGGCAAGTCAATCAGTCAGTCAACGGTTATTAATCATTGTTCGGCGTAAACTGTTTATCTAGCTGTCACCGAGATAATGGAATTAATTGTTTGCTCATATATAGGTATACACTGACATAATGTATATGCAGATATGACGCCAGTCTGAGAGGTGGTTACTTGTTTTTATTTTCCTGACGACCTGCGTGCTTTCCAAAGGACGTAAAATTTTATATAAATCAATTATTCTCACTTTATTTTTCTGGAATAAATAAAAAATATATATATATATAAATTAAAAAATCACTTAATCACACGAATATTTTATAAATGCGAAAGTTTGTGAGTGAGTGTGTATGTTTGTTACTTTTTCACGCCTAAACAGGAGGACTGATTGAGCTGAAATTTGGAATAGAGATAGCTTAGACCTTGGAATAGCACATACATTATAGCTGGGCGCAGCTAGTATCCCATAAAATTAACTTTTTATTGTAAAAATCTAAAATTAAGTAAAAATCATTCCGGGTTTTTCGAGTCACGAGTACATTAGGTATAAAAAAAAACATTAATGTATATTTTATGTCACCGGAATATTACAAGATTTGTAATTTTATAAATTTCCTAGGAAATATAATAATTTATCTCTCGTTAAAGTAAATAAATTTCCTAGAATATAATACAATAATTTATCTTTCGTTTAGAATCTTCCGAAAGTTTATAAATTTTCTAGGATATAATACAATAATTTATCTTTCGTTAGGAATCTTACGAAAGTTTATAAATTTCCTAGGATATAATACAATAATTTAACTCTCGCTTAGAATCTTACGAAAGTTTATAAATTTCCTAGGATAAAATACAATAATTTATCTTTCGTTAGGAATCTTACGAAAGTTTATAAATTTCCTAGGATATAATACAATAATTTATCTTTCGTTAGGAATCTTACGAAAGTTTATAAATTTCCTAGGATATAATACAATAATTTATCTTTCGTTAGGAATCTTACGAAAGTTTATAAATTTCCTAGGATATAATACAATAATTTATCTTTCGTTAGGAATCTTACGAAAGTTTATAAATTTCCTAGGATATAATACAATAATTTAACTCTCGCTTAGAATCTTACGAAAGTTTATAAATTTCCTAGGATAAAATACAATAATTTATCTTTCGTTAGGAATCTTACGAAAGTTTATAAATTTCCTAGGATATAATACAATAATTTATCTTTCGTTAGGAATCTTACGAAAGTTTATAAATTTCCTAGGATATAATACAATAATTTATCTTTCGTTAGGAATCTTACGAAAGTTTATAAATTTCCTAGGATATAATACAATAATTTATCTTTCGTTAGGAATCTTACGAAAGTTTATAAATTTCCTAGGATATAATACAATAATTTATCTTTCGTTAGGAATCTTACGAAAGTTTATAAATTTCCTAGGATATAATACAATAATTTAACTCTCGCTTAGAATCTTAAGAAAGTTTATAAATTTCCTAGGATATAATACAATAATTTATCTTTCGTTAGGAATCTTACGAAAGTTTATAAATTTCCTAGGATATAATACAATAATTTAACTCTCGCTTAGAATCTTAAGAAAGTTTATAAATTTTCTAGGATATAATACAATAATTTATCTTTCGTTAGGAATCTTACGAAAGTTTATAAATTTCCTAGGATATAATACAATAATTTATCTCTCGCTTAGAATCTTACGAAAGTTTATAAATTTCCTAGGAGTTTTGTTATTTTCCGGTGACATATACACTGACTAAGTATGTAAACTCGCGGCGTTTATCCTGATATGATATCTTCGTTATGCAAATACATATTTATAATAGAGGAGATTAAGTTATATTTGGACACATAATAATCTATAACTATCTATAGCACGATATATGTTGCCAGAAAATATTTATTTTACGTATTTTTTGTATGTATTTTATTCTTTAAAAAAATTATTATACTTTGCACATTACATACATTCTCTAATTTTTTCTTGGAAAAGGTACCTACATAATATTACATAATGTAAGTATACATTATATACGCGCACATTATAACTTTGTTCCGGCACGGTGTTCAGTGAAGCCAGGGAGCATTTTCCCGCCGAATATAGCCATATCTTGGCTTAAGAGCGTGTATACATACATATATCGGTTGACGCTTTCTCGCTCGCACTTTTTGACAAATTTTGAAATGTAAATCCATAGATTTAATTTATTGAAAATTTCTCAAGATCAGCACTGTTTAATATTGTTGCACACATTTTAAAAGTGTTTTCAGTTTGATATATTTAAAAATGGCAATATGCAATTATTTGAATTTTTTGAAAAAGTCTCACCATGCTTTATTTTAAACATATCAAACTGAAAACACTTTTAAAATGTGTGCAATAATATTGTGCAGCGACCCCCTTGAGGAATTTTCAAAAAGTTAATTCAATGAATTAAACGCACATGAACCACGGTAAAAACATGAACATTCTCGTTTTATTGTGTAGGTATTTATGTATTTTACGTGATGAAGTAGATGACGAGCAAGACGCTCTCCTGATGTTAAGAGATAACGCTACCCATAGTCAGTACAGTGCTTTAGGATTTCACAATGATGTGAAATTCTAGGAGCACTGCACCAACGCTTCTTACTCAAGTCATAAGATATTAAGACTCTTTAGCCTAGTAATGTCACTAGCTACAGTGCCCTCCTACCGAAGCACAGTAATATTTGCACATTACTGCTCAGGCGGTAGAATAACTGGCACTGTTGGGGTACCCACCTAGTCGACCTCTTGCAAAGGAAGTCTACCCCCGGTAAATATATGGTAAATATATTTACCGAGGTAAATATATTTATGTATAATATGGTAAATGCTCTCATGCATTTATTTTTCTTTTCTCTTGTCATCGATTATAATAATATGGTAAAAAATCGTGTGATGATGTTTAATACACTTTTACTACTAAATTTCCCTAACCTACTTCAATGTATGTCCCTATGTGAGTCAGATTAAGTCATCCTTCACAAAATAGGAGCTCCATAGAAGGGTTTTTCGAGTTACCTTCGCCTTGAAAGGGTGACGCGTTGAATCTGCGTCTGCGATCAATTCTCAATAGATTGGTATCGGGATATTTATGTGAGCGTATATGCGTGTAAATAAAAAAATAGAAATGGGTATGTGTGTAGTAAGTTATCGATATTTTATGTTAACATGCTTAAAAGTAACCCATTCGTTATTTAAAATTTAAGGTCTAAGCTAATCTACATATATTATGTATTATCTCAAATTGCTTTAAAATTTTGAAAAAAACGAAACACATAGGTATTATTGTCACAGTGAAGCAGTTTGACAGAGTTTGACAAACAACATAAACCGGCCACGCTGAAAGGGACGGAAAAAAATAGGTTCTCCTTTTTCTTCACACAGAATTTTCCCTATTGCCATCACACTCACAAATAAAATGGATACTTCTAGTTGTATTACTTCTGTGGCTTACAAGATATTCTTGTGATTTTTTTCATATAGGTATGTATTTTCACTCAAAAAAAATTAACTATATTACCTATCGATCTTTTTATCGACACATCTCATCCCTAACACAGTAACGCTGAAAAATACCCTGGATTTGAGACCTAAACAAGCTGAGCTAGCAATGCCTAGCGATAAGTTTAATTTATTGTTAGCATTTAGTAAATCTAGGTTTAGAATGTAAGCTGAGTTTATCTTAATCTTTAGGGCATCTACTTTGAGATATCATAGGTGTTTTACATTTAATGAAGATAAGTAGGTACTATTTTAATAGTAATTTATTTTAGGTAACAATATGTTTAAGAGTAAACCTGCGTGCCTTATTTATTTATTTCTTTTATACAAAAGATTTTGTGTTAGTTACACCATAATTTATAACTTAAGAACGGCTGATATTATTTTTTTAGTGCAGCTTTGTTATCCTAAATTACAACAAAATCATTTTAAATTGTATAAAAAACACTTATTTACTTATTTCATCTTGGCAATTCTTTATTATAATATTCACAAACAAAATATTTTTTTATTATTAAAATTCTGGGCTAATCCTATCTTGCTAATATTATAAACGTTAAAGTTTGTAAGAATAGATGTCTGGATGTATGTTTGCTACTCTTTCACGCCTAAACGGGTGGACCGATTGAGCTGAAATTTGGTATTGAGATAGCTTAGATCCTGGAATAACACATACATAGGCGTACAGCGAGTAAAACCACAGGGCGCAGCTAGCTATTTAATAAAGAAGTAAGTCATTACTCAATATTGTTTAAGTCATTACTCAATAATTATTGTTTAACTTAATAGCCCTTAGATTTTTATTTTGTGCTTTCTCCGTAAGATGAACAATATAAAAAAAACTCCATAATGATTACAGCAGTAGGTCCTCATTTCCTCAAAATAATCGCCTTTATCAAAAACATCAAAGAAATACTTGGCATTATAATGAATGATTAATTTATCGGGACTACACAAACGTTAATTGGATCCTTAATTAAGATATCAGTCGCATTAATAATAAGATAATTAAAGAGTTAGGATTTACCCTTCGGTTTTAATTAATTTCGGTTAACCTGTGTTTGTAATTTGTTTTTATTTTTTACTTTTTACTGAAAGAGATACTTTTTTAACAGATGATACAAAACGGAGTAGGTTTACATGTTGTGTATTTTTTTATGTATGTCGCATAACTTTGACAGAGTTGCTCGATTTGCTAAAAAAAAAATTTTTTTCTATTTAATTAATTTCTATTTTAGCTTATGCTCGCGGCTTTGCCCGCGTGGCAAAATCCATTCTTAGCGGAGGTCTAAGTCATAAAACCTATCTTTATTCCAAATTTCAACCGAATCCGTTCTGTAGTTTGGACTGTGCGTTGATAGATCAGTCAGTCAACCTTTCCTTTTATATATCTAAAAGAACAAGATACCTAATAGGTTTTTTTTTTTTTTTTTTTAATACCGCCTCATGCGGATAACATAACCTGCTGCTATGGGTTATTGCAGCACCCTTATATACTAAACCTAATAGGTTAGTCTTTGGACTAGTCTTAGGTTAGACTTTGGAATTGGTTGGTGCATTGCACCTAGAATTTTAGATCATTAAGAAATCCCAGGTGCCACTTTAGGTACTGATTACGGGCAGCATTATCTTTTACCACTAGGAAAACGTCTTGTTCAACTTTTAAGTACGTTGCTTAAAAAAATGCTCAAGTATATCAACATCCTAAAGCTGCCGGCCAAGCACAGACGCTGCGTAGACTTGTCTTGCTGTCAAGTCAAATGTCATCCCATACATTCACAAATGTACAATGTTTGGAATGACAGTTCTACTCTTGACATTTCTGTGGGATCCCATGTGTCATGCTACGGCCACTGAAGCAACACTGCCTCGGAAAGAAGGGCCTAAATTCTGCACAAAAATGAGACGACGGCGCGGCAAATCGGAAGCAAAAAAATAACCTATAAAACACGTTTTTATTTTCAAAAACACCACTTTGAGGCAACCAAAAGATGCTAAATTTAAAAAAAAATTATGTTGCATTTGATTTTGTACTGCTATCGTAAGTATTATTAAGATTTTTTCAAAATTTTGTTTAAATTTGACAGTGGACGTTAGCAAAACGAGGAGCAATTTTGGTCCGGAATAACCCCGTCTCGTCGTCAGCTAAAAGAAAGCAAAGCCACGTACCAGCTATATCAGTACGAGATAAATCCGTCGGCTAAATTCAGTCTTTAAATTTTATTTTACTTCATTTTATAGTCAGTGTTGGAAAGTAGAGGCGCTCCTTATCCCAAATTGTCGGCCAGAATGGCCTTAGTAGTCTATTTTGCAAACTTTCCGAATAACCTAATGCACTCGTAACGTAAAAAGCTTCTTTTAGGACTTTTGCACACGGCTCTATTTTATAATTATTTTTTTTACGAGCGGTACAACTTGGATATCTTCAAGGCACGAGTGAATAGGTACCTTTCTAGGTATCTTACGTGATCCATCGTCGACCGCATTTTTACTTTCCATCAGGTGGGATGTGGTCTAACACAGGCCTCTTTAGTATAAAAAAGATACTAATTTTTTTATCCTACATAATTATGTACCCAAAAAATACTAATATTTAAAAATATGCGAAAGTTTGTGCAAGTGTGTGTATGTGTGTGTTGATGGGAAGTGGGAGAAGGAGTTGATTGACAAGAGTTTGTTACGTTACTCGAATCTGTACATTTTATTCTATGATTTATTCTGTGAGTAGTGACTTCAAAATCTTATAATGGTAAAAAAAAATAATGAATAATATTAACAAACAAAAAATACGTTTGTGTTTTTTTATTATCACGAACTAATTATATTAGCATTTCTTCAGATCATCAGATCAGCCTGATGTCATAATAATGCATTAATTTAGACACGCGGCAGCGAGTCAAGCCAAGTTCAAGCAAAGGAACTGGCGACCGCGCCGTGTGTTATATTACACGAACCGTCCAAAGCGCGTTTTGACGACTTTTTACACCCTCGTTATACAAAAACTATTACACATAGACAAGTCAAATTTGGCACATATACTTAAATATACGAACTATATCTCTGTTCCAAATTCCAATAACACAGCTCTAACGGTTATTTAGATATAAACATCCAGTAATCGGTGAAGTTAATACATACTGAGGGATAGATCAAAAGTAATATCCCAGTTCCAGATGACCTAGAAAGCTGAAATTTGGCATCCTGATAGGTAATGTCGTAGTAACAAAGGGAAAAATCAGAAACTAGTATTTTTTTATCATTTTAAATTATTATTAATTTTTTTTAAAATGTATGATATTAAAGTTTGGGACGCCTAGGAACGCATAAAGCAATACATGTTGCATGTTGCTATAATTTTTGTGTAGGCGGTTTTTTCTGTTAGATACTACGAAGTGCGCGCGAGTCCACTATTCCTACTAATATAATTATAAATATAAATACAAACTTTATACCTACTGTACGTATGTATATATGTTTTTTACTTTTTCACGCCTAAACGGGTGGGCCGATTGACTTTAAATTTGGTATAATAAAAAATATAGCTTAGACCCCTGGAATAACATAATATACACTACTGTACCAAACTGTATAACGGGTAAAACAGCTAGGCACAGCTAGTCACTAATAAAAATAGGTTCCTGGTACCTACGTAACTATTGTATATCCTATGTAAATACCTATCAATATATCGACTCACCAGCACAAGGCGGCTCAGTAACATAGAGGTAATAATATTAACATTGTTTACAATAAAAATAATGTGTATGTATATCGCCTTAGGTGCTAGTTGGTGTAAACATTTTAGATACCTACGTACCTGTAACGTATAGTCATAATATTATAGGTATGTGGCGGTGTCTGGGGGCACGGCAGTGCCCCCGCCAAGTCGTCGTCATTACAAGTCTTGTCGGCTTAGGTTTCTTTTGATCGAAATTCTAATCCAGTTCCAGATGATCTAAAAAGTTAAATTTCCATCCAAGTAGGCGGTAGGTATAAGATAGCTGGGTGAATATAGATAAATTTATCAGTAACTAGTATTGTTTAAAAATCAATTGATTAGGTACAATATTCAAATCAATAGTGCACATAAATGCTATATATAAATAAGTACTAAATTAATTATAGGTATAGGTATATCGAAGCACGGCGAGGCTCACGGGCCTCCGCGCCGTGCGCGGTGCGACGGCCGTGCCATGGAGCAGTGGGGTGGGGGATGTGCAATAAAAAAATCATTTGGTATTAATCTTATTATGACTGGGTGTCTTAAACCTATTACATACTAAAAAGTACTGTACAAAAAGCAATGATATCCCATCAAAAACATAAATGTGAAAAGAGAGCCAAGTTCAATATTACGATGTATGTACTCATAGTTACCTATGATTTGGTAGTTGACTTCAACGACAAAAGAAGTGAGATATAAATGGGTGGCAAGTTCAATGGTCAGTCCTGAAAAATATTTACAACAACATAAAATATTTTATTACAACTTAAAAGATATTATTTCTTCTTATCACTTAGAATTAATATTATTTTGAAGCCCAAAGTTTGACTTGGCTAGTTCTCATGGGTACCATACGACGAAGTATCATTAAGATAAGACAATAGATACTTTATTGTACACCACATAATGTTACAGAAAATACATAAGTACATAAATAAAATTAAAAATTACAATGTACATGTGGCGGTCTTATCGTTAAAGAGCGATTTCTTCCAGACAACCAATGGATGGAGGGGACTAATTTACACGATAAAAGACGGTGGCGCACTAATTAGCATTAAGTACGTTTAATAGTGATCAAGCTAAAGTTAAGAGAGTACCTACCTATTATGAGAACTGGCCAAGTCAGTCTTTAGGCTTCAAAATAATATTAATTCTAAGTGATAAGAAGAAATAATATCTTTTAAGTTGTAATAAAATATTTTATGTTGTTGTAAATATTTTTCAGGACTGACCATTGAACTTGCCACCCATTTATATCTCACTTCTTTTGTCGTTGAAGTCAACTACCAAATCATAGGTAACTATGAGTACATACATCGTAATATTGAACTTGGCTCTCTTTTCACATTTATGTTTTTGATGGGATCTTATTTACACATGCATGCAAAATTTCAGCTCAATCGGAAACTGGGAAGTGGATCAAATTAAACTTGCAAAATTTGATTACAGGCACAACGGACGGGGAAAAGTTAATAATAAAGTTTGTAAAATTACTATTATATAACCCATGGCCACCACCACTAAGATCTTGCTAATATTATAAACGTGAAAATTTTTAAGAATGGATGTCTGGATGTCTAGATGTCTGGATGTCAGGATGTTTGTTA
Organism: Hemithea aestivaria; assembly: GCA_947507615.1. Taxonomy (NCBI): domain Eukaryota; kingdom Metazoa; phylum Arthropoda; class Insecta; order Lepidoptera; family Geometridae; genus Hemithea; species Hemithea aestivaria. The sequence continues at coordinate 1,216,503 of OX382346.1, read as the reverse complement.
CTCTTTCACGCCTAAACGGGTGGACCGATTGAGCTGAAATTTTGTATAGAGATAGCTTAGACCCTGGAATAACACATAAGTTATATAAGTACTGCGGTTAAAACCGCTAGTATAGAATATATTAAAGCATAAAGTAGTCATATTATAAAACTTCAGTCTACAACGTACCGACGATGGCTAGCTATTGCTGCCAAAAAATATGTTTTTAGACAATTCTTACAATTTTTTGTATGTAGTCTTAAATAATTTTTTTTACTTTTTTGTATAATATGGATCTCGAGTCTGAAATAAAAATATTATTATTATTATTAAAACATATAATATAATATTACACGTAGCTCTCTTGAACGTCTGTAAAGGCCCTAAAGCTGTCAACAGCAGGCAACGCGGGAATCCTTTCAGTCCTCAGAAATTTCAGTAAATATTTGATAAACTTCTATAATAACCTTAAAAGTAATTTTAGTTAACATCTTTTGAACCTGTCTATTACATTAAATTTGTGATGAGATTTCATATTTTCGTAGGCCTCTTTTGAATATAGGCTGAAAAAATACATAGTTGCGAATAATTACTAACGCATTTGTTAATAGTAACTTTATTAAAAAGGCTTGTATTTTAATAATTAATTATGAAAAAATACCAAAGAAAAAACTATAATTTAGTCATCGAAATTTATCTTAATTATTTTTTACTGAATAGTTTTTCACATTATTTTTTTTCGCAATGCCCTCATTTCTGTAATTAGATTAAGCCGTTTCTGGCGCTTTGCCGGCCGCTGTCGCATCACGATTGCTTCACTCACTCGACATCGTGGACTCTGTTTAAACTAACTGAATGTCAGAATGCCCAATTTTATACGACTTGTAAGTCGTTTCTGGCGCTTTAATTATGTAACACAATTAAATAAATATACATGTATTTATATGATTTCTCAGTATTTTTAAGTTTTAGATATTATTATTTTTGGTATTTAGTTTTTAAGGTATTTTCATTTATGTTTTAAGAATTGTGTGTAACAAGTGAATTAAATTAAAATATTGTGATTACAATAAAATGTAATATTTTCCCCAATTAAAAATTTCAGCCGTAAAATCAGTAATTGCTTCGAAGTTTGTTATCATACTGAAAAGGTCAATGAGACTCGTGTGATATTCAAATGTAATGTAAATTGGGCTCCGAGTGTGTTTCCCGTTTGATAATTGCGATTCTATCCTAATAATGTTATAAATTATGTGTAAGTACATTCATACAGAAAGAAGGGCTTTGTAATATTAAGGGCGTTTGAGACTTTGAAAGAAAGAAAGAAAATAAATTTATTGCCAATTTTTTACACAATTTGCAAAATGAATTAAATTAAAAGAAAAAAAATACATGACGTATGACTGTCGCTCCCACGAAATGACGTTCATGTATTTATCTCATCATCATCATCATCTCAGCCACTGGACGTCCACTGCTGAACATAGGCTTCCTCTTTGGACTTCCATATGTACCGGTTGGAAGCGACCTGCATCCAGCGTCTTCCGGCGACCTTTATAAGGTCGTCTGTCCACCTTGTGGGTAGACGTCCTACGCTTTGTTTGCTAGTCCGTATGTATTTATCTAATTTCTCTTATTTTTTGGGCTTCTCCTTCTTTTTTCGTTGTTACTTTGACCATAATCTCGCCTGATCTTGCTACCGATTTGTTATAAATAGGAGTTCCAAATAAACTTCTCGTCTCCCGTGCCCCGACGAGACGGTACGCGAAATGCTTATTCTCATTTTTTTTCTGTAACAATGAAAAAATGCCCTAGGTAATCTAATCCTAAAATGGTGTATCAAAACCTAAGAAGATTTTTAATGAGAGTTGTCGGTTAAAAGTCCCAGCCACAAGCATATTACTAGCTGTTTAGTAAACTAGCACAAACAACTCCGCGTTTAATGCTAACTACATTTTTTATTATGGCATTGGCAAATATCACAACCTACGGCACCACCCTGACAGCGCCCTCTCACGAAAAAATCAAAAACTATTCCTCCCGATCAAAAATTTCTAAATGGACGCCATCGCGTCTGCGCTCGAAAATTAAATAGTAAAAATTATATGTGCGTGCCCGCCGCGAAGTTATATCAAAATACTGAAGAAAACTACACCCAGCCAACCAAGACGTGGAGACACACCGGCACCCTGGGCCCAGGTGAAGAGGGAAGGATCCTGTGTTACGAGGTCGGTGCCAGCCATTTTATTCAGTCAATAATCTTTTATCACACACTAGCTTTTGAGCTGTGTCTAAGCTTTTTTTTAAGAAGTTAGAAGACCAGCAAGTCGCTCTGCTGGTAAGATATAACGCTGCCTATAAATCAGTACAGTGCCACTCAGGATTTTATACCTATATCCTTATATACTCAGCGAAAAATTGAGATATTTTTCCCGCCTTCTACATAATGGCGCGACGGAAGAGAGGTCTTTGCCCAGTAGTGGGACAAAAACGGCTGATAATAATAATCTTGGTTGAGTCTGCTATCATCTACGGCCGCATCGTCGCTTAATATTACACGAGTTCGTGGTCAAAGGTTAACCAATAATGAATAAAAAGAAAAAAAACTCTTTGATCTTTCGCATTAATAATATTAGTCTGGTTACGTAGCATGCCATACGGGATCCCGCTGAAATGTCAAGAGTAGAACTGTCATCCCATACATTGTACTTTTGTGAAAGTATGGGATGACAGTTCTACTCTTGAAGTTTTGTCGGGATTCCGTGTGGCATGCTAGAGCCACTGCTCTAGGTCATGTAGCCGTAGTGTATGAATACACGAGTAGATCACTAATGAGGGTTCAATAATCCAGTGATCGGTTAAACACTATGCTATCGGCAATAAATCGAATTCTGAAGCAACCAATACTAACATAATATATTACTTTCCCAACGGTTTTACTCGCTAAATATAATATATAGGCAGGTATATTAATTAGCCTGTGTCTAATATTTCTACCTATATAAATAAAAATAAGGATAAAATAAAAATAAAATTTATTCAGATCCACTGTTTCAACCGTTCTGGCATGAAGAAGTAAGAAACAAAAACTCTAGCTTTTGTAATTATATGAGTATGATAATGAGTCCCACATACCGCCCTGCATCCCTGTGACAGAGTGACGATGCATAATGCATTATTCCCTCAAGAAAAGACCCTAGGTTAGATTTAGATTACACTAACCCTTAAATGTAGTATCAAAACACAAGTAGATCACTAATGAGGGTTCAATAATCCAGTGATCGGTTAAACACATGCTATCGGCAATAAATCGACGGATCTGAAGCACCCGCCGCGGTTTATCGCGCTCTGAATACTGAGCTCACTGGACGCCTCTTACACCGTTATGTAACTAAACTAAAATTATTAAAACTACTGTTGGACTTACTGTTGAATAAATATATAACGGAATTATAACATTTTAGTTGAACTAGATTAAAAGTGCAAAATAGTTGGATACCTAGCAAATGGAGTTTCTAAGAACACATAGACACTATAAAAGTCATATCGAAATAATAATTTTAAAATTTTGTACCTCTTGCAGTTTCAGATCGCCAAGACTGTGCGGCTTGCAACATGAGCTAATGACTGCCTCCTACATATCTTATAGGAAACAGGTATACGGGACCTACCGTATGAACGTGCTTTCCGATACACTGCAGCGTCCAGCAGCCCCTCAAGCACAGACGCTGTGTAGACTTGTCTTGCTGTCAAGGCAACTGCGTTCATAAAAGTACAATGTATGGGATGACAATTCTACTCTTGAAGTTTCGTCGGGATCCCGTGAGTCATGCTACGGCCAAAAAGTAATTATAACAGGCACAATTTACGTCAAATATTGCTGAGAATATCTCAGGACAAAAAATATCTCATCTAGAGTTTACAGCTGCAGTATGACTCCACTTCTACAGGCGTGAACTCCAGATAAAAGACATGGTAATTGTCTAAAACCTTGACCACTAGTATTGTATAAAAGGTAGTCTAAACATGGTCTAACCTTAACCCTCAAATATGAATTCAAAACACATTAGTAGAATTTGATGATGTTTAGCAAATGTTCGCGCTTGTTTAAGCTTGCTTAACGGTGTGAGTACCACCCAGTTAGGCTTAAAGAGCGTGGCCTGAGTTATAGAAGGTTTAACAGGTGACGCGGCAGCCATTTTGTCGTGTTTGTCGCCTATTTGCAACGCTTAGATTAATTACTAGTGTACACTGTTACATCGGTTCATTTAACTTTAAAGGGAAGGGTGGGGTGACTGACTTATAAAAGGGGGTTATCCGTGTAATATTATGTATCTATATACCTCTAAAGCTTACGTCAGACTGAGACGGTAAATCGAACGCGTTCCGGGACGGAATTTTTGTAATGTTCGAATTTGTACGTAACCTGTCACATATAAAGCGAACGCGGGCAGGAACAACATGAAGATCGCGACCGCTTTACCGTTCCGTCACGCCTCAGTGTGACGTAAGCTTTAAACGTCGTAGTTTTATTAAGCGGGACTTATTGCGTAGGTATTTTAATGTATATTTACAAAAACATATAAAACCATCAACCTTAACGTTACGGCTCAGTTGCATGAACCGTAGTACCAAAAGTACTGGAAAAAAATTTACATGAGTTCAAATCGCGAAAGCTTAAAGAATTGTATGTATATGTCGTAATATGACTTTACTAGTAAAAAAATAATATTCGCGCTACCAAAAACAAGAACGATGCAATTTTAAATTCATAATTTGAATTTAAAATTGCATCGTTAAAATTGAAACGACGGTATCAATTTCGATAAAATATAAAATGGATCACGTCAGAGTAGGGTGTATATTCTTGTTACAAAAAACAATTTCCAGAATCAATTCAAGCCTCCTGGAGTAGTAATCGATGCACATACTTAAAAACCTCCTTTTTAAAGCCAGTTAAAAAAAAATTTAGTCTCACAAGGCCAGTAATTTTGCTGGTAATTTACCATCAGAACTAAATTAGCTTATCTAAATTGTTTTTTGAAACTAACACACAACAATATTCACACAGTAATTAGTGCATGTCTTAGTCACCTAGCTCCTAATCTAGACCGCTAAACTGCAAACACTAACTCCAAACTACAAAGAAAACCAACCTTTATTCTTACGCACTAAAGTCCAAAGAGAACGCACTAGTTAGTTTGTCATGATTTTCAGTGCACAAACACTGAAATTACACGACTAAGGAAAATAGTCTTTACATTCCTCGTATAAGGTCTAAAAGGGATGCATTTCTAATTTGGTAGCGCTTTTCATCAACGCTTTGACCAAACTTCAAGTGAAACTTGCTCTGCGATTGTGAACTTTACCGTCTTAAATTTAAAGGTTGGTTGAAGTGCAAAGCTAAGTTTGTATTCTAAGGGCTCGTAATGAACCCTTCTATCTTGACTCGGCACTTGTGTTTCTTAGGACTTATGTAAAATGGTGTAAATTGAAAATAGTTTTGAAGTTAAAGAGCGTTGTGTCAAAAATGTGTTGACTAACTTTGATATTAAGCCCTGGAACTGAGGTCTGGAATTAGTGTAGGAATGTAAGTTTATTTTATGATATACTAGCTGTGCCCAGCGGTTTTACCGCCTGTGTTTTTCCTGAGTCTAAGCTATCTATACCAAATCGTTTAGACGTCAAAGAGTAACAAACATACGCCCATACATTGTTACAAACTTCACGTTTTTTTTTATAGCAGACTAAACAAGCGTTTGACCGCAATGTCACCTGTTGGTAAGTGACGATGCAGTCGAAGTTGTAGCACGCTTGATCAGTAAGAAGTTGTTGAAGTAAGAACGTTTAATAATAATAGTAAGGTTAGTAGGATACTTACATACATATTATTATACATATTTAGTACATACCTAATATTTAACTTCTGTGTTTAAGGGTGAATCCTGAGAGACAAAATTTTACGTGTCTGGGGGAATAAACTACCCGTAACATAAAAATTCTACCCAAGGATATTTTTTTTCTGTTAGTTTAAGGTTTAATCTACTTAATGCATGATAGATATAAGGTTAAATCTAGCTGCAAGTATCTGAAAAAAAATGTTAAAGCCCTGAAATTTGATTACCATGGGGTGTCCCTTACACTTTTTTGGAACAAAATATATTTTTTACACCAATTTATAAACGGAATTTTATTAATTGTTGTGATCTTAGCTGTAAAGGGTGAACTGTTATATGATCAAAAAAATACGTGAAGACTGTACTCAGCGTAGTTTTAGAAAAAAACACAAATTTAGGTTTGTCCCCGGACAAAAAGTGATTCCCATGGCGCGCGACATAACTACCCACATTTCACAAACCACAAGACTTAGAAGTTTGTACTCACGCTGTTGGCTAACTTCAATTGCGCTCTAAACATCGTGAAGAGAGGTTGCTCCTCTCGTTGTTATAAACTGGATTTACGAAGGTGAGAAATTGATTACCGTGGTTTTGGTTCACTAGATCATTGATTACCATTTCCATGTTTAAAAATATTTTTTTATCCATTACGGTTTTTTGACTAGGGTGTGCAGTTAGGAAAAGGGTATTGTTTATCATATATTTTATTATTATTGGTCTATAATTATGGTATTTAAAAATATTGACAAAAAACTATACAATTTTGATTTCCATGGTACTGATTCTCGTGGCGTTTTACCACGGTGATCACTTTTCCCCTGAGTTTTCTTGCGCATTCTTTCACTTTTTACCCAACTACAGCGAAGCCGCAGGTATGGAAGTGATTTTGAGAGTTTATATTTGTTTATTTCATTATTTCAGATGTTTTTTTTTTTATATTGTATACATCAGATTTTTTTTATATTGTACTATAGTAGACAGCCGCTCTGGCTTATGCGGCACCATTATATCCCCACATTAGAATAAGTCGCTCAGCGAGCTATGGAGAGGGCTATACTCGGGGTTTCTCTACGTGATCGAATCGGGAATGAGGAGATCCGAAGATGAACCAAAGTCACTGACATATCTCCGCGGATCAGGAAGCTGAAGTGGTAATGCGCAGGCCACAGAGCACGTAGAGCGAATGGCTGATGGGGTCCAAAAGTTCTCAAGTGGCTACCACGGACAAGCAAACAACAAAAAAAGTTTTATATATGGAGGTCTAAAGATGAGGTTTATGTTCAGCAGTAGACGTCTTATGGCTGAGATGATGTATGATGAAAAAATAAAACGAAACTATGGGCTGACTACAACTTCAGTCCAGATTAACCTAACTAATGATAAATGTACAATCTGATGACAGCTTCTGGAGTGAATACTGTCAGTGACTGTGATTGAGAACTTAATTTTATGTTCTAGGACTATTTATTCAATATTTTTACATTTTTTAAGACAGCAATATGTTGATTTTATTTAGTTTACATAATTATTATATAGAAAGCCAATATAGACCATTTTATACTTTATGTTTGGTGTGTATTTGTTTGGATCACCGTTTTTAATATTTCTATTTTATATGATTAGTATGTAGAGGTCAATATTTAAATAATAACATAGAATTCAAACAAAATAGTTTTAATTTTGATTCCCATGCCACACTTTATTGATTCCCGTGGCATCAAAAATTTAAATTTAAATATCTTCTGAACAAAACAAGTTATATTGATGCCTATTTGATGGATGTGCTTATAATTATGGGAAATTTGATGTTTTACATGTAAAATTCAATAATACTTTGATTTAAAATCTGCCACGGAAATCACTTAAATACGCCCGATCTCAGGATTTACCCTTAAAACAGATTAACTTTATGAAGTACATACAGCATTTTTTTTTTTATGTGATGAAGTAAAGACGAGCTAGACGTTCTCCTGATTTTAAGAGATAACGCTGCCAGTAATCAGTACAATGCTACTTAGGATTTCACAATGATGTGAAATTCTAGGAGCACTGCACCAACGCTTCTTACTCTAGACTCATAAGATGTTAAGACTCTATAGCCCAGTAATTTCACTAGCTATGTATTTTAGTACTTGATACATTTTTTAAAGCAATGTAGACCCATAAATTTTTATTAGCCATCATGCAGTTTTTGACATCATAATCCTTTATCAGAAAAATATTTTTGAAACAGCAATTCTGTATTGGCTGAACGTTAATGGCCAAATAATACAAAAATACTAGATATAGTTTCATTAAAGGAGATATGCAGCACGCATAGTAAGCTTACTTGCTTTTATATTATGGTGTGAGGTGAAGTACTTATACGTTATGTATTGGTTCGTGACACTTAAACCAGCCTTATTGAATGCGAGCTTGAAACAGCTCGAAATATAGATAATAATAGATAATTTTAATGTTATTTTAATAATAAATTATGCTAAGCAATCAATCATTTTCACTGATAAGAAATCATATTATTTCTGAATCCCTTTCACCACAGTTTCTATAAAGAACATGTTTTGTACAAAAATAACACACATTATGCAGTAAGGATAATTGAAAACGCAGTACCTGTGGGTTGGTTTGCGTGCGTGATTACAAGCCAGTGGGCGTACTATGGTTGCCTCTATTATTTTTTTAACAAGTTCAGTCCAGTATTTTTTTTCTAGGACTATAACTTATATATTTTGGCTAGACGGTTAGCTTTCGTATTTTGAGAACATTACTCTTTTTATGAAGAGTAACTTATTTCACTTTGGGTTTATCTTTAACTGACTGCGAATAGAGGAGGTTCTATTGAGAACCTCCACAATGGACTCTCATGAGTATACGTGTATCCAAAATATATAAATATCAAAATGATTCGATTACTTTAAAAATATTGGACACGTATTTTTGCTTTGCAGATTCAAAAAGCGGCTGAGCTAAAACACAAAAGTTCCTTGCTTGGGTCCATGACGTCACAGCGTGCTATATTTTAGAGAACGTGTGACATAGCGCGTCCCCACACAAAAACTGAAAGCTTTCACTATCTCATCAGTTTGATTTAATTCACAAAATATGTAAAAGGGTGCGTACAAATTCGAACATAACAAAGAGTGCCCGTTTTCCCGTGCTTCTGGGCTCTGTATGACGCCAGCTTAATAGGCTCGACCAAAATAAATAAAACAAACAAACCAGTAACAAAAGGAACTTGGCACAATTAATAGCTACCTCCAGTTACCTGAAACTTTAAGATTTCATTAGGTAGGTAGGTCATACTATGTTAGACATACAGACACCGATCGCAAACTGCTACAAAACTGACTGCAGTTGGGACTCAATATTATTTCTAATCAGTAAAAAAAAATTGTAGTTCAGCAAGTGACCGAAGTTAGTATACGATTTTAACGATGTTTTTGTGAGCGTCGATTACTGCAGGCGTGAAATGAAGGACATCGTTATTGTCCGAAACCGTGTCGTTTTTGTTGTTTTAGTTACGAAGTTAGTATGTATATATTAATCTTTCCCGATTATAAATAAATATGTTTACTCGAAGATGACTGAACCGATTCGATTTTTTTATTCAGAATTTTGATTTATGTCGCAATAAAATTTTATGGAAATCGTTCGAAAGGTTTTAAAGTAATCAATTTAAATGTGTGTCTCAACTTATATGCACGTGAAATGTAAATGTGACTTACGCATATTATGGTAAAAACTACACTATCATGAGAGTACAAACACAAATAAACTAACGACAACCTCTGCCCTCAACTTTTATAAGCGACAACAGAGATCTACAGTTAAAAAAAATTTGAAACCTCTTTCCGTTACGGTTCTTTCGTGATTAAACAAAAGCAACAAACGTATTACTTGAAGTTATCGTTTATTTTTGGTGCACGGTGTCTGCAATTACTTTAGTCGGTGACAGGTACTCAAGTAAAGGAAAGTTGAGGAAAAACTCTTTAATTAATGGACGGGAAGGGCGTTTATTTTGCCGATCTGTCTTTTATGACATACTCAATAGAGATTTGAAAGATTTTGAAAAAAAAACTCGATTCTCTCACTCGCAAGAATTTACGAATATTGAAATTTAAGTTACCATTTTGAAAATATTTAAGATCTAGATAATCTTGGCTTTTTTTAAATTTTGCACAAAAAAGAGACGACGCGACGCCGCAGCAAAACGTATTTTCAAAAACGCCATTTTGAGGCGACCAAAAGATGCTAAATTTAAAAAAAATGAAGTTGCATTTGATTTTGTACTGGTATAAGTAAAAGATTTATTTCAAAATTTAGTTAATATTTGACTGTGGACGTTATCAAAACAATTTTGGTCCGAAATAACACTGCTTAATCTCACTTAGTCTTCTCTTAATCTTTTATTTTTTTGTGTCGTCAAAGCTGATGATACACCATGATCACGTCCCTCAGTCATGAATTTACGACCAAGAAAAAAATTATACCTTTATAGAGATTTAAGAAACATTCCCACTTTTAAAAATGGCAAGGGGATTCCAAAATAGTTTTTAAAGTTTCCTGTGCTTTTAAAGTTGCTGTGTTTTAAAGTTGCCTGTGATCAAATAACAAAATAATTATATTCTTAAAGCGAAGAATAAGTTATGTATATTAGCCCCTATTTTATTTGTAATTCTATTTTTATTTTGATATATTTTAATGACATATTATAATATGTTTTTATGAATTACTAGCAAACCCGGCGAACTCCGTTTCGCCACCAGATATTTTTTTTGTTTTATATTTGAAAAGTAACATTTATTTCCTGAATTTTCTTTGCTATAAACCTCACGGAGCCCGAGACCTTTCCATCGAATGCAAAAACGTGGAAATCGGTTCGTGCGTTCTGGAGTTATAGCGTCAGGAAGGAAAACCCGACTTATTTTTATATAGTAGAACACTGAGATAGCAAAATAATAATTGTCAACGTTACTACTACACTTGATGCATAAACAATAATGATGGCCGACAACTGTGTAGGGAGTGAGAAAGAAAGGAGACCGGCTTCGTTCTCATCCCTACTCCGTGCTGTTTACTGGGTCAGAAGTGACACCTGTAGACATCTGGCGGGGATAACTAATTAAATGACGATTGATCAGTTTTCGACCGGAGAGGAAAAATGATTAAATTACTAAAATGGCTATTAAAAAATAAGGGTTGATCGTAGAAGGGTGAAAATTGAGGATTGTATGTATTTTTGTATGTTGTATCATAAAAAAATAGAAATTAAAAATTTTGTCTAAAAAATAAAAATAAAAAATTTAGGGGTGAACTACCCCTAACATTTAGGGGGATGAAAAATAGATGTTGGCCGATTCTCATAGATACCGGATAAGCACAAAAAATTACATCAAAATCGGTCAAGCCGTTTCGGAGGAGTATGGCAACGAAAACTGTGACACGAGAATTTTATATATTAGAAGATTTTAATCTCTGTGCAATTTCATTTTTATGATTAAATGCTTATTAATTAGTGTAAGTAGCGCTGTCGCCGTTCAAGTTAAATCAATAAAAGTGTGTAAATAAAAAGTCCTGAAATATTTATTTATTTATTTATTTTAAAAAAAAAGTTATTTAATCTAAACTCTGCGGTATCTGACATCCTACAGTAGGTTGTCAGTGTATATTCCATAAATATATTTACGGTATATTAGGCCCGCCATATATTACTGGTATGGTCATAACTTTATCCCAGCGTTTAATAACGCTCGCCACTTTATTTACTGCGTCGTTAGTTATCATCATATTTGGTTTAGTAACTTTTAGTGTTAAAGTTTACGGTGTTTCCCACTTACTAACAGTGCCCAACGGGTTTACTCGCTGGAAAAAATCCTTTTATATACAGTTATCTACATAATATAGGTACACCGTTCTCCACCAAATAGTTCTTGTACCAAAACCACTAGAGGCAAACAATTCCGACCGCCAACCAATCATCAAGAAAAAATCATCATCAATCTAGAAACCGAAGAAAGCAATCATCTGAATATATAAAAGGAAAGAGTGACTGATTGACTGACTGATCTAACATCGCAGATTGAACACCACTGAAGGAATTCGGTTGAAATTTGAAATACAGATAGGTTTTATGACGTAGACCTCCGCTTAGAAAGGATTTTAGCACGCGAGCAAAGCCGCGAGCATAAGCTGGTAAGATTATACATTGCTGTTTGCTATAAGATATGTAGGAGGCAGTCGTTAGGTCATGTTGCAGGCCTTGTAGTAATCTCGGCGACCTGAAACTGCAATATAGGTTGGCCACACAACTTATAGTTTGTGATTTGACTCAGACAGTGTAAGTAGGGTAACCTATTCTGTTTGAGAATAAACCCCATTTTTTTTATTTGGTAGATCTGTTGTTTAATTATTATCTCTTTAACCAACACTGTGTAATTCACCCCTATAGTATAAAAATAATGCTTCACTTATCACAAATGTTCGCACTAAGTATAGCTGCTCTATAAAGCTACGTCACTGGTACATTTTCAGTATATAATCTGTTACCATGACAACAGACGTTGAGCAATATCGTGAAACCACTTTGGACGCGGCACCGGTGGCGGCAGAACCGTTGATATTATGTGTTTCATTGGATATACTACTTCCTTAAAAAATATAACACTTTTTAGCAAAAATTAAACCGCCGAATCACTGAAAAGCACAAAATCATAAACTAATGTTAGTACGTGAACGCTCGGCATTTTCTTCCATTTCCTCTTTGGCGCAGACTCAAAATGACTTAGTATACTAACATTAGTTTGTTATTTTTTTGCTTTTCAGTGTTGAGGCGGTATTTTTTTTTTTGCTAAAAAGTTTCATTTGACGTCGAATTTATTTTTACGGTTTCTACATAGAATTGACCGGCCGGCAAAAAAATATAATGTACCTAATAAATGCTCTTTTTGAACAAGAATTTTTGACTTCGAGAAAACATCTGCGTGGAGTGGAACACCGGCTATAGATTTTAAAGAAGAGATGATGTATATGCACAAGTGAAAACTGCTGCAAATTATAGCAGAGGTTCATATCAGACACAAAAGCCACGGCGCAACATCCACAAAAGTACACCAATGGCTAAATGTGCCCAATTTGTCTAGATCAAGGATCCAAAGTTAGTGCTGTATTTCATTTTGAATGCAGAACTTCTGGTCATAAGTTGTAGTGTTGCCAGGAATTCCCATATGCAAGTGTTGTACAGATGTTGACAGGAGGAGTTTTTGCGGGGGTTGCCATGTGGGAATTTACCCCGTTTTCTTGGGTAAAAAGTGTTTTTGGTTGTTTAGAATGGCGCAGTGACTAGGATAATGCTATAAAGTATTTTTTGTACTATCTAGGGCCGAGTTGTTTTTTTTTTAAGTTTCGTTATAAAAAAATACTCTTACATATATTATTCTATTTATCTATTACGATATGTAATGAAAAAGCAGTTTGAATAAATAATAAAAAAACTGTTCTTGTAGTACTGGTTATATTTTAATTAAATTTAATCAAAATATATTTATTCAAATAGGCTACATAAGAGCACTTATTTCCCAAGATACTTTTACAGTTATTTGACCGAGCGAAGCGAGGTCTTAGAGTCGAGAGCCGCGAAAAGCCTGCGTTTCGACCAGTTTAACGGTTGCCCTCTGGTGATTAAGTTCGATCGACATTTACTCAAAAACGGTTAATCAAAATTAAATGAAACTTTGCACACAATTTAAGAAGGGTAATTGAATAATTTTAGTAAAAAAAAATAGCCAAATAGGCTCCAGGGTGGCAGAGTATAGGTGACTTAAAGTTTTTACGATAGGTCTGGCGATAATTTCAAAACTGGTGCTCTGATAATTTTTTTTCTGATATGTAGACATTTTTTATAACTGACATAAATATATCACCAAAAGAGTATGTTTGTATGTATGTTTGTTACGCGATAACTTGAAAAGGGATAGTCCAATCTTTATGAAACTTTGCAAACACGTAGTATGAAACAATAGAATTTTTAAGTTCGAACATGAGCCAAATCGATCGAAGGGTTTTAAAGTTATAGAGATTGCTTGATTACAACGTTACTGTTAACCCAATCTTGATAGAACTTTGCAAACATGTAGTACAAACTAAAATAATCCTTAAGTCCAAATATGAGCCAAATCGCTGTAAGGGTTGTAGAGCTATAGAGATTATTAAATTACAATGTTTACATGAGAACTGACATATAATAATATGAATTTAAATGACCGCAGAGTGCAGGATAGGTTCATAAAGTTCATAAAGTGGAAGTAGGCACTTAACTTACCTATTTTCAAGTATTATAATAGTAGCATAATAATAGCTGTAGTAATATCCAAGCATCTGAGCGTTCAATATTATTTGCCTTAAATTTAGGTATGCTTTATAGTACTTTCCATATTATAATATAATATTTACTTTAATGATAAGTAAATAATATACTTCGTTAAATCTTACTCAAAATTTTTATTCAAGGTTACATTGCTCCAATTTTATAAGTAAATTTTACAATTATTTAGATATATTTTAAGACGCTACCGCTCGTTCTTTTTTGCTTTTATGCTCCAAAAACGTACATTTCTACCCTGCGAACAAATCGAAATTCATAGGGTAGTTGCCGTTTATGAAGTTTGGCAGATTTTGAATATATATACTTATTTTAAGTTCAGGAAAAAATCTGAGGACTATTATACGAGTAATGACTTCTGATGACTATGTAATTCATCATATATTATATTTTATGTTCAAAAAAATGGCCTTATTTAAAAGTACGTAATTATCAAAGTGAAGCAATGTTATGCGGGTACGTATTTACATAGATAGGTGACCCAAGTGACCTCAAATTTTGCTGTTTATTTTATATTATATGAATTATAATTAAATTAAATTGTGTTCGTTTGAATGGTATACCATTAGAGATCATAGATTAGATCAAAGATACTGCGCTAAGCTACGACAAAAATGTTGGAATTTGCTACAATATATCAATAATATATAATAGGTAGTATAGTCGTAAAGTCGCGGTATTGGTTTGTTGTAAAACACAAGTAAAACTAGATTTTTTTTCAGGGTGATGTGATGTTACAAGTTGTTATTATTAGTGATATCAATCTTATGGTTATATTAGCTCATTAAAAACGTTAAAAAAATCTGATAGAAGCCATTCCGATTCTTCTAATGCAGTGGTTGTAATTTTTTTCCTATACAAGAGCTACAACTACGTTTCATATTTACTACATTTCATTTGCCTGTCTGTACTAGGTAGGTACTTACTCTACAAAATTGAATGCTAGCGCCTAAAGCCTAAAGTAAATGTATTCTTTAATTCTATAATTTTCTTAATCAAGTGAATACGCATAAACTTTAATAATATTATATCGCTCTATGAGATTATTATTATTGAAATTTTGATAACAACAATAGAACAGTGATTAAGATGATCATGCTAAAACATTTCCGTTACGTAGGTATTTTGAGTTTCAATTACTTTGAATTTTGGTATTATTAAAGTTAAAGTTCCATAAATGATATATACACATTGTAGGTACATTATACTTTTACCTTTAGGTAGGTATAGGTACCTAAAAATCTAAGGTTTTAACATTTTCAATGAAATTGGGTCTGCGAGGTCCAGTTCGAGGCAAACTACTAGTTTTTATTTATGTTTACATCGTGTTAAAGTGGTTACAAAATCATTTATCGATATATTATATAATCTTTTGCTAAAAAATTAAAAGAAATTCGAATACAAATTGCCCCTTCCAATAATTAAGATATCTTCTAACATCAAAGTCGTGACCTTGGTTTAGGCAAGTCAAGGACGTACAAGACATGAAGCTTAGGTGTACTAATCTAGGTCACAGGAGACAAAATAGGCACTTAGGACTTAGGCGTTAAGTGTTTCCTTGATAATTAATTGCTACATTATTGTATAATATTAACAAAATATTTTAAAACAAATGTTACCAAATGTGAAACAATTTCTTGTAACCAGGTTTGCAATAAAGTATTATTGTATTGTATTGTAACCAAGCCAGACATTCTAAACACATAATATTTTAAAGAATTATTATCTGTGACTTTCTGCCCGATCTTCTCATTAAGGCAGGCTCAAACTAAAGCGGGCAAAGGACCCGTCTTAACTGTTACATATAAATACATAATATGTTCCATACACACTATTAGCTGTGATATTAGCTATAAGACCACCAATAACACTTTTTTCTCTGATAAGCAATTTTTGAGCTTATTTTATTGTATTACATAGAATTTTCTATCCTATTTAACATTGCAAGCTTTTATAGGCTTGTAAAAAACAACCAATATTAAAATGCACCTGTCTGCCTTACTAAAAGTTCCTGATCTTTCGCAGAACGCATGCATTTACAAAATGGTTATCTCTACCTACGACGGCACGTAGGTCGATCAATGTCAAAGACTTTCCCGGTATTTTTAACCGGTAACCGGTTCTAAAATAACCGGTGTGGTACATCCCTACGGCGTGAAAGAGGAACAGTGTGTCGTTCGTTATTCGAGCTCGCCAGTCGCTTGATTACGCGCTCCGGTGATCTCTAGGGATGGGACAAATACCGGTTATGTTATCGATGAACAAATAAAAATTTACTGTCTTCATTGTCGAACCCTTAAGCCAGGCTATAATTCTTATTCTAAAACAAAATGCATTTAAGCAATAAAACAGGCTACAAGAGAGCACTTTCGCAAGTCAATTTTACTACTACTATTAAGGTATATTTAAAACTTTTCATCATCACTGGCCTCTGGCATCTATGAAAGGATGATTCATGATTCAAGCAGCGTCCGTTATTATGGTTTTTTTTATGGTTGGCTAGTAAGGCCGATGCGGGAGCTAAACTCTACAGCTCATTCGGAAAACACCTCTTTAAGAAAAAATAGCAAGAAACTCATAGGGTTTACTTTTTGAAATATGTAGTAATAATGTTTCCCTTTGTTACATAATTGTTCCTTTGAGTGGCAATACGAGGAGCTGGTTTATGATGCAGAAGTATAAATTATGTAGTGCTGCACTTGGCATTCCAGGTATCTTTGTCTTCGATAAATCATTAGAAAATTACAAGATATCGATATATCGACACGACAAAGTCACATCACTACGAGTGGCAGGTTTAACTGAACATTTGGTTCTAGTCAGACCTCAATACTGCCTTCTACAACATGAATAAATAATAAATACATATTCTCTACCATATATTATCTCAAATTTCCTTAGAACCATGTTGTCTGTAAGAGATTGCTCTATGCGATAAGACTGCCGTTTACCTTTAGTTTTAAGTTTTTTTTATATTTATAACTGTATACCGGGGGTAGACTTCCTTTGCAGGAGGTCGCCTAGGTGGGTACCCCAACAGTGCCAGTTATTCTACCGCATGAGCAGTGATGTGCAAACATTACTGTGCTTCGGTAGGAGGGCACTATAGCTAGTGAAGTTACTAGGCTGAAGAGTCTTGACATCTTATAACTCTTGAGTAAGAAGCGTTGGTGCAGTGCTCATCATTGTGAAATCTTAGGTAGCACTATACTGATTATGGGCTGCGTTATCTCTTACCATCAGGAGAGCGTCTTCCTCGTCTATTTACTTCGTTTTATTAAACAAATGAATTAAATTAAAAATTTTAAAAACCCCCAACGCAATACGTAATTCAATTTTTTTATAATGGCGGCCATCTTGGATTTTAAATTTTATATAGTGGGCTGTATTCTACTCGTTAAGCCCTTTCATTTGATACCCATATCGATGGGGTCGTGGAAGAAAAAAGTAATCCGCCATTTTGTAGCGGCGGCCATCTTGGATCAATTTCCACCAAACATGGCTAAGAACACTCTAGACTAACTCTACTTTCAAACAAAAAAACTAAATCAAAATCCGTTCATCCGTTTGGGAGCTACGATGCCACAGACAGACACACACACACACAGACAGACAGACAGACACGTCAAACTTATAACACCCCGTCGATTTTGCGTCGGGAGAAAGATTATACTTAAATACCTAACGGGGTTTATACTCCAACAGAACAGGTTGCCCTACTTATACTGTCAGAGTCAAATCACAATTAATAGGTTGTGTAGCGAATTACCTAGAATATTTTTAATACGATTTGAACTGGTAACATTGAACACATTACCTATATTATTTTATATTTTATTTCTAAGCTACGGCCATTATTTCAGTGTTGCTATTACAGTAAATCAAGTGCTCTGGCGATTTCCGAGCGAAGTTATGATGCGGCGTTAAATGGGCCCTTTTATTACTAGCTTTGCCCACCAGTTTTACCCGCTGAAAAGTAGCCTTTTTTATTATCTTGATAAAAAATGCATTACGCATACCCTCCCACCGGGGGTATGGGAGGGTTATGTGGGACTCCCCGTGCAGAGCGACTGTACGGGTATACCCACTAAAACAACCCGGCGGCACTCCCGCATCGTCTAAGTGACGGAGGACTGGGAATCGGCAGAGCCTTGGCATCCAGATCCCCTATCGACGACCGCCCGCCTTTACAAAAGCGGGCCCTTCACGCCCCTCTCATCAGGGAGGGGCCCGGGAACGGTCCCGAGCGCTCGGCCGTTCCCGCTGACAATGGTGGTCTGAAAAGTAGCCTGGAGTATTTTTCACGAAAGAAGTCCCCTAGCTAGTGCGCCTTGGCTGTTTAAAAATTCTCAGACCCTTTTTTTACTCAGGAAAAATATGTGTTACACATCGTCATCCTAGCGGTATGCGCCAATTTTTTTTTTCAGCAACCTAAAAAAATGTATAAGAATAAACACTTATAGTGTTTTTTTACAAGCTTTTATTTACTTTCACCTGTCTGTTGTCTGTCTGTCTCTAATCAAATCTTGCAAGATTAACTTGATCCACTTCCCGGTTTCCGATTGAGCTGAATACTTGAATGCATGTATAAATCGGATGACAATAAATTATTATTACGATATGGAGCTGATCTGATGATGGAGCTGGAAGGTGGCCATAGAACTCCTTAATTAAACGACGCAACCTCATCGAGTTTGGCCTCATTTGATTCGTCTTGACGAGTACCTACTTTGATGCTAAATATAGGTAGTATTATTACCATTTAGCATCAAAGTAAAGTAGTCGTTTATAATAAAAGCTTTTAACACTGTTTTAATAATTTTTTTTCATTGTTTTTCATGACGTCTAGTATATTTTCAACATCCATAATAAGTATTAACGTATTTTTAATTCTAAGTTACAGTTAAGTTAGCAATAAAGCATCTAAATTAAGTTAATGAATTACGATTTTAATTAAGACTTGTCAGATTTGTAACCGATTGTGCAATTAATATACTTAATTTGGGGTTTTGTGCTTAGCTTATCTTAAACTTGAAATATTAGGTTATAATATATTATTCTAAGAAATAAGTTATGACTTTTTAATTGAATATTATTTTTGTAATGTTAGCTAATATAATATTGATTTTAAAAATAAATAAGTGTAATCCTTATTATAACTTAACAAAATACAAAAACTACTTTTTAACGACACTTTTAGAAGTGGTTTAAAATACAACAAATTTATTTTAAAAAACATTTCAAATTAAGTATCTATGTAAGAACCTTTTTCACAAAAATTGTAAAACCTATCCTCCTCCCTGTTCCCTGCAAAATCATTTAAAAACATAACATCATACATTCGATATTCAAAACTAATAAAAATCGATTGCATGTGGCCGTAGCATGACACATGGGATCCCGACGAAACTTCAAGAGTAGAACTGTCATCCCATACATTGTACTTTTGGAATGTATGGGATGACAGTTGAATTGACAGCAAGACAAGTCTACGCAGCGTCTGTGCCATATTTTATATGCTCTTTGGTCTGTGCTTGAGGAACAGCTATCTAATCGTACGACACGGCAACAGCGCACGATCCCATGCGACGTTGCCGTTCCGTGCCGATCCGATCTTACAATCGTTAGTACCGCGCCCGCTTCGCTCGGAACGCGTCGTCAGTCGTCCGATTTCACAAAATGGCCGCCACACAACCCTACCACCGCATGGACATCGATACAGAATTACTTATAGACCTAGTTAAATCTAGACCAGCACTTTACGATAGATCTTTGAAGGATTATAACATTAGAGAAGTGAGAACAGAACTTTGGGAAGAAATCACTTCCATTTTGTTCAGCCATGATTGGAACCAAATGACTAAAGCGGCGAAGGAAGTCAAAGGTAAGCGATTTTGAACTTTAACTACAACTCTTAGTAGTACGACAGCGGAGTACATTGATGCGGTGAATAAAGTTCATTTTCGTTTGTAGCTCATCTTTATTAAAGTCTCAGAGATAGTGAGCGGCATTCGATTTTGAACTATATTAGCACGCGTCGTTTTGTTGCTGGTCGGATGTTATTAGTCGTAGTCGGTAAGGTTGATTATCATTTGTGGTTATAGACCGATTTAAAATAGGATGTGGAGATGCGATATCGAATACGATTTAGATCTTCGAGTCTTGCTGCTGTTTTTAACTGACTTTATAAAGAGGCTATCAATTTAATGTGTATTTTTTTGTACATTATTGGTTAGCCTTGAGCGATATTCGCTGATGCTGTGGGTAGAGGTACTTACCGCGCGGGTTTCGCTCAGGTATTTGGTATGAAGTACCGCGGCTAGAGCGACTTGAGCGATATTCACTGCCGCTGTGGGTAGAGGTACATACTGTGGGTAGAGGTTTTCTCTGCCGCAGACGGTAGCGAATACCGCTTAGGTCTGAACAGTAATATTACCGCATACCCACTGGGTTTTCTCTGCCGTAGACGGTAGCGAATACCGCTTAGGTCTGAACAGGCCTTTATACCATAATCTACCGCGATGTTAAGCGATGATGCGGTCGTAGTTAGTAGACTAAGAGACTAAGATAGAAGAAGGGATAAATCATTCCCCGGCTTCACTGAACATCATGCCGGAACACGGTCACAATGACCGCTTGGCGACACGGTTTTGTCCAGTGGGTGGTACCTAACGGCCAAGGTCCACCTGTCTACCACACACTTTGACATTGACATAAGACTAGCAACTCCCGTCCCACTGTAAAGAGTAAACTGACATATATCAAGACGCTACTCTTGCTACTCGCGCTGTCATTGCATACAATTTGTAGCTACTCCTAATGTCATTGTGCTCTTACAAACGTCAATTACTCTTGACAGTGGGACGAGAGTTGCTAGTCTCATGTCAATGATTGTATGTGCTCGGGCTGCAGTAAATATTAATTAAATAATTTTGAAATTTATTTGAAATTTGAAATTTATTTATTGCATAAAAAAGTAGTATAAGTACAATGTTGGCTTACATATAACCTAGGTATAATAAAATATAATTTTTATATAGGTAAGTAGTGGCTATTAACAATTTTATTTAATGTTGACATACTTGTTATAGTTTAATGAAGTTACACTCAGTAGGTACATTATAATGTTCATAATTAATTGTACTAGAAAGGAGTAATGGTAACCGTTGTAGTAATAAAACTGTGCTACGGCCGCCACAGTCCTTCCGTTTGGAATGATGACTTACTGGTAAGATAACATTTGTAAAATATTAGTAACAGTAGGTATATAAAATAAAAGGTCTTATAACAATTTCTATTACTTAAAATACCTCAAATAACAAACTGATATAAGACTAAACAAATTAATTAATTGAAAGATACGGTGATTAACAATCGATTACATACCTAGTTCTCTCACTTCCTGTAGCATTAATGTTACTAAAGTTGTGTGTGTGTGGTGTGTGTGTGTGTGTGTGTGTGTGTGTGTGTGTGTGTGTGTGTGTGTGTGTGTGTGTGTGTGTGTGTGTGTGGTGTGTGTGTGTGTGTGTGTGTGTGTGTGTGTGTCTATGTGTATGTGCGTACATGTGAATAACCTGCGTGCGTACTTGCGTGCGTGCTAGTGTGTGCTTGTATAAACTATATATATATATATGTCTGTGTGTGTGTGTGGTGTGCAATGCGGCAAACTCCGAGTTTGTTAAAGTATGTTGCATGGTTTCATTATATTGCAGCTGGTTTTACAAGTTCTTCAGTTTCTGTATAGTTTAGGTTCTTCAACCAGTCGCTTACATGTTTTTTTACTTTATTGTGGGTTTGGGGGAAAATGTTCAGGGTTTTGTTAATTTTATTGTACAGCCGTTGGCTTTGAACTTCATAATGCCTTTGTGCCCTTCATAATTACCCGCTTCCAACGCAGTAGGTTGCGGATTCGATTCCCGCGTGGGACAAATGTTTGTGTGATCCACAGATTGTTCCTGGTCTGAGTGGTTCAATAACTATTATAAGTATGTATTTACAAAAGAAAAGTATATAAATATTATTTCCGTTATCCTAACCACCATAACACAAGCATTACCGGGCGGTTACCGGGGGTAGACTTCCTTTGCAGGAGGTCGTCTAGGTGGGTACCTCAACAGTGCCAGTTATTCTACCGCCTGAGCAGTGATGTGCAAACATCACTGTGCTTCGGTAGGAGGGCACTGTAGCTAGTGAAATTACTGGGCTAAAGAGTCTTAACATCTCATGACTCTTGAGTGAGAAGCGTTGGTGCAGTGCTCCTAGAATTTCACATAATTGTGAAATCCTAGGTAACACTGTACTGATTATATGGGCAGCCGTTATCTCTTAACATCAGGAGAGCGTCTTGCTCGTCTTCTACTTCATCACATAAAAAAATTTAAGTTGCTTAGCTTGGGGTTAGGTGGCGCTGTGTCAAATGTCCTGAAATATTTATTTATTATTATTAATTAATAATTAATTTTATTTCCAGCTGCCGAAGTTCTAAAAAGGTGGAACAACATTCGGACCTCCTTCACTCGAGAACTCAAATTGATGCGCGACCCGTCAGTAACAAAACACAGAAAATATATATATTTCGACAAACTAATGTACCTAATAGACGTCACAACTGACCACGTTTTCGAAGACGGCGACAAAATTATTGAAACAGAAGAGAAAAGAACAGAAGATAGACCAGAAAAGAAGATCAAAAGAAAATCTGTAGCTAAACTCAAACATAAAATAGACAACGTAGAGAGAATAGACCAAAAAGAGACAAGAGAAGGACTAAGAGACGATTCTGTTGAGTATACTCCACAAAGAGACGTTAAGAGAATATCCAAATTTGAAGTAGATGGAGACACAAATTTCGCTTTATCATTAGTCCCTTCTCTAAAATTAGTACCCTTAGAAAAGAAATTAGATGCCCAAATAGAAATTCTGAGTGTTTTAAAGAAATATAGTTTGAGGGATAGTGAAGATAATATGAGTTATTCCATGATGAAGTATGAAAGGCCTGATCCTTTGACTTCGGAATGTGATGAATCAGAAATGTTATCTGGTGAAGACGATTAAATTTGAGTTATAATTAAATTTTGTGTTTTATTTTCAACTATATGTAATAATTTTATGGGGGGTAGACTTCCTTTGCAGGAGGTCGTCTAGGTGACCCCAACAGTGCCAGTTATCCTACCACTTAAGCAGTGATATGCAAACATTACTGTGCACAGGTAGGAGGGTACTGTAGCTAGTGAAATTGCTGGACTGAAGAGTCTTAACATCTTATGACTCTTGAGTCTTGAGTAAGAAGCGTTGGTGCAATGCACCCAGAATTTCACATCATTGTGAAATCCTAGGTGGCATTGTTGTGATTTAGGGCAGCGTTATCTCTTAACATCAGGAGAGCGTCTTGCTCGTCTTCTTACTTCGTCGCATAAAAATTAAGGTACCCAAAAGGTAGGTAAAAATATAGGTATAGGTACCTCTAATAATGAGTTACTGTTATAATTCTATTCTATTCTACCGCTACTTTATCACGAACAATTTTTATAACTCGTTAAAATTAGTTTTTATTTTTAAAAGTTATCAAATGTTAAACAACAACATGAACACATGTTGTTGTTGTTGTTGTGTGAAACATGAATGTGACATTTCATGTTAACGTGAAATTGTGATTTGACTCTGACAGTGTAAGTAGGGTAACCTATTCTGTTGGAGTATAAACCCCAATTATTATTTTTATTATTATTATGAAATGTTATACAATATTCTCTAACTTTATATAACTGCCAAAATGTGTGTATAACATTAGATATATATAACCGCTATTTGTTAACTGGTCATACTTTTAAATTTTCCTTCTGAAGTTTTGATTTAAACGTATTTGAGCGGCCATTACCGCTTCCTACATCAAACTGCGAACTTAAGATTTATTACTGTTGAAATTAACTTCAAGACTTTTTTAATTTACTCTTTTATTGCTAAAGAAAAAGTTATAAATCATATTTTGATTAATTTCTTTACGTACCAAAGTTTAAAGTATATAAATATGACTTATTTAATTTATTTTATTTCTTACTAGCTGTACCAGGTTTTACCTGTTGTACAGTAGCCTATATTTGTTCCAAGGTCTAAGCTACTTACTTACCAAATTTCAACTCTATCGGTCTACCCGTTTAGCCGTGCGTAAACATCCAAATACATACAAACTTTTACGTTTACAGTATTAGTTTTTTTTTTTTTGAACCACAGATTTTTTTTTTAGAAATTAACATTGGTAAATACGTACGAAAGCCCTTACAATTTTCATAAGCTTATTGGATTATGATATTTTTTTCGCTTACATTAAGATTATGAGCGTTTAATTAATATCCTTATTTTTTAAAGTCAGTCAAATAAGTGCAAAAATTAATACAATAACCAAACCGGAAGTAAGTCAAGTGATACACCGGAAATGTGCGTTTAAATCAAGCACCCGCACCGGACGGATGTCGGGTCAATAAATATGGCGTCGGTTGAACCGCGTCGGTAAATATTACAGTGCTTGTATTGACTTCCGTTGGAATGCTATACACAATTATTTTTATTAGTTTTGTTTGGGTTACTTATTTCTGTAAAATATATTTAAAGTTTAGTTTATTTGTCTGGATGTTATTCTCGTTTTCCCGTTGCACGATTTTCGAATTAATCGCGATTAAAGATTTAAAAAAACCGGTCAAGTGTGAGTCGGACTCGAGCACGATGCACGATGAGTCAGTCAGATTACCTCTTTATATAGAATAGAATGAGCAGAGCAAAGCAGAACAGAGCAGCATAATACTTATACTACCACTATTTAGTGCCAGTTATTCTATCGCCTGAGCAGTGATGTGCAAACATTACTGTGCGTCGGCAGGAGGGCTCTGTAGCTAGTGAAATTACTGGGCTGAAGAGTCTTAACATCTTATAACTCTGAAGTAAGAAGCGTTGGCGCAGTGCACCCAGAATTTTTCCTTTGTAAAATCCTGGTTAGGTTACTAATTACTGTACTAATTATGGGCAGCGTTATCTCTTACCATCAGGAGAGCGTCTTGCTCGTCTTCTTACTTCGTTGTATAGAAACTTATATAGTACTAGCTTATGTTTGCGGCTTTGCCCGCATGGCAAAATCCTTTCTAAGCGTAGGTCTACGTCATAAAACCTATCTATGTTCCAAATTTCAACCCAATCCGTCCAGCGGTTTAGGCTGTGCGTTGATAGATCAGTCAGTCAGTTAATCAGTCACTCTTTCCTTTTATATATTTAGATATAGAAATAACAGGCGTAGTATAGAAGTTGGTACAAATACAAATATATTTATTTTCCATAAGAATACAGAGTACACAAGCATTTCTAATGGACCCCACACTAGGTCAAGCCTGTCTCGTGGGGTCCCTATAACCGAGTTTACAAAATATGCAATTAAGAATAGAGAAGATATAGATAGATATATAGATTATACATATAATAAATTAGATATAGATAAAAGTAATTACATCCACCTTTAAAAAGAAACATTCGTCCGTAAGCGCTTGAAATCAGAATCAAACCATCAAAAATCACCCGATGTCTGGAGGCTTTCAGTTGCCAATTTAAATGCAAAAGCCTCATTTCTCTGCAGCTAAAAAAGGCAGGTTTTAGTACCCTGGGATCCAATAGAATAGATATGGGATTATTATCGAACTAGTCTTAAAGTCTTGTTTTTAAAGACTGCTTTTTGAGACTTTTGCTGCAGAGTTTTTATTTTAAAATTGACTTAAATTAATTAATAGATACAGAATTTAAATTTATTTTATTTACAATTTTGGGAAAACTTACATCTAGGTATATGACTAGGGTACTTCAATATACTTCAATGGACATTTACAAGTTTCCACTTATAAGAAAAAAAATATTACAAATGTCATCGACGGAAAACAAAAATCATGCAAAGTCAGGTTTTAAAGAAACAATACCCCGGTAATATATAACAAATAATAATAATGTATTCTGCAGTGCTACTAACTAAAAAAATCAACAGCTGCAATCAATTTGCAACAAGCGCTTATTTTATTTATTATTTTACAGTAAACACAATCATACATATAACAAAAAAAATAACCATTTGAAGCAAATGCAAATAAATACAAAAACTTAGTAGCAACCAATGACCAAAAAGCTGGCTCTTACCTCGGCCAACGTATAAGTTTGGCCATCCAGAGAGGTAATGTAGCCAGCTTTTTAGGTACACTTCCTGCAGGTCATGACCTCAATGACGTTTTTTATTTATAAGTAGGTTTTAAAATTGTATGATTGTTTAATATTATTATAATCGTAATTAATATATTAAGTTACATAAGTATGTATTTATAGAAATTAACTTATTTAACAAAAAAAACGTATGTTTGGGTTCTTTTCCATCTTAGGCCTATACTTCCACTCTTGCCTTTTTCTTTACACATTTAATCGGGTAAATAATTTCCTAAACAAGACTACAAAAACAAGACCAAGACCACACCCATCTCTAAGTAACTTACATCTCTAATAAGCCCGCTAAGATCTAAATGGATCTCGGCGTTCAGTGCACAGCTTTATTTGTTTCCTGTCTTTAGGTTTTTTACTTTCTATCTAGGATATACCTATAGCTTTAGATTCGTGAGGGTATTAAAATAGGAGGGCTAGGGGGTAGTTCGGGGGTTACTTCCAACCGGTATATATGTAAGTCCAAAATGCCTATGTTCAGCAGTGGACGTCCAATGGCTAAGATGATGATGATGATTAAAATAGGCGGTAAAAACAGTCACCTTAAACCGTATTGGTAATGTGGGGTCAGCTTTAACTGTCTCATGGACTGCTTCCACTTTATTAATAGGTAGGTATTTGTAGCGTCGTAGCCCAGTGGTCATACGTCCGGCTTGTATTTCGGAAGCACCTAGGCTCAAATCTCAGTGAAGCAAAGATTTTCGGTCGGACTCTACCGTGTTTCGGCGCGGCACGTAAAATAGTGGGTATCGGCTGTTTCTTAAAAGATATGTAGGAGGGAAAAAAATAATATTTTTTTCTCTCCCTGCTCGGTTGTCTGGAAGAGATCGCTATTGGCGATAAGACCGCCAACACGCCGTTGTAACACTTAGTTTTGTATTGTTTCAGTTTTAAGATCTTTTTTTGTAATTTTTGTGTTTCAATAGGTAAAGTGTTATTTATCTATCTATATTTTTTTTTTCAACTAGCTCCAAAGCCTCCAATAAAGTAATTGAGTGACTCTTATTGCGCACTCTAAAAACTCCAATATTGCCCAAACAGCCCGGAAAGGACTTCAGCGAGCAATTATTGGCCTATCCAGTGTTAAAATTAAACCAAACTTACTGTTTGAAATTGATTAAATTTCAGAAGAGTCGGTCGGTTCGGTAACGCGGTTAACAGCAAATATTTCTATTGTTCGAACCACTGATTAAACAGGTATTTTGTTAATTATATATTTGTAGTTATGTATTTGTAGATGTGCCCAGCCGGCATCTAAAAGGCCTGTTTTTCAGGTCTAAACTAATTTACACTCAATTATTTTTATGGTTTTTTTTTTGTACAAAAAAATCATACAAGGACCGTGATTATTTTAAGGTTACACTTAGGAATTTTATTTTTTTCAAAAAATTGCTAACATAATTAGTGTCACAATTATCATTGGAAGAAAGAATATATTATGTTCATTCAATATTGATCACGTTTTTAACATTTTTTCATTATTTTTACAGTTTAAGTAGTGTTTGTTTTTAAAAACTAAGAGCAAAAAGATTTCTTACACTTACGTGCCTTCTTTTTTTAAACCATTAGTTCTTGGATAGGTCTTTAAATGTATTTTAGGCCCCAGAATCCATCGAATTTCAATCAAAAAGTTTATCTGTTTAGTGTATTTTATTACTGACGAAAGAACGAATACTACGAATTTTATAAAAAGTATTTTTATCGCAAGCAGTGGGTATACTTTTTCTACCAGGCGTTGATTAAAATTTTCAGTGTTATCAAGATACATAAAATTATATTATAGAGGTAAGTATACATAGAAAAAATGTCACCAGAGCCGTTTTTAAAGTGTTATTGATAATATAGGGATGTCGACTAGGTCAAAATCTAAAAATTTAAGTAAAAGATCTTTGTTTTAAAAAAAAGCTTTTATTGTTATTACCATCCAGCACCAAAGTACTCGTCAAGACGAATCTAATGAGCCGAAACTCGATGGGGCTGCGTCGTTTAGTTACTGTGTCCTACGTCACCTTCCAGCTCCATCATCAGATCAGCTCGATGTCATAATATGCATTGTCATACGATTTATACATGCATGCATGCAATATCAACTAAATCGGATACTGGGAAGTGGGTCAAATTAAACTTGCAAGATTTGATTACAGACTGACAGACAACAGACAGGTGAAAGTTAATAAAAGTTTTAAAAAATATAAGTAATAAGTAATAGATCCTTGTTTTTAATAATAATTAAAAAATATATCTATATCTGGGTTCGTATAGTATGTTTGTTAGTGATAAAAAAAATTCGAGAGACAAAAACTGAGATAAAAGTATTATGATATATTTAATATTTAAGGCTCTTATCCCGGCACTACCATCCGTCACTCACCGAGAAAAGAGCCTTAAAAACCCCGCACACTTTAAAATCAGGCCCTGTGCTCTTTGTAGAAATGCAACTTACACACTCGACATAGGAATCCAATAAAGGCGACTTGAGAGCTTGGAATCTTAAAGCATTTAGAATAGAATAGAAAACTCTTAGATGCTTTCATTTAGATGCTTTGCGATTTAGGCTTTAACAAGAAACTCTGCTTGACCTCTAGAAATCTAAATATATGACCATAGTAGAGGTTGGTTGGTTGGTGGTGAGGAATTAGAGTCAACATTTTAATATTATTGTAACTACATAGTATTTAACATACGTATTTAACAAGCGTGCTACAACTTCGACTGCATCGTCACTTACCAACAGGTGAGATTGCGGTCAAACGCTTGTTTAGTCTGCTATAAAAAAATAGTATAAAATTAAGTTTCTTCTCGCGACTGTTTGTCCCTATGTATGCTTATATCTTTAAAACTAGGGAACAAATATTGATCCGGTTTTCATTGATAGATAGAATGATTCAAGAGAAAGGTTTATATGTATAATACATACATATTATAGTTGAATAACACTGATATTTTTTTCTTAAGCGCGACGAAGTACGCGTGGTTGTGGACCCACGCGTACTTCGTCGCGCTCTTTAAAAAAGGCTAATTTTTATTATAGGTACTAATGGTAGTATAATAATAATTAATGGATGCGGACACCCGCTGGGTGTTCGACATCCTCGTTTAAAGTCCAACGACACCTCTCCTGCCTTCAGCCGCTCTACCAAATGTTGCCCCCTTGTCGCTCCGAGCGTGCGACCGTTTGGGGGGCCCATTTAAATGAGTTGGCGAGTCACCGTCTGCCCATTTGTACGTGTTTTTTAACATAGTTACGGGCAGACGCCATAGTCCTCCATAACACCAGATAACCAGTCCATTAACAACTCATCTCAATAGACCACTCATTTTAGAAACCACATTTTTTACAATAGTCCTACAATAGTTGGTGGTTATACTTTTCGGGTGCATTTTCATAGTGCACACAGGGGTTAATCATCGGCTATTGTCACATTACAATTTAGAGCAAATTGTCAAAAGGGCCTCTACGTGTAGGCTTCGGCCCCACGCACGCCTACCAAAGGACCGGGACACTATTGGCCCGAGATACCTAAAGGTTGACAAACAAATTATAATTATATAATTAGCTACATTCTACAGTTGATCAGTGATGTGATATTGCGTGACAATCACGCTCAATGCACATGCAATAACTAATTGTCAAGGGAAAACCGTATATTTACTGATTATATAAATATTTTATATAGGTATATAATTCTACTAAGGTATTTGTTTCTGGTCTGGGTGTTCAATATCTATTATAAGTGTATGTATTTACAAAAGAAAAGTATATAAGTATTATATCCGTTATCTTAACAACCATAACACAAGCATTAAGTTGCTTAGCTTAGGTTAAATGTCCTGAAATATTCATTTACTTAAAAAGTTTTTTTAATGTCAAAAAACTTGAGAGGTGTCAAGGGACACCCGGATGGAACGAAGTTCCTATAGAAATGAAAATATCTGGCTTGCTTTCTATAAGAGAGAGAGAGAGAGAGAGAGAGAGAGAGAGAGAAAGAGAGAGAGAGAAAGAGAGAGAGAGAGAAAGAGAGAGAGAGAGAGAGAGAGAGAGAGAGAGAGAGAGAGAGAGAGAGAGAGAGAGAGAGAGAGAGAGAGAGAGAGAGAGAGAAACATGCGCACGCCGCACAGCTTACAATAGCTTACTATAGCAAAAAGTGTCGTGACAACTTTTCGTAAGAATTTTTTCTGTCTAGCCCCCTTTCACAACGCGCGATAAGGAACTTCGTTCCAATATAGTATTCCAGTTATTATTTTACATGTCAAATTAAAAATCCTGTTTTTCTATTTATCTCCTTACATAAAAAATAATTTATTTACTCATATAAAAAAGACATGTTTGAGATAACAGTAATAAAATTAGCATCATCAAGATCATGTGACTATTTTTGTACTATTAACAAGTTTTTCCAGTTTGTATACAAACTATGTGTTAATTTGTGGTAGTACGTGTTTTTTTCATACAAATATTAGTGCGTGATAGAAGTTAGACCTCATCTGAATATGAATGTGAACCACGCCCCATTCAATGATGATGGTGGGGTGTACAGACGAGCTGCTTTTTGTGGCCATAATGTAGCAGGGCCTTAACATCAACGCGTGACCTTCTCGCTCGACATAATTTTATGATGAATTTTGAAATATTATGAACTTTACTTTCTGAATATTTTTCTTGATCAAACTTTCAAATATTTATTTTATAAATAAATATTCGTTGTTAAAACATTCATTTATTTATTTTCTATAAGTACACTATGATAAAATACTTCAGAACAACAATTTAATTCTGACTATCAAGTACTAGCAGGTCAGACAAACTGATCTAATTTGGAAAGCTAAATTGATTTTTAACTTTGCCAGTGATTGTAAAAAGCAGCTAGTTTCCAAAAAGTTGCGAGAAAGTTGCAAATGCCAGTTGCTGCAATATTTGCTCTGTCAGCAAATTGCCTTAGATCGTGCCGTTTCTGAAGTTAATTAAAAGCAACTTCTCTCAATAATTGCTCGTCTGTAACCTCCCATACAACATAGCAATCGAAGCTATTACGTCTGTCGATTTAAAAACAATAGGTTCAACCGCGCCATCGATGCCAGTACTCACTCATACGTGCGGCAAACCATACATACAACTCCATACATTTTGTATGGAAAGTGTCAAGTGACTTAGAGAGGATAAAATTATATAATACAAGTAATAATCGAAGTATACTGTCATACAACTTCATACATTTTGTATGGAAAGTGTAAAGTGACTTAGAAAGGAAAAATTAAAAAATATCAAGGAAAAAGATTACCCACTAACTAGTAAAGCTGACCTAGAGAAGAAAAATTGAAGACAAGGAAACAACAAATCAAATAAAAAAATAAGCAAGTGTACTCTCATACAACTTCATACATTTTGTATGAAAAGTGCCGGATTGAAAAATTCAAGATTTCGACAATTTTAAAGAAAATTTCAAGGCTACACGAAAAAATGTCCGACACTCCTTCATACAAGCTCATACATTTTGTATGTGACGTTCCGGATTAGTTCGAAAGTGAATATAATAACAAACAGGGCTCGTCAAGAAAAATACATACGAAGGTTTAAAAATCGTGTGTCGTACTGAAATACGAAGAAAGCAAAAGTTAATAGAAAATATTTTTTACACAATATGAAAAAGGAACGCCTATAAAATTGAAAAATTTGAAACTAGATTTTAAAATCTAATGCCGAATTACGGAAGTTATTAATTGTTTTAAAACTACAAAACCGTTAAAGTGAAAAAGTTGAGACTAAAATTTAAAAAAACTAGTACTGAATCGCAGCTGATAATTTTCAATAGCAACTGATCTTGCAACGGAATTAAAAGAAGATTACGAATAAATAACAAAATGCTGTGGAGATTTTTGACCTTCTGTGTACTAGTTAGTTTAGTACTATTCGTAGTACTTAGTTGTATTCATGGACGTCCAGTCATCCATCTATTCTTTCATCGATGCTGCGAGGAAAACATTGAGAACGATCAGGTGATTTTCGAGAATTTTGGCAACAACTTCTTAAAGGAACGCCTTGTAGGAGCCGATGTTATAGAAGTAGACAACGAAACGCTGTATTCTGAGGAAAATACAGAAAATTTAGAGAAGTTACGCGAAGTTTTGTACAATGTACATGATCCTACGTTTAGGAATAATACTGAAAGTTTTGGGACTTAGTAATGTGGTGGAAAGTTTGGGACTTTGATGTTAAATTGGAGATGTGATACTTTGAAGACTTAGGGTTTATTTTATCCCCTGTGTGGTGCTCTAATTTGTGAATTAATAAAGCGACTTTTGAATTGTGCAGTTTTTTTATTATACATCCGATTTAGGGGAGCGCAGTGCATACTTTTTATGATAATTAATGGAATCAGGCGTTACTTTGCGGAAATCCATTATAAAAAATATTTGTTACTAGCTTATGCTCGCGGCTTTGCCCGCATGGACAAATCCTTTCTTAGCGGAGGTCTACGTCATAAGACTTATCTGTGTTCCAAATTTTAAACCAATCCGTTTAGTGGTTTGGGCTGTACGTTGATAGATCAGTCAGTCAGTCAATCAGTTACTCTTTCCTTTTATATATTTAGAAGATACCTAATGAGTGACAAGGCGATAAAATCAGGTGCCTGATGGTATAATGATTGCCCACAGAAGCAGTGCCACCAAGTGTTTTGAAATACAAAATTGTGCGTTTGTCACCCTTATATACATATATTAGTTGTTGAATTTCATTATGGCCAGTAATTTCCTCATTGATCTCAGTCCGTAGCACAGTAATGCCTCCACATTACTCCATTATTTACTGGGGGTAGACTTCCTTTGCAGGAGGTCGTCTAGGTGGGTACCCCAACAGTGCCAGTTATTCTACCGCCTGAGCAGTGATGTGCAAACATCACTGTGCTCCGGTAGGAGGGCACTGTAGCTAGTGAAATTACTGGGCTAAAGAGTCTTAACATCTTATGACTCTTGAGTAAGAAGCGTTGGTGCAGTGCTCTTAGAATTTCACATAATTGTGAAATCCTAGGTAACACTGTACTGATTATGGGCAGCCGTTATCTCTTAACATCAGGAGAGCGTCTTGCTCGTCTTCTACTTCATCACATAAAAAAAAAAAAACATTGCTTGATGGATGAGTAACTGTACGTGAGGTACTATAGAGCTTTTTAGTCTTCACTACATGACTGAATTACTAGAAGGAAGGGAACCGCGGTATTACTAGAAGGATGATCTCCACCTCCCATGGTTCTACCTCTGCGGCGTACGGACAGAATCGCGGGGTCTACGCGGTACTCGCCTCTGGCCCCGAGGGGTGCTGGCTAAAACAAACCGCGCGGTTGCTTCTCTACCCCTTCTTTTTTCCCGAGGCAGGTCATTACGCGTACCACCCTGAGCAGTAGTGTAATGCTAGTCACAGGGTGTTTATGTGGGACTCCCCGCCGGAGAAACCGGCGGATATACCCACTGAAACCCTCCAGCCTTCTTTCCAGGTCCTTCCAGCCGCTGTTTAGCGGGGACGACGAAGGTACGCTCTCACATTCATCTCCGTTTGCTGCTCTACCCCTACAAATATTTCCATTAAAGTCCCGGCCATTCCCATACTTCTTCTATTATGGCCTGACCCTACTACTTACCGTCTTCCCCCCTAAATAGGACTTGACGACAAACTGGAATGATGATAAGTAAGGGATCTGGACGCGCTCAAAGCTCAGTCATGGCAGGAGATGGCCCAGAATAGGGAAGAGTGGCATGTTGTGTGAGACCAAGACACAGTTTGGGTCGTAGTAAGTGAGAATAAAAAACATAGTTTTCTTAGAAAACTACAATATTATTTACAACACAATATTAAATTATTCAGCGGTATGATTCAGAACTTGTTATGCAACCCGCGTCGTCGGCGCGCTGCTATCGCCCTTGAATTTGCATACTAATGGAATTTCTATGGTTTTGCGCGTCTAACGAGAATGGGAACTACAGCTATTGTATAAATAAACAAGCTTACAGATTCTTTTATTAAATAAATAGATAAATAAATAAATTATATATCAAGACATTACACATAGCACCACCTAACCCCAAGCTAAGCAACTTAATGCTTGTGTTATGGTGGTTAGGATAACGGATATAATACTTTTCTTTTGTAAATACATACTTATAATAGATATTGAAAACCACCCAGACCTTCTGGTCCTTTTAGTCCTTTCTGGTTTGTTTCCACAATAAATGTCTTTGGATCACACAAACATTTATTGTCCCATGTGGGGATCGAATCCGCAACCTTCTGCGTTACAAGCTGATATTAGCACACCGCGCCACAGAGGTCGTCGTCAAATCATTTCGTAGAATTAAAATAGAAGAAATAAGGGCGTCGACTACATCAGCAGAACATAATATTATATATTTTTTAAATTAAATTTTACTAGTCGTACGTAAAGTTTACCTGTACGTCATAAAGATCATAAGGAACCTGTCCCACCGAAGGCAAGTAAACGAGTAACTCGGCTCACTCGCTTATAGCCGACCTACACAACTATGTATATGTATCAGAACTACGCACTCGCTCCTCGCCGCTCGCCAACTCGTTTTACATTCTAGCTCTACTCGTTACTCGCTCTCATATCGCCGGTAGGACATCTGCCTAAAAATTAGTGAAACGGCGTGTACTTTAAAACTGGACGAACTCTGTCACATTCGGAAGTAGATCCGCTATATAATATAAACAGTTACGTGTCTGTGTGTCAGTAATCAAAATTCAATGTCAAAATGTAGGTTATTGAAAGGCATAAAATTTGTATTCCTCGTGCGACATTTCCGCTGTATTGATGCACCTATAGGTAGTTATATATTATAGAACCTATAGGTAGGTACCTACTATTATACTTACGTGTTGGTAAAGGTTGTAACGTCATCCTATAGTACTGTTATACTTAACAGTACTATAGGTAGTACTACAGTATATTCTGTGACCATACCACTTAAATTAATTATATATGTAGGTATCTTACTAATATAATAAACGTGTAAGTTTGTAAGAATGGATGTCTGGATGTGTGTTTGTTACTCTTTCACGCCTAAACGGGTGGACCGATTGAGCTGAAATTTGATATAGAGATAGCTTAGACCTTGGAATAACACATGGGTGGGGGTCGGTACAGCGGGTAAAACTGCTGGATGCAGCTAGTTTGTAATAGTTATAAAAATAATTGCAAATCGTAATTGAAAATATTATGGATTTTGGCTGAAATTAATGATAATTTAATTTAATAATGTAAGATAAAAAAAATCTTTTATCTTTTCAATTTAGGTACTTGATAGACTTTTTTTTCAACATCCCTAAATATGCATATTTAGTGAACTTGGTCAAAGGGACCCCACGAGACAGACTAGATCAACAAGTGTTGAGTCCATTAAAAATCCTTTTTGTTTTGTGTTCTTCTGGAAAAGATTTTTGTCGGCAAAATAAGGGAATTTTATATTATTTAGGGCTAGTATTAAGAAAAACAACAATATTTATCTCAATTATTTATTCCAAATGGATCCAATCAGCGTATTTCCTAAGGTCAGTGAACCAAACGTGCTTGTCGATACAGAGTCCCCTGTCAGTGGTGTCCCCTGATCTGATCCCGTAGAGGAAGAAGGACTCTTCTTGTTTGGCTGCGAATACGCCACCGTAGCTCGGGCATAAGGCTACATCTGCAAGAAAAAAATTACAAAGAAGTTATGGTGGTAAAACATTACTGTGCCTCGATAGGAGGGCACTGTACGTAGTGAAATTACTGGGCTGAAGAGTCTTAACATCTTATGACTCTTGAGTAAAATGCGTTGATGCTAAGAAAGTCCTGGGTAGCACTGTAGTGATTATGACTAGCGATGTCTATGCCCATCAGGAGTGCGTCTTGTTATTGGTGCAGTGCACCTAAAAATTCACATAATTGTGAAATCTTAGGTCCTTAACATCAGAAGAGCGTCTTGCTCCTCTTCTATCACATAAAAAAAAATGTATTATCGCACTAAATTTAGACTAGTAGTTCGCCACGAACTGGGACCTCGCAGACCCAATTTCATTGAAAATGTTAAAACCTTAGATTTTTAGGTTACATCTATACCTAAAGGTAAAAATATAATGTACCTATGAAGATTTTACATTAATGGAAACTTTAACTTTAATAGTCGTAAGTAAGCTAGTGCAGACAGCCGACTGAAATGTGGCTGAGGTCCGCACCAACATCCTCATAGATTGTAGCTCTTGTATAGGAAAAAGTTGCGAACCACTGCATTAGAAGAATCTATATGGCTTCTAGCAAATTTTTTAAACGTTTTTAATGAGGAAAATATAACCATAAGATTGATATCACTAATAATAACTACTCGTAACATCACATCACCCTGAAAAAAATATCTAGTTTTACAACAAACCAATAACGCGACTTTACGACTATACCTACCTCTTATTAATATATTGGAGCAAATTCCAACATTTTCGTCGTAGCTTAGCGTAGTAACTTTGATCTAATCTGTGATTTTTAATGATATACCATTCAAACGAACAACAATTTAATTTAATTATGTGCCGCCTTTTTTCGTTCAAAAAAAGTTAGCAAAAAGTTAAGGTCACAGGGTGGTACCCATCCAAATACGTACGTACATAACATTGCTTCACTTCGATAATTACGTACTTTAAATAAAGCCATTTTTTAAAACATAATATGAATTAATTACATACGATTAGTCTTCAGATTTTGTCCTGAATCTGAACCTAAAATAAGTATATGTATTCAAAATCTGCCAAACTTCATAAACGGCAACTACCCTATGAATTTCGATTTATTCGGAGGGTTGAAATGTATGTTTTTGGAGCATAAAAGCAAAAAAAAAAACGAACGGCAGCGTCTTAAAATAGATCTAAATATGTAATTGTAAAATTTACTTATAAAAGTAGAGCAATGTAACCTTGAATAAAAAATTTGAGTGAGATTTAATGAAGCCTATTATTACTTATCATTTACGTAAATATTATATATGGAAAGTACTACAAAGCATACCAAAATTAAAGACATAAATAATATTAAACTCTTGGATGCTTGAATATTACTATAGCTATAATTATATGAACTTGAAAATAGGTAAATTAAGTGCATACTTTCACCGGTAGGGTCTATTATATGTCATATCAAACTTAACGTTTCAAATAAATAATATTTCTGAACCTATCCTGCACTCTGCAGTCATTTAAATTCATATTATTGTGTATGTCAGTTCTCATGTAATCGATAAACATCGTAATTTAATAATCTCTATAGCTCTACAATCCTTGCAGCGATTTGGCTCATATTTGGACTTGAGAATTATTTTAGTTTGTACTACTTGTTTGCAAAGTTCCATCAAGATTGGATTAACGGTAACGTTGTAATCAAGCAATTTCTAAATCTCTAGAACCCTTCGACCGATTTGGCTCATGTTCGAACTTAAAAATTCTATTGTTTCATACTACGTGTTTGCTAAGTTTCATAAAGATTGGACTATCCCTTTTCAAGTTATCGCGTAACAAACATATATACAAACATACACTTTTGATAATATATTTATGTCGGTTATAATAAATGTTTATATATTAGAAAAAAAAATATCAGCGCACCAGTTTTTTAATTATCGTCAGACCTATCGTAAAGACTTTAAGTCATCTATACTCTGCAACCCTGGAGGCTATTTGCATATTTTTTTTTACTAAAATTATCCAATTAACTTACTTAACTTGTGTGTAAAGTTTCATTAAATTTGGATAAACCGTTTTTGAGTAAATGTCGATCCAACTCAATCACCAGAGGTCAACCGTTAAACTGGTCAAAATGCAGGCTTTTCGCGGTTCTCGACTCTAAGACCTCGCTTCGCTCGGTCGATTAAGTATTTATAAGTTTTAGATTATAGGTTTTGTTTGTAATGTTTTTTAATAATTATTGTCTGTTAATTTTAATCATTTAGCTGTTTGAATAAATACCTAAAATGGTTGGAGTCAATATACTGGAGGTTTATCACACTCAGCACCATTTATTCCCAGAAAGTAATGAATTAGATTTACTAGGTTACCTAGACCAAACGTAGCGCAGAACATATTAACGCCAGCGTCCCTAGTGTTGCAAGCTTTGTGCTCCTTATCGTCTAAATATATTGGCTCCACATCTCCTTGCAGGTTCCACGCCGTTGTCTGAAAAATTATTATACAGGTAAGTAGGTATATAATACCAGGAACTACATAAAAATGCAGTGGAAATGATAATACAGTATATCTGTTACAACACCACCAACCCGTGTGAATATCATAACATTCTCCTCTCCCTGCACGGTTGTCTGAAAGATATCGCTCTCAGCGACAAGATCAATTGTTACACTCTTTCTGTACCTTTATTATTTTATATTCATCATCATCATCATCATCAGCCTATGTTCGTCCACTGCTGGACATAGGCCTCCATGGCACGCCACTCAACTCGGTCCTCCGTCTTTCTTCTCCAACCACTCCCAGCGACCCTCCGGATATCATCACTCCATTTTTTATTGTGGTATTTCAATAAAGGGTTATCAAACGTGAGTGTTATCTATATTAACTATGTAAACAAACGACTAAAACTTACGGATGTAATGGTCGAAGCTAGGCTAGACCCTGGGTTTCGGACAATTACGATGTCCTTCATTGTTTTTTTTTGATAAATCCGTTAGTTTACATAGTTGAAGGGTGATCAATAGGTCAAAGTTTGAATTATAATAGTCGAAAGTTAAACAGTTAGGCTTCGGCAGTGGTTACCCTCTCTACAGCTAGTTACCCTCTGAACAAAACCGCATCGCCAAGCTGACCGCTATTATTATGAATGTTTTCCAGCATAACAAAAAGAAACGAGGTAGGATTTATCCCGCCAACTAAGCTTAGTTTGCTACCATCTACTGTGGCTTTAGATCAGTCATAATTACTGAATTTACTATCATCTTCCCTGTTGGTCTTTCCTTCCAATTCCTTAATCTTCCCGTACAAATCGTCATCATCATCATCATCAGCCTATGTTCGTCCACTGCTGGACATAGGCCTCCCCCATGGCACGCCACTCAACTCGGTCCTCCGTCTTTCTTCTCCACCCACCCCCAGCGACCCTCCAAATACAAATACTTACCACTAATCGTTCTACGTCTTGGGTATCGTTACCAATCGAAGCAGGCTGTATAAGCTCATTAAACTCTACAGCATCTTCTAGAAGGAGCAGCGCCAAGTCATTCTCGAAGAGACCATCGTTCGTAAAGTTCTCGTGCGTGATGATTTGTTTTATCTGAAAGCGATATATAACGAATAAGTAGAATAAGATAGGGATTAAAGGGTGTCCCGTCGATGTATGGGAAATTTTAGTTTTTGAGCTACGCTAACGCAATTGCTGTCGAAAGTTGCGTAATTAAACACATATTATGAATAATTTATAAAATATGTATTTTTTTTGTCATCTTGAGGGCTCCTCGTTTTGAAGTTTAGAGAATCGCCGATTGTATGGTCCTGATGATGATGATTATGAAGTCAAAATCAATGTCAAAAGATTTTTTTTTATGTTAAAATAAACCACAAAGAAACAAACAGCACAAAACAAATTCCATTATAAATTTATTATCATTGAGAATTTGAACTTGATTTTATGTCAAAAAAAAATATAATTTGTCCGTTCCCACTCGGGTCCCAAAAGGGTCTTCAGTCTTCGTAGACAGACGAACGAGTGTTTCTTACAGGTACGAAACCCCTAGAAACATCTTTTAAGATCAGGCAAGATTTATGTCAAAGGCTAACTTATAAACCATAAGGGCCATACCTCACTGGGACGCCATGGCGACGTGGCCAGCGACGTCGCCAACTAGTTCTTATTGAGATGTATGACGGCTAACTCATTTGGCGACTGACTGGCAACAAGGAACGCCATACATACCCATGGCGACGTCGCTGGCCACGTCGCCATGGCGTCTCGGTGAGGTATGGGCCTAACACTCAACTTTCGCGATTTGAACTCAAATGTTTCTAATTTTGAATACTTGGTTTCCAACGCAACTTTGCTAAAGGTTACTTACTTTTACCGTTCTTTCTCTATCATCCATGCCTAACAGAGATCTCTTGCCGAGTATAACTAGAAGATCGTTGGCATCTACTGCAGAACTGTCTATGTTCACACATCTTGCAGCTGAAGCAAAAAAATGACATGTTCTAAGTTTGTTTTTGTACATTTTTGTGTTTCAATAAAGGATTATCTATCTATCTATCTATCTATGTTTACATCGATCGATTACAAAATAAAACTGGATAAGTGCAAGTATATGGACTTAAATTTGCAACTTTTCACATAGGGCATAGGAAAGTAGGTACCTACCCATAAATTTTGATTTATTCCGAGAGAGCAATACACGTATTTCGGTTGATGTTTTTCTAAGTCAACTGAGATTTTTTTTCAGCTTCAATGGACCGTAAATCTGAGTATATTGTATTAATTTCAACTCGATATCTGCATGCGTCTCGAGTAAAAGGGTCTTGACAAGATATACAGACGGACAAGCGAGTGATCCAATAAAGGTTTAGTTTTTTTCCTTTGGAGGTATGAAACCCTAACAAATTACTGATGATCAATAAAAAATAATAATTGGGGTTTATACTCCAAAAGAACCGATCACCCTACTTACACTTACTTATCAAATATCTTATCAAATAGCGATCACAATAATAATAATTAGAGGTAGTGTAGCTAACCTGTATTATGTGTCTCAGTTACAGGTCTCTATGATTACATATGATTACAAGGCTTGCAACATGACCTAACAACTGCCTCGTATACATTTTTTTACAGGAAACAGTCGCGACCCATTATTTTACGTGCCTGATGAATCCCAACCGTCCAAAAACTTGTTACACACTGAGATTTGAACCCAGAGCCACCGGAGGGCCTATTGGCTAATTCACACCCACTACGATTGATGACAACTTCAATGTACATTGCTGCGTTTGTTAACTTACTCATATTAATGAGGAGGTTTAGGCAAGTAATGTACGCAATTTTGTCTATGGATTCTAGTATTTTACATGTCGTTGGGTGATAGTCAATAGGCCCCCTGGTCTTCGTCAAATAGCGAAGGTGTCATGCGAATTATACATCGCTTGAAAAAAATATATAATCATGTATTTTATGCTAAAAATAAAATTTTAAAATTGGTTCAGGCTTCTTCGAACGAATGACTATTTGGAATTTAGTTTGATTCAATGACGTAGAAGCTTCGAAAAGAATTTAGCCACGCACGTAAAGCCGAGTGCATAAAATAGTTTATACGCATTAAGTGAACAGTTAAAAGAAGCCTTCCTATTTACAATCAACCTTAACCTTAAATACAGTTTCGTAAACTTAAAGTGACAATAAAAACATGTGTACAACTGTTAACGCAAATCGTTTAATTACTTTTATTATTAAAAAAGTGCGTAAAATGTCAAGGCACGACAATGTCTCGGTGTGATTTTAGTAAATTTTTAAATTACTCTCACTGACCCATGTTATTATCGATATTCCTCTCCCTGCAAACTTGCCTGTTTGCTTTTAGCGGTAAGACCGCCAATTGTTATACTGAGGTGTGTATGTGTATTCCTGGCGTGCGACATTATTGCTCGCGTTTTGATATGACGAATTTTTACATTATTATAAATCGTAATTTTTTGAACTTTCTTCAGACCTTCGAAAATTGGGGTTTATACTCCGACAGAACTAGCTACCATACTTACGTCGTCATGGTCAAATCATAATGTATAGGTTGTGTGGCCAACCTATATAATGCAGTTTCAGGTCGCCGAGATGACTACCGTGCCTGCAACATGACCTAACGACTGCCTCCTACATATCTTATATATAGGAAACAGCCGGGACACAGTTTTACGTGCCTTCCGAAACACGGCGAAAATCTTTGTCACACTGAAATTTGAACCCACGGCCTCAGGATTACAAGCCGATTGTACGGCCACTGGGCCACGGACGCTACAAAAGCTAGATAGGCAGACGGTAGGTCATGTTGCAGGCCCTGCAGTAATCTCGGTGACCTGAAACTATAACATATAGGTTCGCCACACGTCCTATAAATTGTGATTTGACTCTGACAGTGTAAGTAGGGTAACCTGTTCTGTTGGAGTATAAACCCCAATTATTATTGTTATTCCTTCTCCACTTATTCTCAGCGACCAACCAAAAAAATTAACTATGCTTACCAGTAATAATAATTTTATCACTCAGCAAAGCGCCGTCGCAATAATACTCGAACTGGTTCTTCATAGAATCGTTCTTGATAAAGATAGTTGCAATCCATGGGTACACCTCCGATATATCAATGGTAGAATTGACACTCACGTCACTCTGAAATTAAAGTAAAAATTTATGAAAGAAAGAAAGAAAATAAATTAATTGCCAACTTTTACACAATTTACTAAATGAAATACATTAAAAGAAAAAAAAAACATTATTTGGCAATAGGGATAGCCTCAGCGTGTAACTACGTCAACCCAGAGTTAGCGTAGTTGCTGGTTTTCAGGCTGCCCCTTTGCTCGAACTAAGATGGTACGTCGAGAGGTTTGTCATAGCGGGTTTAAATAGATACACTTACTTAGAAATTATGAAGATTATTTAGATGAGACTTAGATTTATGAAGAACTAGCCGCGTCCAGCGGTTTTACCCGCAGTACTTGTGTAGCCTATGTGTTATTCTAGGGTCTAAGCTATTACACACTGGAGGAGTGCCCAGCTTGGGTCAGTGAGCGCCGTGCCCTCGTCGCTGTTATGGGGGACGAACTCTCGCTGGCAACCATGGTAAGAGCCATGGTTGCGAGCGAGGAGTCGTGGCAGGCCGCGGTTTCGTTCTGCGAGAATGTCATCTCGCAAAAGGAGATCGCGGAACGCGAACGGGAGGTCACCACCGACCTCCCGATGCGTGCCCGGAGAAGGGGGCGTCGGAGGCGTATCTTCCACGCCCTTCTCCAGCCCCCATAACCTGGGTCTAGGCGGCGAGTACGGGGGTACTCGTCGCCGCAAGCACAGACCCACGAGGTGGCGCGCGCGGTGTTTCCGCGCGCCCCTTGAGAGGGTGGGGTGAAACTCCTCTTCACCCCACCGCGGATTGGTCCTCCTGTAAGTGAGGACCAAACGCCGTCGGGGCAGCGGATGAATGCTTC
The DNA here is from genome assembly GCA_947507615.1 of Hemithea aestivaria. Classification (NCBI taxonomy): domain Eukaryota; kingdom Metazoa; phylum Arthropoda; class Insecta; order Lepidoptera; family Geometridae; genus Hemithea; species Hemithea aestivaria. The sequence goes on along the minus strand of OX382346.1, from coordinate 1,172,801 downwards.
GGCGTACCCGTTGCCCCGGCATTATGGCGTCCCGCAGGACACCCCCAGGTTTTTTAGTGGGTATCCCCGCCGCTACCATCTTTGGCGGGGGAGTCCCACATACCACCTCGCGCCCCCCGGCGTGGGGTGATGATGCGTAACGCATTTTTCCTGGGTCAAAAAAAAAAAAAGGGTCTAAGCTATCTCTATACAAAATTTCAGCTCAATCGGTCCACCCCGTTTAGGCGTAAAAGAGTAACAAACACTCATCCAGACATCCATTTTTACAAACTTTCACGTTTATAATATTAGTAAGATATATCACTAAGCTTTTTTGTAATTATTTGGTTTTTTTTTTTTTTTTTTTATGTTATGAAGTAGAAGACGAGCAAGACGCTCTCCTGATGTTAAGAGATAACGGCTGCCCATAATCAGTACAGTGTAACCTAGGATTTCACAATTATGTGAAATTCTAGGAGCACTGCACCAACGCTTCTTACTCAAGAGTCATAAGATGTTAAGACTCTTTAGCCCAGTAATTTCACTAGCTACAGTGCCCTCCTACCGGAGCACAGTAATGTTTGCACATCACTGCTCAGGCGGTAGAATAACTGACACTGTTGGGGTACCCACCTAGACGACCTCCTGCAAAGGAAGTACACAATATATAAAGTTTATTAAAGGAAGTACACAATATATAAAGTTTATTAAAGGAAGTACACAATATATAAAGTTTATTAAAGGAAGTACACAATATATAAAGTTTATTAAAGGAAGTACACAATATATAAAGTTTATTCTATTCTATTATAATATTGTTAGAAATAAGAGGTCTCCGAATTTCGCTCCAAGCTCAAGTGGCTTCCTATTTGCCATCGCCGGAATGCTCATATTCTGTCTCTCCTCTACAGTGTTCTGTTTAATCCCTCATCCCCGCGCTATCTTCCGGAACGTTTTGAGTTCCTTCATGCGACTCATTCACGCTTACTCAGATCATCGGAGAACCTAACACTGAAATGCCCAGCGCATAGCACCGGTTTCTATGGTGAATCTTTCACTGTGGAATCCGTCCGCCTATGGAATAATCTCCCTGTGGAGATAGGACGTGCGCCTTTACTTGCTTCTTTCAAAAATCGTGTAAAAGCTCACTTCCTTTCATTATAACTAGTAGTTCGCCGCGAACTGGGACCTCGCAGACCCAATTTCCCTCAAAATAGTTATATATACATGGGTAAAAGTTATAAGTATCTACGAAATATAAATGTATGGAAACTTTAACCTATAATATTCGTAAAAGAAAAGGAAAATGCCAAAATTGAAAGTAATGTTAAAACTCAAAATACGTAACGGATATACATTAAAAAAAATCTCGTCGTGCAGCTCGTCGATCACATTTGCACTTTCCATCAGGTGGGATGTGATCAAACGTAGGCCTAATTATTGATTATTTTTTTAAACAAAAGACTTGTGGATGTACTTTACAAACAACAACTTTACATAAAACGGATCCAGTACAACAATGCTTTCAGGATGCTTTTGAGCGCTGTCTTGATACTACAGAGCGTCAGGGATGTTTGCAGATGTTAGAGTGAATGATGGTTTTAATGGCATAATGATATGTAATAAACACATAAACAACAATCCCAATAAGTTTCTTGCTCGTTCTTCTCATAGATATGCTTTTCGAATGAGCAGTAGAGACTCAAAATACTTAGATCTAAATAATTGTAAAATTAACTTTCAAAAGTGAAGCACTGATGAGGCCGAAGACGGTTTCATTTTTAGGTTTTTGCTTATGCCAATTCGAGTGTAATGTGCCCAAACTCGACGGGTTTACTAATAGCCATTAAAGAGGTTTAGTAAACACCTCCTGGCTCCATCATCAACTCAGTGGTACCAAATTATTGAACTGTCATCATATTTCTAGACATTTGGAAAGTTTCATTATGGTACGACAACCAGAAGTTGGTCAAATATTACTTATATAAGATTTTTTTACCGACTTTTATGGAAAACTAATTTCAGCATCTTAAAAATAGACCATGTTTGGAAGCTCATAGCTGGCAACGATTGGAGATAGATGAAAAGTGTTAAAATTTTATGAGGTTTAATAATGTAGTACAACGAAATATCGTATAATGCACAGTTTTTGACATATAAGCAAAAAACCTAAAAATGGAACCTTCTTTGCGTCAACATGGCTATTCACTTATCCGTTGGGGAACCGAACCTAGGACCGAATTATCAAAATGTATGAAATGACGTCTTACGACGTATCGATTTTTGACAACTCGGTCTTTGGTTCGTTTCCCTGACGGATAACTGAATATCCCTGCAGTTCTCATAATATTAGAATCGATAAAACATTGTAATTTGTATTCTCTATAACTCTACAACCCTTGCACCGATTTGGCTCATTTTTGGACGTGAGAATTCTATTAGTTTGTACTACCTGTTTAAAAAGTTTTATCAAGACTGGATCATCGGTTTCATTGTAATAAAGCAATTTCTTTAACTCTTGAACCCTTCGACCGATTTGGCTCATGTTCGAACTTAAAAATTCTATGGATTTATATTACGCGTTTGCAAAGTTTCATGCAGATTGGACCATTGGTTCTCCAGTTATCGCGTAACAAACATACATACAAACATACACTTTGGCTAATATATTTGTGTCGCTTATAAAAAATGTGTATATGTTAGAAAAAAAATTATCAGCGCTCCAGTTTTGAAATAATCGTCAGACCTATCGTAAAGACTTTAAGTCACCTATATCTCTGCAACCCTGGAACCTATTTAGCTAATTGTTTCACTTAAATTATCCAATTAACCTTCTTAACTTGTGTGTAAAATTTCATTTAATTTGGATTAACCGTTTTCAAGTAAACGTCGACCAAACTTAAGCACCAGAGGTCAAGCGTTAAACTGGTCCAAACGCAGGCATTTCGCGGCTTTCGACTCTAAGACCTCGCTTCGCTCGGTCGATAATATCTATATATATTATTTATATATCGCATAGCATAAATCGCGTAGTATAATTGTATGTATTATTATTATTTTATAATATTTTTTTTTTTTTTTTTTTTTTTATGTGATGAAGTAGAAGACGAGCAAGACGCTCTCCTGATGTTAAGAGATAACGGCTGCCCATAATCAGTACAGTGTTACCTAGGATTTCACAATTATGAAATTCTAGGAGCACTGCACCAACGCTTCTTACTCAAGAGTCATGAGATGTTAAGACTCTTTAGCCCAGTAATTTCACTAGCTACAGTGCCCTCCTACCGGAGCACAGTGATATTTGCACATCACTGCTCAGGCGGTAGAATAACTGGCACTGTTGGGGTACCCACCTAGACGACCTCCTGCAAAGGAAGTCTACCCCCGGTAAATATGTATGTATTATAATTTATTATACTTGTTTTAATAGTATGTATTATATATATGATTAAAAATATGAACTTATGTCTCCCTATATATCTTTATAACCACCGTCGCTCTATTTTTATGTATTTCCTTTCCCTGCTTGGTTGTCTGGAAGAGATCGCTATTAGCGATAAGACCGCCAATTGTAACACTTATTTCTGTGTAATTTTAGTTCTAAGCTATATTGTTGTATTTGTGTGAACAATAAAGAGTTTTCTATCTATCTATCTATCACTGTTATGTAATTCTCTTTGATTGTAATTTGATTTGTGTACTTAATAAAATAAAAAAAAAATAATAACATGCAGGTTACTCTGTAAAGCGTCCACAGCTAGTAATTAATAAAAAGCATGTCTTCTTCTTCATAATTTTATTTGTCCTTAATAAAACAACTCTCATGTTTTATTTAAAATACAAATTGACAGAAATTTCAATGTTTGAACACCTTCAATAGAATATTGGAGGCAAATTTCTCGAGAAATGAAATAATTCAATTATGCCAGCAAATATTGGGCGGAGATAATTACTGGGGAGATAGATTACTTCGTTTCCTTTGACTGCGATTGTCAGAACCTTGTTTAATTTATTCTCTACCTAACTGTTGGCTGGTAGAATTGTCTAGTTGAAATTCCTAGGCACCTCAGAGCCTTTAATCTGTTAATTTCCCTAATTTTGATGTCGGAGATAAATGGTATTTTTTATTTTAGAAACGTCAAAGAGGCAACTTGTTCCATTGTCATTTTAAGATGACCATTTAATACACCGCCGGGTAAACTTTGGACGCTGTATTAACGTTGTTAGTTATAAATGGAATAACCACTACAGTGCTTAATAACACTTAACTGTTATAATACTTTATCCTGGCGCTTCGCCGGCCGCTACCGCCCTACCCACCCTCCCAATGTCTCGGTCCAGAGATATTAAAAATGTGAAAGTTTGTAAGAATGTATGTATGTGTGGATGTATGTTTGGTTACTCTTTTACGCCTAAATGGGAAGACTGATTGAGCTGAAATTTGGTATAGGCTAGCTTAAACCCTGGAATAATACATAGGCTACAGTACAGCGGGTAAAACACATTCGTGGCCCAGCGGTCGCACAGCTTATCTGTCCCTGGGTTCAAATCTTAGTGTGGCAAAGATTTTTGCGTTGACGCTACCGTGATTCGGAAGGTACGTATAACCGTGGGTCTGTTTCCTATAAGATATGTTGGAGGCAGTCGTCAGCTCATGTTGCAGGTGTTGTAGGAATCTCGGCGACCTGATACTGCAACATATAGGTTGCCACCTATAATTTGTGATTTGACTCTGACAGTGTAAGTAGGGTAACATGTTCTATTGGAGAATAAACCCCGGTTATTTTTAGGGTTCCGTACCTCAAAAGGAAAAAACGGAACCCTTATAGGATCACTTTGTTGTCCGTCCGTCTGTCTGTCTGTCTGTCTGTCTGTCTGTCGGTCTGTCTGTCTGTCTGTCTGTCTGTCAAGACCCTTTTTCTCAGGAACGCGTGGAGGTAACAAGCTGAAATTTATTGAAAATACTAAAATCCATTGCCTCTTAGAGCTGTAAAAATTTCAAACTTCTGGGCCAACGCAATCAAAAGATATAGTCGAATATGTCGCAAATTTCAGCAAATTTTCGACATTACCAAATAAATCAAAACCTACGGGGCACTTTCCGTAAACTCAGAATCTTAAAATTTGGCACGAAGTAACTCCTTAGAGCACAGATAAAGGAAAAATTGCGAAAACCATAAATTTTTATTTGCATCATATGAAAAAAATATTTTGAATAATTTTATACTTACTACCCCTTTTCTCATGAACGCGTAAACGTATTAAATTGAAATTCATATCAAATACTCAAGTCTATAATACCTTTAAACTGTAATCAAATCAAACCTCTATGTCAACGCATTCAAAACAAACAGCAATTTTAGTCGCAATTTTAAACTCGCAACTACTCTCAAAAAATCAAAACCTACAGGGTACTTCCCGTGAACTTATAATCTTGAAAATTGGCACGAAGCAACTCCTAAGAGCACAAATAAAGCAAAAGTTACGAAAACTGTACATTTTTAGTTACATCATATAAAAAAATATTTTTAATAATTTTATACTTACTACCTTATTTCTCATGAACGCATGCAGGTATTAAACTGAAATTCATATCAAATACTAAGGTCTATAATACCTTTAAACTGTAATAAAATCAAACCTCTATCTCAACGCATTCAAAAGAAATAGCAATTTTAGCCGTATTTTTTAATACGCGACTACTCTCAAGGGAATCAAAACCTACAGGGTACTTGCCGTTAACTCAGAATCTTGAAATTTGGTACGCAGCAACGTCTTAAATCATAGGCACAGGAAAAATTGCGAAAACTGTAAATTTTTAGTTACATCATATAAAAAAATATTTTTATTAATTTTGTATTTATTACCCCTTTCCTCAAGAACGCGTACAGGTATTAAATTGAAATTCATAGCAAATACTCAGCTTTATAATAACTTTAAGCTGTAAAAAAATTAAACGTCTATGTCAACGCAATCAAAAGAAGCAGCAATTTTAGCCGCATTTTTTCAAACTCGCAAGTACTCGCAAGGGAATCAAAACCACCAACAAAGGTATATAATATTATACCCACTTTTCCTTAGGGTTCCGTAGAAACCCGTAGGTTTGTACGGAACCCTCGGTGCTCGAGTCGTACTCGTACTTGACCGATTTTATCACTAATATATATTACTAGCTGCCCCCAGCGGTTTAACCCGCAGTACTTATGTAGCCTATGTGTAATTCCAGGGTCTAAGCAATCACTATACAAAATTTCAGCTCAATCGGTCTACCTGTTTAGGCGTGAAAGAGGAACAAACATTCAGACATCTTTCAAACTTTTACGTTTATAATATTAGTAAGAGAAGGAAAGGTTGTGGTGACTTGTAACGTTTCCCTAAACACCAGTGGCATGCACCATCATATTACGGACGTATAGACAGTAATGTATTGTGCTCGGTTGATAGCGGTTATCACGCGAGCCTGGACCATCCATCAAATGTACAATGGATGTGCTGAGGTATAACATTTGCGAAGATTCTGATGCGGTATATTAAATGGCTTTATTTAGCCTAAACTGCGGACTTACACAAGCGCTAAAAAAAAGCAATAAAAATTTATTAAGTAAACTATCAAACCGATAATAAAGCGAATGTAAGTTTAAAATAAAATTTTAAGAACTTGTTCTTTACGTGCAACTCACGATACGACGAATTTACTTTTTTTTTTTTTTTCTAGCTTAAGTTCCACTATCGCTTCAAAATCTTACTAACTGCTTCTTCTTTAAACTTTTAAATGTTATGTGTTTTAGCTATTGTAATGGATAATGTAACACAAATTCTGTATGTTTATTTTATATTTTATTGTATGTTTTATATAATATGTTTTCTGTATGTTTTACGAAACATTTCGTATGTATAGCTCAAGTTCAATGGAGTATGTAGATAGTGAAATCGAGTGAAGAAAATTTGATAAAATGTCGGCGTAGCGCCTTCGTTTTAACCTGTTTTCTTGGATATACCTACCACAAAAGGGTTTTTGAAAAAGTTAAATAATATAATATATTTACTCCGTAATTTAAATATTAAAAAACGTATTAATAATTATGTATTTTTGGATTTGTGAATAAAATAAATATGTGGCTGAAATATAACGTTTATTAGTTTTTGGGTGGGGGACACGCTACGTCATTATCCAGTACAAAATGTACCCGAGTTCCGCTATAAAATGTTCAATATTTTTTAATAATCTACTCTATGAACATTTCATTTTATTATTATTCAATTATATTATTACTAGCTTATGCTTGCAGCACTGAATAATTCTTTCTTAGCAGACGTCTACGTCTTAAAACTTATCTGTGTGCCAAATTTCAACCCAATCGGTTCAGCGGTTTGGGCTGTGCGTTGATAGATCAGTCAGTTAGTCACCCTTTCATTTTATATATTTACTAGCTTATGCTCGCGGTTTTGTCCGCATGGCAAAACCCTTTCTTAGCGGAGGTCTACGTCATAATATCTACCTGTTTTCAAAATTTCAACCCAATCCGTCTAGCGATTTAGGCTGTACGTTGTTATATCAGTCAGTCACTCTTTCCTTTTATATATAAGAAGAATTATTCAACTAAAGTTATTATAATCAATCTCATTTCAAATACCACATCCATTAATCTATCTGCTTATTACATCTGCACTACAATGAATGTTCTTCCGAGATCTCCGAGGTTACGTAATTATGAAGAAAAAAAAACTATTTATCCAACAACACGACTATCGTTGTTATTATTGTGGTTACATCTGTATTTATGTGATTTTAATACATAATATCTAAATAATAGTACAGTAAATAATAAAGTCGTTTCTTTTACACCAAAGCCGAATTAAATGATGATATAATATCTCAGCTATTTTTAATTTTATTCAAAAACAAAAAAAAAATATTTCGGACTAATTATGTTTAAAAAAATGTACCTTGTCAACATTCTTCATGTACAACATTGGCCTAAATTCTGCACAAAAAAGAGACGGCGGCGCAGCAAAACGTAAGCAAAAAAAATAACCTATAAACACATTTTTACTTTCAAAAACGCCACTTTGAGGCGATCAAATAATGCTAAATAAAAAAAATTGAAGTTGCATTTGAGTTTGTACTGGCATCGTAAGAATTTTCAAGAATTTTTTTAAAATTTTGTTAAAATTTGACAGTAGGCGCTAGCAAAACGAGAAGCGATTTTGGACCGGAATAACCCGGCTGATCACTAATTACTCGAATCATATCATATCATTCATCTTAATCTTTTTTTAGTAATCTTTTTTCTTAAAGAGTATCGCAATCACCTTTCATTTTTAAGTAAGTATTGCATTTCTTTGATACAAAGGCTAAATTTTTAAATTAATGTATGGTAATATAAAATATAATAAAATAAATAAAATATATCCGTATATATGAATTAATTTAATATCTCATGTCCTCGAAAACAACTGAATCAACAAGGTTTCTTCATCATTTAATACACTAGCACTGTTTTCATTGAAATACAGCTTTATTCATAAACATTGAAGGCTGGTTTGAGACATACGGACAATAAAAACAACAATTTAAAGAAATTTTGAGGCAAATCTGTCATTTTAGAAAGAAAAGATTTTTTAATAATTAGGTAGTTACCTATAGGTTAGCCTTCCACCAAGATCTCGCGTGACGCTGCGCCCGTAGATGACAGCAGACTTAACCAAAAAGGCGAAATAAATGCCTCCCTTTTTCTGACCCAGGAAAAATGCGTTATGTATATGCACCCCACGCCGAGGGGCGCGGGGCGGTATGTGTAACTCTCCCGCCAAAGATGGGCGCGGCGGGGATAGCCACTAAAAACCTGGGGGTGTTCATGCGGGACGCCATAATTTATTTATTTATCAACACATGCAGGTACAAATAATTAGTTCTTAATTAAGTTAAATGAGTCCTCTACATACCCTGTTAGGGCGCTAGTTGTGTGCGAGCATGCAATCTTTACAGTTATTGAACATTATGTTATGATTTTACATTCTTATATGACAATACAAAGTTATAAGAATATGGAAGTAAGTAGTATGAATAATAATTACAATACTATATGTCATGTAATAATATATTCAAAATTAATGTTATATTCATAGTGCTAAATTATTATTATTAATCAAATACTATATTATTGTTTATCATATTTACATTAAATTACTATATAAAAGCCAGGGCAGCGGGTACGCCGAAGAATCCGCGGCACATAGATACCTCCCTAGTTTTACTGAACATCACAGCGGAACACAATCTTTAAGAAGGTGGGATAAAACTAGGCTTCACTAACCATCACACAGTCTAATGACCGCAAAGGATGAAAATATCAAAAATGTTTTCAAAGCCGTGTGTAACATTGCGCATCAATGCGTACAAAATCGATCATTCCACTCACAAAATACACGTACAAAATGTCCGACAAAAACAATTTTCTGTCTGAAGCGTTCCGTTTCACGCAAGAGTTGAACGTTACAATTTGTCGTTGTTTTTCATCCGCGCCAACTGTGTGTCTCGCGTAATTAAAACTAAAAATGAATATTTGGAATTTTAGGGCACAAAAACATATTTCTAGTGAGCAATATCGCTATTGTTTGAAGTTTTTTATTACTTTTTATCTCACGTTAAATATATGCAATGGTATTTTAACTTGATTTCGGAAAACCAGATTTTTTACATTTTTAAGACTTTAAAATAATAGATAATTAGAACGTAAATATGCTAGATTATACCTATGTAAGTTGACGCAAAATTAATCAAATAGGTATTTTTTAATGTATGGACACATCCCATTTTCTCCTTCTTATATTAAAAAAAATTGGATGATTAATTTTGCATTATAATGCAAAATATATTATAATTTTTTTTTATTCTGCATTATTATTTTGCGTGATTTTGCTTCTGTTATTACAGAAGACATCATTTAAGACTTTTTTTTATTAACTTTGTGTGGCTTAGCATATCACTGCGGCCAGAAATGACCTATTGTGATCACCACTTTGTGGGTGAGAAGACCCCATTGGCACGGCGTTATACTCGTAGATCCCACTGACCCTTGTAGCGTCGAAAATGTAGAAATAATACATATCTGAAGTGTGAACAGTGCGTATGTCCTCAAATATTACGAAAAGTATTATAAGAGAATTTTATGACTATAGTTTTTTTTTGCTATTTATTTTTAAGTTAAAAATCTTCATTTTGGAACCTTTTGGAAGACTTACCGTTTTGGGTTTAGGTATATTTTATGTTAAAATTATTTGAAGTAGGTTGAAAAACCTTTAAAACTCGAACACAACATATTATTATGTGAGAGCACCAGTAATTAATTTTATACGGAAATTAGTTTAGGTTGATTGTTAGTGTTGATTATTTAGTAGCATTTTGTTAACTAACGTCAAAAAAGGAGATAAGATTTCGCGTGATATTAAGCGACGATGCGGCCGTAAATAGTATAAGTTTTAACCTGGAACGTGGATCAAATCCCTCCCTGGCTTCACTGTACATCATACCGGAACACGATCACAATGCCCGCTTGGCGACACGGTTTTGTCCAGTGGGTGGTAACTAGCCACGGCCGAAGCCTACCACCAGTACAATAGAATAGGAAAAGATTAAAAATAGGCTCTGATACTGTTGAAGATAGGCTACTTCGTGGTCACTAAGCGCCTGGATAGTAAGATCAAACGTCAAAGCAAAAGAAAAATGTATTTATTTTTAAGAGTATTGTAGGTACATAATATGGTAAATTTTTTTTATACAACGAAGTAAGAAGACGAGCAAGACGCTCTCCTGATGGTAAGAGATTACGCTGCCCATAATTAGTACAGTGCTACCCAGTTCACTGCGCCAACGCTTCTTACTTGAGAGTCATAAGATGTTAAGACTCTTCAGCCCAGTAATTTCGCTAGCTACAGTGCCCTCCTACTGAAGCATAGTAATGTTAGCACATCACTGCTCAGGCGGTAGAATAACTGGCACTGTTGAGGTACCCACCAGTCGACCTCGAAAAGATCAGAAATGGTCGAAGCGGCTTAAAGTCCTTTTGAGGTCCCCCAATAATAATAATAATAATAGTCGACCTCCTGCAAAGGAAGTCTACCCCCGGTACAAGAAAAAGTGTCTCAAATACTCTACCGGTAATTCGGTGCACAAATATTAAGTTATATTAAATTAGAAAGGTGTTTAATATAAGAAACTTACGTTATTATTGATATCCCATATAATATCAGCCAATCCTAAGGTATACTCATCCAGGCTTGCTTGAACTTCATCACTAATTCCACTTTCAGTTGCAACATTCTCTTCATTGGTAGTATCTTTGTATAAATCAACATAATCTATTATAGGATAATCAGTAGAATTATCTTCTACTGAATCGTAATAACTTATGTCTTCAGATTTTGGTATTTCATTTTCGCTAATATGTTTGTGGATTGGTTTCGTCATTTTTGGTTTAGTTGACTCTACTTTTGTACTTTTTGTTGTCACGTCTTTTATTTCGTCCTTTTGAATTACTTTATCGTGATCCTTTAGCTGTATTTCAACGTCTTCAAAATCTATATCACCAAAGTGATTATAATCAAAAGCTTTAACGTAAACTTTAGTTTCATTATTAACATTTGTGAATACAGCTTCAGCTCTAGATTTCAGCTTCTCAGTGATATCTTGTGTTATAAAAGAAGATATATCACTTAAAACTTTGTTTAAATCACTGGTCACTACGTCTTTGACTTGCACAAAGTTTTCCGGCAGATCTTTAACTGTAGCGTTGTACTGTATAGCAGAATTATCAAAAAAGTTTTTGAAGAAATTTCCAAAACACTCAAAACCCTCACAGTCACTTTTCACTTCGAAAATGTACAACGCAAAAATGAAAATTAACTTTTTATTCATCTTTGAAACGTTGTTACTCTACGTTTGTTAGTTAACAAATGCATATACGAGTATAGTTGAGAAGAACGTAATTAAGTAAAGAGCTAAAACACAATTTAAACTTAAATGAACAGTAAATAAGGGTCAGAATCACTTGTATCGTGGCCAACCTTGAGAATTCGTGGCCGCATCGACTTTGAAGAGTCATTACGTATAATAGACTAAGCTCAAAGCTTTGACAGAGATAATTGGTGTTTCGTGTCAATTGAGAGTATTGTAAATCGGATTACACGGTGTAGGTGAAAAATTGATGCTGGAGACTGTGCGAAAAGAAAAGAAACGTGGCTTTTTGGAACTTACAGAATTTCCATCTATTTAGTGGGTTAACCTAAATGTAAGTATTAATAATAATTGGGGTTTATACTCCAACAGAACAGGTTACCCTACTTACACTGTCAGAGTCAAATCACAATTTATAGGTTCTGTGGCCAACCTATATGTTGCAGTTTCAGGTCGCCAAGATTCCTACAAGGCCTGCAACATGACCTAACGACTACCTCCGACATATCTTATAGGAAACAGCCGAGACCCACAGTTTTATGTGCCTTCCGAAACACGGTAGCGTCCAGGCGAAAAGTTTTTGCCACACTGAGATTTGAACCCAGGGCCTCTAGACCACAAGCCGGACGTAATACCACTGGGCCACGGACGCTACAAGGTAGGTTAAATTTCAATGCAAAATCGTGCAGAGGTCATGGTGGTCGTATTTCAACTCGATTGTCATGAAGTTACTGAGGGATTTATCCAACCTTCTAGGCCTAGGTTTAATTAGCTAAAACTTGCAGTTACATCGTCGCTTAACAAAAGTCATATTTTTATTGATATTTTTTTTAATTGTTGGTTTTTTTTTTGAAGTTTATCCCTAAACCGAATATTTTATGAATAATTCCTAATTCTAGAATGAAATGCAATACGTCCTACTATTACTACTGCTTAGCGTAGCTAGATTTTCAACATAAATCTACAAGAATTAGAGAATCTTGAATGATGCAATGATCAAACGTGACCTATCTTGACCGAACGAGCAAAAAGAGTGCTAGACTAAACCAATAATTACTAAAAACTATTTGCTTCTGTTAAAGTCCTCAAGACAAGGATATTATTACGAAAAAAAACGCTAAATGTAAAAGAGTAGTGTCTCGCCCTTACGTATTGATTAAAAACTAGCTTGAAAAGGGATTAATAATAAATATTTTCATTTAACTGTTTTTTGAAATGCTTTTTTTCTTCTCTCGAATAATAAAAATTATCCAATTACAATAGAAATGATCAAAATTATAACTAACTATTAATTAACTTGCTTCATAACTTTTATGTCATATGCCTACTATTTCACTTCTTAATCCATTATTTATTCTAATTACTATTTGTTTATCAAATTAACACATAAATATTCATTAAAAACTCGGTATTGTTATTAGCGGTCATTATAAAGTAAGATTTTATGTAATAATGGTTTAATTGGTGTGAATTTGAAGCAAATTTTAATTGTTTCGTAAGTACATATATTTCTCATGTATTGAGAGTGTTTTGAGATGAGAGACTTTTTTTGGCCGGATGGTAAGTGGTAAGAGCCGGATCTTTCGCCGGATGTGAGTGACGTGTTTTTTCGTGTTATACAAAGTTTGGATCGCTGCGTAATTCTAAGTAGTAGATACAATTTTATATTTTATGTGAATGTTATTTTAAAAAATATTTTCCGTGTAATTCTCAACATATAGAAGATCCCAGAGGTTTACTCATTTTTACCTAATATTAGGCAAGGTTTCTCTTTATGTACACATACAATTTTTTAATTATTTAATTTCGCATCAGATTTTTAAGTTTTCATCAAAAGACAGAATAAAATTAAAAAAGAAGACATTACACGCCACGCCACGCTATATTCAGTACAAAAGTAATCAGAGCGAAGCGACGGCAAATAACAGTAGTTCTCAGACTTTATTTTGTCCGGATAACCGGCATAAACATTCCAACCCATCCCTTATCATCCAAATAGTTAAGATTACACATTTTATTTCCACATGCGAGAGGTCAATTTCTTTTTAGGTCAAATATATGTTGGGTCTAGAATTATGAAAGGTCTTCCGCACTGATAGGTATTAGGAAATGGTACCGATAAATTTTATGTAGAGGATCTTTATGAAATGAAATATATGTAAGTCGGCTGATCAGATAGATAGATTCTTGTAGGGCCGCTTTTAATAATAAAATTTAGGTTTACTGGGGGTAGACTTCCTTTGCAGGAGGTCAACTAGGTGGGTACCCCATTAGTGCCAGTTATTCTACCGCCTAAGCAGTGATGTGAAAACGTTACTGTGCTTCGGTAGGAGGGCACTGTAGCTAGTGAAATTACTGGGCTAAAGGGTCTTAACATCTTATGACTCTCAAGTAAGAAGCATTGGCGCAGTGCACCCAGAATTTTACCTTTGTTAGATACTGGGTAGCACTGTACTAATTGTGGGCAGCGATATCTATTACCATCAGGGGAGCGTCTTGCTCGTCTTATTACTTCATTGTATAAAAAAAGGTGATTTTCTATTGCTCTCTAGTAAATTCGAACCAATAAAATATTATTAGCTATGCCTTGCAATTTTACAAATGTCGTAGAGTACACAATTTTAATGAAAACAGTTCTAATTTATAGTTCAATAATATGCTTAAGGTTATTGTTTGTAGGTTGTGTGGGCAACATATGTTATATGATTATTTATATATTAGTTAAATGTTAATATTTAGTGTAAATTCTGGTCTAATTTGTTATTTATTTATTTTAGTCAACAGTGTTTTATATCTTGCAGCCAACGAATTATAGACTTTTATTAATTTGTAAGTTGCAGCATGAAATCGCTAAAATTCTTACAATTCCTGCAACATGACCTAACTACCTCCTACATATCTTATAGGAAACAGCCAAGAAGTCGAACGCAAAAGAAAATTAAATAAATTTACTTACCAATTCCTGATAATTGATTTCATTCAGACTGTCTATTATTTCAACATCTCCATAGACATTTTTCGGGACTAATTTACTTTCAGTAATCAAATCTTTGACAATCTTCTTTATAACTATACCTTCATAAACTGTAGTGTCTTCTATAAATGCATAGTCAACGTAAGTTTTTGGTAACTCAATGTAATCTTGTTCGAAATTTTCTATATTTTCATGTTTCATTGGGATATCTTTTCGATTAATTTTATCAATTATATCAATCGTTGATCCTGTATCTCTTTTACTTAGCAAAACTTCATTGATTTCTTTTACATTTTTGTGAGTTTCAAGATCTGTTTTAGTATTAGTATTTCTTTTACTAATACCAGCGTCATTATCATTAGTCATTGGCTCATTATATTCATTAATTAAAATATCATTCAATTCGTCGTTTGTAACTTCAAAGCCTTTTTCTCCAAGCATTTTTTCTTTATCTATATTCAAGTCTTGAAAATCTTCAATAGGAATATCTCTTTTTCTCCTTTTATCTATTGAAGTGAATGCGTCAATATCAAAATCTATTCCATCTACAGTAGAAGCTTCAATATAATCTTCTGTAGTATAGAATTCTGTTGTTACATCAACTTCTAGGATTGTTAAGTTTAATTCTGATAGTGTGGGTATTCTTTTGATAGTTATATTTGCGTTGATATAATTGTATACGTCAGGCCAGTATCTCGTACTGTACAGTATTGCCAGTATCATGAATAATATTACGAAGAATATCAGGAGTACTGTCAGTCGGATAATTAATTTCATTAAGGATATGTTCATTATCTTCATTTTCATTGCTTTTATGTTATTATATTCCTTTTAAAAATTATATGGTTTTGTATTAAAAATTATGCAACTCTGTGACTGAACGCAATGATGTTTTAATGTGTAATCTAAAAATAATAAATAAACATGATTAATAAAAACAAGACTCATTTCAGAACAGAAATATATGAAATTACAATACATAAAATTTACTCTAGCGGGCACATTTTGCACAATATCAAAAGCACTTTTTAAAAGAGCTTAATTTTTTTAAAGATTTGTGTGTTGTCTACTAAATATCGCAATTAAGAGCGCGGACTATAAAAAATCTCTGAAACAGATTCGTTTCCTTTTCTCGCCGAAGATAATTCTATAACTATTTTATTCTACTATAGGACTACTTACCTAAAAACAGTAAAAAACACCACAAAATAAATAATAGTTATTTTTGTCTTTGTCCACTATTATATTGTTAACAATTTTTTTTATTTTTAAAACAAATCTATTTCAGTCACGGTGTAGTCGAATCAGATTCTAAGGCAGCACTAACGTCATGGGTTTTCTATAGAACATTATGGTGTCCTAAAACGATGCTAACAATAGCTCGTATGGTGACTTAAACTATTGTCAGTGGATTAATTAATTATTGTTTTGTTTATCACTTGTTTTTTTTATAAGGAAGTGTGGGTGGTGCGTCTTTTCCTTGCGTGCGATTCATTCTTTTGATTTTTTTCTTGGTCAAGTTTTAGGTATACCTACTGCTGTGCTAGAAGGTAATAATATATTAAGAGCTTGTTTTTAAAAAGTATTTTCAGTTTCAACGAGTGAAATAGAAAAAAACTTTTTAAAATCAAGCTTTTATTATATTATTACCTTCTAGCAAAGTGCTCGTCAAGACGAATCAAATAAGGCTAAATTCTATGGGGTTGCGTTTAATTACGGAGTTCCTATATACATACATAATATATTATTAAAAATAATTAGTATTAGTAGAAGTATTAGTCTTAACATCATAAGACTCTTGAGTAAGATGCGTTGGTGAAGTGCACTTAGAATTTCACATCATTGTGAAGAGGACTTCACAATGATGTGCCTAGGAAGGCAGCACTGAACGGATTATATATGGGCAGCGTTATCGCTTAACATCAGGAGAGCGTCTTGCTCGTCTTCTTACATCTTCACATTAAAAAAGTGACTGTTTCATATATCTCGAATATATATGTTGTCATGTAAGATAGAAAACTGAGGAATACTGTAAAACTAACGTAAATAATCTTCAATTAGATATGAAAATATTCCTTCTTTATAGAAGGAATGCTTTCATCCCTGTCCCGTGGATGTTCAAAAAAAACAGGAACTGTGATTGGTCAATAAAACTCTGTACGTAACCACGATAATACATACATACATAAATATCATCATCATCAGCCAACGTTCGTCCACTGCTGGACATAGGCCTCCCCCATGGCACGCCACTCAACTCGTTCCCCCGTCTTCCTCCTCCACCCGCTCCCCGCGACCTTCCGGATATCGTCACCCCATCTCGCCCAAGGACGCCCTACACTACGTTTGCCGAGACGCGGTCTCCACTCTAGAACCCGTGTACCCCATTGGTTATCGGTGTACATAAATATAAGGGAAGGCAAGTTATTAAAATAAAACAAATCAGTGAAATTATTTTAATCATTAACCTTTGTTGAATACTGTAATATTGTACATTTAATTAGACGAGTAATACATTAATATTATTATCATTATTATAGTATAATGAAGTCGATAATAATAATATTATTTTATGTTTATACTTAAGTTAAAAGCTAATTTTCATAATTTTAAGCTATTTTCAGATTTTTCACTCCATTTTGAACGCCATTGGACTTGACTTCCGTATTTAACACTAACTTTGAAGATTTTCTGAAAAAAAAACAAGGTATATCTTTAAATTTCAAAAAATAAGATAGGTAAGGCTAAGTTTTTTACGCAAAATCAGGGATCTCTTGCCTCAAATTAATTGAATAACATCCATCTACTAGATATAGAGGTAATTAATTATCAATAATTAATATTAATAATGCCCTATTATTTTAAAATAGCAAACCAAATTTGATTTATATTATCGCGCCTTCTAGGTTTAGTCTAATACCACATTCGAACACATCATCGCTTAAGATCAGGCGTGATCGTGGTCAAATCACTAACATTTAATGAGTTATTTCTTTTTTATAATTTACTAGCTGTGCCCAGCGGTTTTACCCGCAGTACTTATGCAGCCTATGTGTTATTCCAGGGTCTAAACTATATCTATACAAAATTTCAGCTCAATCGGTCCACCCGTTTAGGCGTGAAAGAGTAACAAACATCCAGACATCCTGACATCCATTCTTACAAACTTTCACGTTTATAATATTATATTAATATATAAGTAAGATTCGGTGTACAAATACTTATTAGTACTTCCTACTAATATTGTAAGTAAATGTGAAAGTTTGTATAGATGTATGTTAGTTATGTTACTCTTTCACGCCTAAACGGGTGAACCGATTGATCTGAAATTTTGTATAGAGATAGCTTAGGCTCTAGAATAACATATATAGGCGGTACAGCGAGTAAACTCGCTGATTGCAGTAATAAATAAATTTAACGACGACCTCTGTGGCGCGTTGGGCTTATACCCACCCGCTTGCAACGCATAGGGTTGCGGGTTCGATTCCCGCATGGGCAAATGTTTGTGTGATCCATAGATATTTGTTTTTGTTTCTGGTCTGGGTGGTTTTCAATATCTATTGTAAGTATGTATTTAAAAAATATATATAAGTATTATATCCGTTATCCTAACCGCCATAACACAAGCATTAAGTTGCTTAGCTTGGGGTTAGGTGGCGCTGTGTGAAATGTACTGAAAAATATTTATTAAACCAAAAGCGTACCTGTCATCGAATATCAAGTTCACCAGGTTACACATGGGTGCTTCCACGATGAACCATAATATGCAACAAAATAAACACGATATGCTTATGTATCCCGAACCATCAGTAATCTGGAAAAAGGATACATTAATTAGTATTCATGTTATTAGTATAGAATCCTCATGAGTTTCTTGCTTGTTCTTCTCGTAGAGGTGCCTTGCGAACGAGCAGTAGAGTGTTAAAATAGAAAAATGTATATTGACTTGCAAAAATGCTCTAATGTATCCTATTTGAATAAATGAATTTTGAGTTTGAGTTTGATCATTATCATTTATCATCATCAGCCCACGTTCGTCCACTGCTGGACATAGGCCTCGGTCCTTCATATTCCTCCTCCAGCCACCACCAGCGACCCTCCGGATATCGTCGACCTATTTCGACCAAGGGCGCCCTACACTACAATTGCCAAAACCCGGATGTATGTTTGTTACTCTTTCATGCCTAAACCGATGGAAAGATTGATCCAGGAATAATACATATAGTACAGCGGGTAAAATCGCTGGGCGTAGCTAGTGTCATATAATGTAGGTACTAGTGGAGCCGCACGCACTTCGAAGCGCCTAACAGAAAATAATCAGTGTTTCTCTACTAAATTATGCATGTATTTATAAATATAAACCTTCTTCTTGAATCACTCTATCTATTAATGAAAACCGCATCAAAATCTGTTGCGTAGTTTTAAACAGCTAAACATACAGACATACAGGAGGCGACTTTATTTTATTATCATCATCTCAGCCGTAGGACGTCCACTGCTGAACATAGGCCTCCCCTTTGGACTTCTATTAGGTATATACCGGTTGGAAGCGACCTGCATCCAGCGTCTTCCGGCGACCTTTATAAGGTCGTCTGTCCACCTTGTGGGTGGACTTTATTTTATGTACTATGTAGCTTATATAGTTAAGCTAATAGCTAATATGGATTTTGTATCGTCCGTGGTCCAGTGGTCATACCTCCGACTTGTAAGCTGGAGGTCCTGGGTTCAAATCTCAGTGTGGCAAAGATTTTCGCCTGAACGCTACCGTGTTTCGGAAGGCACGTAAAACTGTGTGTCCCGGCTGTTTCCTATAAGATATGTAGGAGGCAGTCGTTAGGTCGTGTTGCAGGCCTTGTAGGAATCTCGGCGACCTGAAACTGCAACATATAGGTTGGCCACACGACCTATAATTTGTGATTTGACTCTGACTCTGTAACCTGTTCTGTTGGAGTATCAACCCCAATTTTTTTTTTTATATAGATTACAAAACTTACCAAGTGATAGAAATCATATCTCAACGGCGCTCTCAGCGAGTAAATGTTTCTGAACATAAATATCGAGTGTATCATGTAGTTTATGTAGGACAACTTGCTCAATGGCACGAATGCTCGACTGCTCAGGAAGTCGTTGATTATTGCTGGAAATTCATGGATAGATATAATAAATAATATTAAAATAATATTGGGATTGAACAGAAATCTAGGCTAATAGTCCAGTAAAAGAAGAAATGTGGATCGAAAAGTCGAAAGCAGAAAAACTAACTTAGTAACTTTGTTTGGACTAGTTAGGAGATAAACATACTAAAAGTCCCCACCCCTCCGAGGTGAGCCCGAGGGGGAGGAGGCCGAAGAAGGTCCCATTTTTAGGTTTTTTGCTTATATGTCAAAAACTGTGCGTTGTACGATATTTTGTTGTGCTACATTATTAAACCTCATAAAATTTTCTACAACTTCGGCCTTGACACTTTTTATCTATCTCCAATCGTTGTCCAGCTACGAGCTTCCAAACATTTTCTTTTTTGAAAACGCTTAAATTAGTTTTCCATACAAAGTCAGTAAAAAAATCTTACAAATAAAATTTGACCAACTTCTGGTTGTCGTATCATAATGAAACTTTGCAAATGTCTAGAAATCTGATGACAATTTAATAATCTGGTACCACTGAGCTGATGTGATGACGGAGCCAGGAGGTGTCTACTGAAACTCATCAATGGCTATTAGTAAAACCGGCGAGTTTAGGCTCATTACATTCGGATTGATGAGACGTAGGCACCTCCTGGTCCATTATCAGACCCTCGACAGCAAGTGTAATGAAAAAGTCTCATCGATTCGAATGTAATGTGCCCAAACTCGACGGGTTTACTAATAGTCATTGAAGAGTTTCATTGGACACCTCCTGGCTCCATCATCAGATTAGCTCAGTGGTACCAGATTATTAAACTGTCACCAGATTTCTAGACATTTGCAAAGTTTCATTATGATACGACAACCAGAAGTTGGTCAAATTTTATTTGTAAGATTTTTTTACTGACTTTGTATGGAAAACTAATTTAAGCGTTTTCAAAATAGACCATGTTTGGAAGCTCATAGCTGGACAACGATTGGAGATAGATAAAAAGTGTCAAGGCCGAAGTTGTAGAAAATTTTATGAGGTTAAATAATGTAGTACTACAAAATATGGTACAACGCACAGTTTTTGACATATAAGCAAAAAACCTAAAAATGGGACCTTCTTCGGCCTCCCCCCCTCGGGCTCACCTCGGAGGGGTGGGGACTTTTAGTATGTTTATCCCCTAACTAGTCCAAACAAAGTTACTAAGTTAGTTTTTCTGCTTTCGACTTTTCGATCCACATACCCTTTTTGGGCACTCATTGACTGGGCTATAAGTCAATCTATTTATTTAAAATATATTGTTTTAATACATGCCTATGAGACGTCGTTAATTACCGACGAATAAATTAACCGACCTGTAAGTAGGCCTATTGGCTATAACGCACTTGTGTATATCACTATAAACAAACTAAAATAAAATGTTGTTGTCACAGAGCGCGAAATTAAAAGACGTTTTTTTTTTATTTGTCGTGGATATCGTGTTAATGGATTACGCAACAAAGTTGAAAAATACCTTTTTAAATTTAGCGCTCTGGAATAATTTTGGTATTAATAAATTATTTTAAAATAAACTATAACTCCTAACTAGAGTACTCCTAACTGGAGTTTATAATATTATGTCAGTAACTAATGACATTAAAAGGTTTGGATGAACTGTGTGAAAGACGATATGCGTGCTAGGGGAGTGGATGAAGATATGACGGATGATAGAGCAGAATGGAGGAGAAAAATGTGTTGTGCCGACCCTACCTAGTGTGGGATAAGGGCAGGAAGAAGAAGAAGAACTAATGACATTAAAAAATTGTTTACTTACGTAGTGTACCATACTCTGCGACCACAACGATAATACAGATGCCGACAGACCAAACACTTCTGTCCAGTGACGCGTAAACAGCTGCTGCTATGCCACTGTACTCGTTGTTGAAGGAGTTAGCTCCGATACGCAGCACTAACAGCATGAGTGAGAAGCCGAGCACGAAGCCTAGTATTGATGACGACTGGAACAGAAAGCAAATTAATAGTATACTTTTTAAATACATTATAGGTTAGCCTTAGACTTTGATCTCTATATCCATTTTTACCGGGGGTAGACTTCCTTTGCAGGAGGTCGTCTAGGTGAGTACCCCAACAGTGCCAGTTATTCTACCGCCTGAGCAGCGATGTGCAAACATTACTGTGCTCCGGTAGAAGGGCACTGTAGCTAGTGACATTACTAGGCTGAAGAGTCTTAACATCTTATGACTCTTGAGTAAAAAGCGTTGGTGTAGTGCTCCTAGAATTTCACATCACTGTGAAATCCTAAGTAGCACTGTACTGATTATGGGCAGCGTTATCTCTTAACATCAGGAGAGCGTCTTGCTGGTCTTCTACTACATCACATAAAAAAACATGAAAAAGCCCTTTAAAACACGTTGAACTTACTTTAGAGATTGTTTTCCTGTAATCCTGTGGTTTGTAAACAGTCATCAGGTATCCCATCGCCAGCCCAAATAAGTACGAGGTAGCTCGGGCGTAGCTTTTCGTGTATGTCCATTCGTACACTTTATTTCGTGGTAGATCTTGGGCTTCTCTGTAAATTAAAAGGATTTATTTATAATACTAACAAATAAATGGGGTTTATACTCTAACATAACAGGTTGAGCTATTAACACTGTTAGTATCAAATCACAATCGCAATGATTATAATTATATATTATTAATTATTATAGGTTGTGTGGCCAACCTATATGTTGCAGTTTCAATCGCCGAGATTACTACTGTGCCTGCAACATGACGACTGCCTCCTACATATCTTATAGGAAACAGCCGGGACCCACAGTTTAACGTGTCTACCGAAAAACGGTAGCATCTAAAATGTATTTGCCACACTGAGATTGAACCCAGGGCCTCAGGGTTACAAACCGGACGTATTCTGGGCCACGGACGCTACACTACTAATAATAATGATATGCTAATGATATACAGATGATGATGAGGATAGTTCATGATGATGATGATTTATTATCATCAATGGCCTTTTGCATCTATTCAATTCAATTGGTATTATTTGCGTAAATTGCTATACAGATGATTTATTAATGTTTAAGGTACGGCATTTATGAGACTAAATTTTATAAGTTGGAACTTATCGCGTAGGTTTTTGATGCTTGTTTTACAAAATCATTATAAAACCAACCTACGCGATTAGTCCCGACTAATATAAAATTAATATGAGTTTAAATCGCGGAAGTACTAGCTAGTAAAGCCGATATGGGAGTCGGGAGTGGCAATGTCGACCGCAAAGTGCACAGACGAATAATGGAGATGATAATAATGATGACATAATTAAATTCTTACCCAAAATCGTAATACAACAATCCAGGCAAGTCATTCCAATAAGTCAATCCAGCAGGAATCGCCAGTGACAGAACAAAAGCCATCAAGAAGAAGAGGAGTCCTCTTCTCTGACTGCCCTTGTACAGCAAGAATATGATCGTCCCGAATATAGTCAGCTGGTAGTCGCAGCAGATGTACCAACTCACTGTTACACACTGAAAAAGGTGAAATGAAATTAAATATTTATTTAAGAAAAGATGTGATGGTGCATGGTAACACAAAACCGTACCGTTCCGTAGCATAGTAATGTTTGAACATCACTGCGCAGGCGGTAGAATAACTGGCACCGTTGGTGTAACTAGTCGACCTCCTGCAAAGGAAGTCTACCCTCGGTAAGCCAACTGTCAGCTTTTTTTTCTTTGGGCACGCTGCTATCTGTCAGTTCTTATGTTTTACTTACAAATTCCCCCAAAGTATTTATACGTTTCTTGCTAGTTCTTCTCATAGAGGTGCTTTAGAACTAAAATTGACATGCAAAAGTTCTATTGTAGCCTATTTGAACAAATGATTTTTAATTCGGGGCATGCTGCCATCATTCTGTGCACGCTGCTATCTGTCACTGACTTAATTTTTATATTTACTTACAAATTCCCCCGAAGTATCCCTATGTCCAATCATGAGGAGGTTCCTCCACCAGTTGTTGGTGCACGGCTCGTGCTCCCTCCGAGCCATCCGCGGCCAAAGCGGCCCTGAACCCAGGTGCGGGAATATGTATGTGAAGGTGGCCACTGCAAGGGCGTATGTTGGAAGTAACCTGGGGAAGGAAGATACATTCTACTACAATACAATACATATTAATTAGCGTTATATGTAGCGTCCGTGGCCCAGTGGTATAACGTCCGGCTTATGATCCGGAGGCCCTGGGTTTAAATCTTAGTGTGGCAAAAACTTTTCGCATGGACGCTACCGTGTTTCGGAAGGCACGTAAAACTGTGGGTCCCGGCTGTTTCCTATAAGACATGTAAGAAGCAGTGGTCAGGTCATGTTGCAGGCCTTGTAGGAATCTCGGCGACCTGAAACTTCAACATATAGGTTGGCCACACAACCTATAAATTGTGATTTGACACTGTAAGTAAGGTAACCTGTTCTGTTGGAGTATGAAACACCAATTATTTATTAATTTATTATAATAAATGGGTAATTAAAATTTTAACAAATAAACGACTTTATATGATTTACATGGATCCCATTGTCAGATCTGGGCAAAATAAAAATGGCTTCTTAAAAAATACCGGCTTTTAAAAAAAAAAAAGAGTCATTAAAATCGGTAATAATCGCG
This sequence comes from Hemithea aestivaria, assembly GCA_947507615.1. Classification (NCBI taxonomy): domain Eukaryota; kingdom Metazoa; phylum Arthropoda; class Insecta; order Lepidoptera; family Geometridae; genus Hemithea; species Hemithea aestivaria. The sequence goes on along the minus strand of OX382346.1, from coordinate 1,148,126 downwards.
TGGTAAAATCCTTTCTTAGCGGATGTCTACGCCCTAAACCTACTTGTATGCCAAATTTCAACTCAATCCGTCCAGCGGTTTGAGCTGTGCGTTGATAGATCAGTCAGTCACTCTTTCCTTTTATATATTTAGATAAGCTTAGAATTAAGATTACTCGTTAGAAAAAAGTGCAATATCGTGTTCTTAGCCATACATAATTTTAATTTTTTGTGATTTGACTCTGTCAAGAAGATACGCAAACTTACCTCAAGTACCGCTTACAGAGCACCTTCACGGGTTTGCAAGCCTTGCTAGACAACAATCCTTTCATGTGCAGTAACCCTGACATCACGAAAAACGTGTCCACACACGCGTCCAGGTGCAGTAGGTATGAACCGTAGCCGATTTCCACTGCCTGAGGAAATAAAGAAAAAATATTGAAATAATATTAGCAGAACTAGCTGCGCCTACCAATTTTACCCGCTGTACTGTCCTCCTCCTCCATCAGTCGTGGTCCTCGTGTCTGAGGGTCGTGACCTCCTCCATCCATGACCTTCCTTCTTACGATGTTACGCCATCTTGTCCTATCTTCGGCCACCCGGAGAGCATCGTAGACGGTAGAGTCGAGAGTGGTGCGGATCTGGTCCGACCAACGCATCGGGCTTCGGCCGGGGTCTTTTCCCTTCCACTTTTCCAGTGATTACGAGCTTTTCGAGGTTATCACCATCTTTTCTGGCAATGTGGCCGAAGTACTCTAAGATACGTTTCAGGCAGATCGTGGAGAGCCTTGTTCTTGTATTGTCGCTGTACTGTACCTTATGTGTTATTCCAGGGTCTAAGCTATGACCAAATTTCAGCTCAATCGGTCCACCCGTTAAGGCGTGAAAGAGTAACAAACATACCTATAAATACATTCTTACAAACTTTCCCGTTTATAATATTAGTAGGATTATTATCAGAATCACGCATCTTTTTTTATTCATTATAGGTCTTTGACCAGGATCTCGCTTATTCTTAATGATGAGGCCGAAGATGGTGGTAGATTAAACCTAGAAGGCGGGATAAATCTTTACCTAGCTTCACTGAACATCACAACGCACACCAGCACAACGTTGAGGCAGGACCCTTTCGGTGGCTTAGTGATCCTCGTACAGGATCGAAACGGTCGGCACGTAGCCGAAGTAATTACAAGTGAGTTTATGCCGTTTATTTACAAAGATGAATCTAAATACTCACGAATCGCTTAGTGTAAAAAAGTACAGTCAAATTAAGAGCCCCTTTCTAGAAGCTTACCTTCTCAGCATCCATATAGTTGATGACAGCGACGTTAGCAAAGATGATGTAATGCATCACCACCAACGCTCCGCTGGTAAGGGCTCGCATACCGTGCATCATCATCACCTCGTTCTTGCCAGTTTCTGTTAGAGCGTCGAAATTGCGAGTCGGGCAGAAACAGTGCAGCAATTTTGATACTGGAAAAAAGTAATTTGAAAAATAATTTTAAAAAATTAAAGAAGAAAGTAAATAATTTATTTGTTACACATACATACCATATACACTGTTTGAAACAGTGGACAATTAATAAAAATAATAAATAAATGTGTTCCACAAACGAGTCTCCAACTCAACGTAACTCCACTTGATGATCATTTTGAAAACTTTATGATAATAATGATGATATTGAAATTTGACTTACATTTGTAGAGTTATAACACAAAGTCAACATACATTTCAAATTGGCTACAATAATGCATTTTTATTTATTAAAAAAATCTTCTAAGTTAAAAACTATATCATCCACTAAAGGCGTGTGGTTATTCTAGGATCCATGCTACCTACATACTAAATTTTAACCTAATCGATCCAGTTGTTTAAGCGTGACAGAGTAACAAACATCTGTACAAACTTCCACATTTAACATACAAAAATATACTATTGGGATTTTGTGATTCTTCATAATTTTTAAGAGCAAAGCGTCCGCGCAAGCATTGCCTCAAAATAAAGTCGCTAAATTTATACATCTGTGTTTCCTAAGGCACCCAAAACTATGGGTCCCGGCTGTCTTCTATAAGATATATGTAGGAGAGTAGGAGGCAGTCGTTTGGTAAAGTTACATCTTGGCGACCTGAAACTGTAAAAAATAGGTTGCCCACACAACCTTTAAACCTTTTTTTTTTAATGTAATAATTGTACTTTTAGTCATTATTGTTTCTTTTTTGTGTGGCAATAAATGATTTTTATTCTTATTCTTTTATCGTGAGTGTGATTTGACTACGACAGTGTTACCAGGGTAACCTGTTCTGTTGGAACATAAACGCCAATCATTATGTTTATTATTACTATTCATTATTAAATAATTATTACTTACCTTTTATCTTATAAATAACATAATAATAATATTAAAAAGACTCACCAGTAGTATTTGTTTCTTTGTTTTTTATGAAATACGCTGTAATGGCGAATGCTGAGAAAAGTAGTAACAAATACCTGCAAATATAATGAAAAATACAATGTTGATAAATATCGGGGTGCATAGACTTTTACTTTAAAACCCCACGGGATGAAAATATAAAAAAAAATTGATAAACAAAAAAATATACAGGTTACCTATGTATACTTCCTCTAATTAAAAAGCTTTTTTACTAATATATCCTATTCATTACAATAATAGAATTATAGTTTAGCTTTTGACCACAATCTCGTTTGATCTAAAGAGAAGACGGGGACTCCCTCCCAGACTTAATTTTTTTTTTTTAAGCGAATAAGCGCGTGCGCTCTCGTGATAATAAAAGACATAACGCTGCCCATATTAATGCAGAGCCACCTAAGAATTCACAATTATGTGAAATTTAGGTGCACTGCACTCAAGAGTCATAGATGTTAAGATTCTTTAGCCCAATTATTTCACTAGCTACAGTGCCCTCCTACCTGTGCACAGTGGTGTGCAAACATTACTGTGCACAGGTAGGAGGGCACTGTTCTCAGGCGGTAATATAACTGGCACTGTTTGGGTACCCACCTAGACGATCTCCTGCAAAGGAAGTCTACCTCCGGTACTGTAGTTCTGTAGTTACTGCTGTAGTATTGATTGGTTGTTTTTTCTCAATAAAGGCATTTGCCACAAAAAAATACACTTACCAATACACATAAAACATAACCGACTTCTCAACAACGGAGTCCACCGTCTGGCAGTCTCGAGGGTTCACCACAAACTCTTCGGAAGGCAAGTAGGACATCTGGTACAAATGCCTGGTTATTTTAGCTATGGACTCAGCCCTGCAGACTGATGGTAGGCAAACGCCTAGAGAAAGGGTGTTAAGACGAGCGCCGTGGCGACTTTCGCTCTGTAACAAATCAATTTAAAAATGTAACAAGTGTATGTATAATAATGCGGATGAATACATGGTAAATTTATTAATCGGGACGTATCACGCACTGATTTTAATGTATTTTTGTCAAAAACATAGGTCTCGTGACCACGGCTCATGTAACTGAGCCGAAACGTCGAGGTTGGTTTTTAACCCCCGACGCAAAAACGACGGAGTGTTATAAGTTTGACGTGTCTGTCTGTGTGTGTGTTGTGTGTGTGTTTTATGTGTATTGGTAAGTGTATTTTTTTGTGTGTGTGTGTTCTGTGGGATCGTAGCTCCCGAACCGATGAACTAGTTTCGATCTAGTTTTTTTTTTTTTTTAAAGTAGAGTTAGTCGAGAGTGTTCTTAGCTATGTATGTTTGGTGGAAATCGATCCAAGATGGTCGCCGCTACAAAATAGCGGATACATTTTTTTCTACAACCCCTTAATATGGGTATAAAAAGGGCTTAATTTGTAGAATACAACGCACTATAATAAATTCAAAATCTAACATGGCCGCCATCACAAAATGGCGAATTACAAATTTTGCAAGCGTTGCGTGGGGGGTTTTTTAAATTTTTAATTTAATTCACTTGTATATTTGGTAATGTTGTAATACTTACATCAAAATATGTCCTACTAATATTAAAAACGTCAAAGTTTGTAAGAATGTCTGAATGTATGTTTGTTACTCTTTCACGCCAAAACGGGTGGCCGATTGAGCTGAAATTTGGTATTGAGATAGCTTAGACCCTGGAATAAAACATAGGGATAGTACAGCGGGTAAAACCGGTAGGCCATAAGTCCCAATTAATCAAATTTACATGTTTTTACACTAAACTATTCGTGAGTATTTAGATTCATCTTTAATAAATAAACGGCATAAACTCACTTGTAATTAAAAAAATTCATAAAAAAAAGTAGTAATTTTGTTAACACCTGATTTCAAAACATTTTATCATATGACATTGACGTTCATTGATGGTTGCCATTTGAAGTTGACATATGCAAAACATGGGGCCAAGTGTCACCAAAAAACCATAAAGAAATTATCGATTTTATCGGTTTTTTTATCATTTTTGAGGGCTCGCTCGTGTGTAATGGAACTTATTTAAAAAGTTAACTATTTGGTGTGACCAGGTGATAAACTTTATGACATTTTAGTAGATGATTAGGAAAATGGAAGTAATTGCTGTTTTGGTATGTTTCCTAATTAGATTCAATTTCACGTTGATATTCGGAGGGAAATGTCCTCCAAAATAAACGTTGACTTCGTATCAGCTCTTCGAAGGTGGGGTCATTCGTTGTAGGTCTATTTCTCTCAGGGTGTCTTCGGGTTTCTGCTGTTTTGATATACAGAGTATTTTGATTGTTGGTCTTAATAATATTTGGCTTTAGGAAACTCAGTTTTTCTCATATTTGGTGAATTCTAACATCTCGTTTTTTTATACTTTGGGTAGAATTTTTATTCGATGGTAATGCTGGTCACACTGACCGCGGCCATTCTTGGTTTTTCCTTTTTTGTGAGAGATTGCTGGAAGGTCGCTTGAAAAAAATTGTGATAGCGGCGTGAGGGCGGGCCTTCGGGCTTTGCCCTCGCGCCACACTTGCAGAGAGTCGTGCCCGGGAGCCTCTCCTCCATTTGTATTGGACTTATTTCAAGTTTATACCGAAATATTTCATCGGCCTGGGAGTCGAGCAGCAGCTTTGTCGCGTCGCTCCACCTCCTATTTATGGAAATAACACCCACGCTGGAAACGTGGTAAGTGTACCTAGGGCCGCGTTCTTTTCTTTTTGTGGTTATAGTTATTTTAACACTGGAATTGTATTGTTCCAGGGTGTTTACCCTACGCTGGAAATATGTTTACCCTACGCTGGAAATCGTGTTTACCCTACGCTGGAAACGTGGTTTTTTTTTACCCTACGTGTGAAGCATTGTTTGCCCTACGCGTGAACGTGGTTATTTGCTCTACGCGTGGAACGGTGTTTGTACTACGCTGGTTTTCTTTTACGGACCTGTTTAACTACAGCGTTTTTCTGGACGGTGTTTTTGCCCCGGTTTTATGGAAGGTGCTTTTTGCCACCAGTTTATCTACAGTGTCTACCTACGCTGGTTTAGTAACGGCGTTCAACTACAGTGTTTAACTATGGCGCTTTAGATGCCCTTTATATCGGCGGTGCCATAGGCCCCTTATTTTACTTAACTACGAAACTTATCGAGACTCATATGTATGCACGGTGTTGTAAGTCACCAGTGTTTGTAAACTGCCAGTTATATTATTATTTTTTTAGATAACCTATTGTGACGACCAGTGTTTCTGGTCTATTTTGTGGCTATGCTTATGTAATGTTGTAACTACCCTATTGATATTTAGTTTTTGTAAGGGCCGCTAGCCGCCCCAAGGTTTTAATAACTTTAACTCTTGTGATTACTATAGATAATCGAACTTAGATTATAACCTAAAGGACTAAGAAGCTAATATTTGGCAGATAATATACATTTTATTAGAAAACTTTTATTTGAATTCATGGAACACCTTTGTTGGCGGAGAAAGTGTCTGGCGCCCTTCTTTATATAAATTCTTGACACTTTCTCTCCCCAAGCCTCGGTAACTCAACCCACGGAGACCCGACCCTCTCATGCTCTACCCTTTAAATAGGAGTCGGCCGGCACCTAACTACTCAGGCGTGAAAGCTGACAGACCACCACTGGTCCGAGGCGGACACGTCTGATGAGTTACAAAGTACGTCCAATGACGTCACAATTAGTAACTGAATGTTAATGCGTTGCATCTCGTATGCTTTTTAGCTAATTAACAAAGAAAAACATATGTTGTCGAATATTTTTTAATTAGTGACTTGATGGGGAAAAATAATAGTCAACATCCTATTGCAGAGGTCACCTAGAGACCGCATATTATTTATTGCAATTATTTCTATTTATTTATTTGCACTTTAAACTTTCACGATTTTAACGCATGTTAATTTTCATCTTTATAAATAAACGCCATAAGCTCACTTGTAATGACGTACTTCGGCTTCGTGTCGACCGTTTCGATCCTGTACGAGGATCTTCTTCAGGGAGTAGCTGCGGTTACGCACCGACGTCCGCGCCCTGCTGATCCTCGTACAGGATCGAAACGGTCGACACGAAGCCGAAGTACGTCATTACAAGTGAGCTTATGGCGTTTATTTATAAAGATGAAAATTAACATGCGTTAAAATCGTGAAAGTTTAAAGTGCAAATAAATAAATAGAAATAATTGCAATAAATAATATGCGGTCTCTAGGTGACCTCTGCAATAGGATGTTGACTATTATTTTTCCCCATCAAGTCACTAATTAAAAAATATTCGACAACATATGTTTTTCTTTGTTAATTAGCTAAAAAGCATACGAGATGCAACGCATTAACATTCAGTTACTAATTGTGACGTCATTGGACGTACTTTGTAACTCATCAGACGTGTCCGCCTCGGACCAGTGGTGGTCTGTCAGCTTTCACGCCTGAGTAGTTAGGTGCCGGCCGACTCCTATTTAAAGGGTAGAGCATGAGAGGGTCGGGTCTCCGTGGGTTGAGTTACCGAGGCTTGGGGAGAGAAAGTGTCAAGAATTTATATAAAGAAGGGCGCCAGACACTTTCTCCGCCAACAAAGGTGTTCCATGAATTCAAATAAAAGTTTTCTAATAAAATGTATATTATCTGCCAAATATTAGCTTCTTAGTCCTTTAGGTTATAATCTAAGTTCGATTATCTATAGTAATCACAAGAGTTAAAGTTATTAAAACCTTGGGGCGGCTAGCGGCCCTTACAAAAACTAAATATCAATAGGGTAGTTACAACATTACATAAGCATAGCCACAAAATAGACCAGAAACACTGGTCGTCACAATAGGTTATCTAAAAAAATAATAATATAACTGGCAGTTTACAAACACTGGTGACTTACAACACCGTGCATACATATGAGTCTCGATAAGTTTCGTAGTTAAGTAAAATAAGGGGCCTATGGCACCGCCGATATAAAGGGCATCTAAAGCGCCATAGTTAAACACTGTAGTTGAACGCCGTTACTAAACCAGCGTAGGTAGACACTGTAGATAAACTGGTGGCAAAAAGCACCTTCCATAAAACCGGGGCAAAAACACCGTCCAGAAAAACGCTGTAGTTAAACAGGTCCGTAAAAGAAAACCAGCGTAGTACAAACACCGTTCCACGCGTAGAGCAAATAACCACGTTCACGCGTAGGGCAAACAATGCTTCACACGTAGGGTAAAAAAAAACCACGTTTCCAGCGTAGGGTAAACACGATTTCCAGCGTAGGGTAAACATATTTCCAGCGTAGGGTAAACACCCTGGAACAATACAATTCCAGTGTTAAAATAACTATAACCACAAAAAGAAAAGAACGCGGCCCTAGGTACACTTACCACGTTTCCAGCGTGGGTGTTATTTCCATAAATAGGAGGTGGAGCGACGCGACAAAGCTGCTGCTCGACTCCCAGGCCGATGAAATATTTCGGTATAAACTTGAAATAAGTCCAATACAAATGGAGGAGAGGCTCCCGGGCACGACTCTCTGCAAGTGTGGCGCGAGGGCAAAGCCCGAAGGCCCGCCCTCACGCCGCTATCACAATTTTTTTCAAGCGACCTTCCAGCAATCTCTCACAAAAAAGGAAAAACCAAGAATGGCCGCGGTCAGTGTGACCAGCATTACCATCGAATAAAAATTCTACCCAAAGTATAAAAAAACGAGATGTTAGAATTCACCAAATATGAGAAAAACTGAGTTTCCTAAAGCCAAATATTATTAAGACCAACAATCAAAATACTCTGTATATCAAAACAGCAGAAACCCGAAGACACCCTGAGAGAAATAGACCTACAACGAATGACCCCACCTTCGAAGAGCTGATACGAAGTCAACGTTTATTTTGGAGGACATTTCCCTCCGAATATCAACGTGAAATTGAATCTAATTAGGAAACATACCAAAACAGCAATTACTTCCATTTTCCTAATCATCTACTAAAATGTCATAAAGTTTATCACCTGGTCACACCAAATAGTTAACTTTTTAAATAAGTTCCATTACACACGAGCGAGCCCTCAAAAATGATAAAAAAACCGATAAAATCGATAATTTCTTTATGGTTTTTTGGTGACACTTGGCCCCATGTTTTGCATATGTCAACTTCAAATGGCAACCATCAATGAACGTCAATGTCATATGATAAAATGTTTTGAAATCAGGTGTTAACAAAATTACTACTTTTTTTTATGAATTTACATAATATTATGTGAAAACCAATTAAATGGCAGATTATTATTATCTTCCATGGAAAGTACTAAGTGACATTATGATTCTAAATGAAAGGACTAAGTGTTAAAGGTAATTTTGTTACAACTTAGGTGCATTATGTATCGGATAATGACGTAGCGCGTTCCCACCCAAAAACTTATAAAAGCGTTATATCTCAGCCATTTTTTATATTATTAACAAATCAAAAAAACAAAATAATTTGATTTGGTATATTTAGATACATTTAGAAGAAAAACATAAATGAAAATACCTTAAAAACTAACTAATCAAAAAATACGTCTAAATTTGTATTATTTAAATTACTGACTAATTATATTAAAAAATGACCTTTTTAAAATATCCTATAGAGACCACTTTAAAAAATTTCGATATTCGTATTTAAAAAAATCTAAATATGCAGAGCGATTTTTAAAACACTTGCAACCTCGCAGTACCAGGCTAACATCATAAACAACAACATGTGATATGTAAAAAAATAATTTATTATTGTTTCGCGCATATCTGAATGCGCGAAACAATAATATTTTTTTTTTTTGGATGTTTTTATTTTTTTGTTATTTTTATTTAGTCTATGCTGTCCCACTGCCGGGCAAAGTCCTCCCCTAAGTCTCTCCATGTGTATCTATGCTGCGCGACCTTATTCAGATGGTAAATTAAATTGATATTAATTTTTGTGTCAAAGTAAAATGTAACAAATTATCAAAAGTTATGTTGAAATTTGGCACACAAATAGGTTATAAGACTTCCGCTAAGAAAGGATTTCTCCACCCAGGCAAAGCCATAAGCATAAGCTAGTCGTGACATATAAATAAAGGTCAGTGAAGGAACCTTTTGAATGTAACCAATTTACTAAAGGAAGTAATTTTTCAAAATAAGGTTGTCTGCGTAAAATTTTGGATAAACCCGTTTATTTGATCAGGTCATTGGTCATAAAATATCTTGTTTTTCAGGGTTAATAACCAAACTCAAATTTGTTGACCCTAAAATCTTTTGTAGGTAGGTACATAAGACGAAGAATGCAATATGCGACCCTTTCCAAAAAAGTAAATTACGGAGTACATATAATAGGTACCTAAAAATTCAACCGAATTTAAATAATAAGGAGGAAAGGTTAACAAATTATATCGTCAATTATTGTATTTTTATTCGTTGACGTCATCATCATCATCATCTCAGCCATTGGATGTCCACTGCTGAACATAGGCCTCCCCTTTGGACTTCCATATGTACCGGTTGGAAGCGACCTGCATCCAGCGTCTTCCGGCGACCTTTATAAGGTCGTCTGTCGACGTAATATAATAAAATTGGCCAAGTGCAATTTCGACTTAGAACGAAGAGTTCCATACCATTCTCTATACAAAATAAGTCTATTATAATATATACCTTTTGTTAACTAAAAATTCTATGAGAATATAAAAAAAAACGTTATCATCATCACGCAGCCCACATTTGTCCACAGCTGGACATAGGCCTTCCCTGATGGCACGCCACTTAGCTTGGTCCTCTGTCTTCTCCATCCACTCCTATGGACCCTCCGGATATCATCGCCCCATCACGCCCATTGTCTCCACTCGAGAACTCGACTACCAATTGAGATGTTGACTAAAACCCGGGGGTAGACTTCCTTTGCAGGAGGTCGACTAGGTGCCAGTGCCCAAAAGTGCCAGTTATTTTACCGCCTGAGCAAAATTACTGAGCTTTGGTAGGAGGGCATTGTAGCTAGTGAAATTACTGGGCTGAAGAGTCTTAACATCTTATGACTCTCAAGTAAGAAGCGCTGGCGCAGTGCACCTAGAATTTTACCTTTGTAAAATCCGTAGTAGCACTGTACTTATTATTTCGTTATCTCTTACCATCAGGAGAGCGTCTTGCTCGTCTTCTTGCCTCGTTATATAAAAAAGACAAAAATAAATTCTCAACACACACAATTTTAATAATTATGGGACGCGTATTTTGTTCTTAGTAATTTCGATAAAAAGCGTGTGAGATACAATGATACAACGCATTAAATTTACTACGTCACTATTCGAACTATTGTACATTTTTTACTGGTTAGTGACGACACGTGTCTCCACCCAAAAACTTATACATAATATTATAAAAGTCAGCCATTTTTATTGTTATTCCAAAACAAAAAAAAATGTAAGTAAAACTTACACCAACATATCTCCCAGTTTCCATAAAAGGGTCCCTCATTTCTCCATCATACTTCTCCAAGCCAGTCATCTTGACGTCTACTAGGCAGTACTGCATCTTGAGCTGATGGTCCGACCATGGCACCTGCAGGCATTGGTCGAAGTTGCCCAGATGGTAGGATGACCCGTAGAATGTACCAGTTGGGAGCTGCATTGAGTTCCATACTGAAAACAAGTGTAATAAAATAAAACTTTTTAAAAACAATCTTTTATTATACAATTTTTTATTAACATCTAGCATCAAAGTACTCATCAAGACAAATCAAATAAGCGTCTTGCTCGTTTTGTTACTACTTCGGAAAAAAAAATTAAAGTTGCTCCAGATTACAGTTTTAATCTAATTACAAATTTTATTAATCTACTGACTTTTTTAATGAATGATATCAAAATACGTTAGTAGGCTTCTTCTCAATTTGATTTACGCAAAGGTAAAACAAAAACTAATACTCGTAAATTAGATTGGGCAAAGTTGTAAATGAAATTCGCACTTCTCGGGTTTCAGGACAAGAGCCTTAAAAGCTCCTTGAAGGTTCTTGATCTTAACTGTATTAGTATTATAGGACATTTGGGCTTTGGACTTTCTTTTACTTTTTTTATATTATTAAGTCTATGCTGAAAGCTGCATAGAGCGGCCGATGGGTCGAAAAATGCTCGAGTGGAGCAAACGTAGCGTAGGACGTCCCCCACAAGGTGGACAGACGACCTTATAAAAGTCGCCGGAAGACGCTGGATGCAGGTCGCTTTCAACCGGTATGGAGGTCCAAAGAGGAGACCTATGCTGTGGGCGTCCTACGGCTGAGATGATGAGGATGAGTCTATGCTGTCCCATTGATTGGCATAGATCTCCCCTAAGTCTTTCCACGTGTATCTATCCTGCGCCACCTCAGGTCGACCTGGTAAGAGTCGAGGTCGTCTCTCCATCTCTTTCTAGGCTGGCAAAGCTGCTTTTCTTGAGGAGCCCATTCCACCACGATCCTTGCCCAGTGGTCCAGTCTTTTTTTATAAAAGTCTGTCTGATTTTTTGCTGGTTTATTGACCAAAACCGTGCCGTCAAGCTGTCATGCTAGCAGCCTAAAGGCAACTGGCACAAAATGTTATTAGGTATTAAGTTAGTCCTAGCTTTGTGCTGAATAATAAATAATAAGTGACATTTTTTAAAAGCTTTTTAAAAACAAGCTTTAATTACTATTACCATCTAGCATCATAGAGTACTCGTCAAGACGAATCAAATGAGCCCAAACTCGATAGGGTTGCGTCGTTTATTTACGGAGTTCCTATGGCCACCTTCCAGCTCCATCATCCAGATGTCATAAATATATTGCATTGTCATCCGATTTATACATGCATGCTAAATTTCAGCTCAATCAGAAACCGGGAAGTGGATCAAATTAAACTTGCTAGATTTGATTACAGATCGACAGACAGACAACAGAAAGTTGAAAGTAAATAAAAGCTTGTAATAAAGGCTACAGCGAGTCAAAAATAAAATAAAACTCTTACCCCAAGTGGCCCATAAGGTCTGATTCCGAACTCCATTGATCAAAGTAGTGGTAGCTTCAAGGCATGGTATTTCTTTCTCCTCCCACTGATCATGTTTCAAGTTGGTTACTAGGCCTTCTAGGATGTCTAGTCTGGACTCTTGGAGGCTTTGACTTGCTGATATTGAAGCTGAAAATAGATTAGATTAGATAACTGTTTATTGAAATATGGGTAGGTACCTACAGTTTAATAAAATTAAAGTAAAATGCATAAACTTTTGTTTGAACAAATGTATTTAAAAAAATTAACCGACTCAAAGCTCGCTTGCAATAAGCAAGCAAGCAGATTTTAACTTATACGAGTATCTTAAAAATTACTGAACCGATTTCGATAAAATTAACTGGAACCTATGGAAAGGTTTACACAATCTGCATGTAAAAGCCAACATCACAAAGAGTCGGTCGGGTGAAAATTGTCGCAATCCGAGACGCGAGGTTTTTATTAATGTTATAAAGGCCTGAAAGAGATTTTTAGCCATAAGACCGCCACTAGTAACACATAGATTATATTATTGTGTTTTTATTTTTAAGTTTATTTTAATATATATTTTTGTTTCAATAAAGTGTATATCTATCTATCTAAAGCATTTAATAGCTGGCGCAGTCAGGAATAACTCAAAAGATCGCTTTCGCTTTCACGTCCCGGCTCTGTGTGGCGTAGGGGAGACCGGGGATAGTTGACTATGTGGGTAGGTAGACTAACTGCTGAAAACTCATCGGTGATACGAGTGTTATTTTCTATCAGTACGCCTAGCATTTTTTTACCCAAGAAAACTGTGTTACACATTGTTATGCGGCGCGGCGGGAATACCCACTAAAAATCGAGGGGTTTTCCTGCGGGTCGCCATAATGCCGGGCCCGCGGGTACGCAGAAGCACTCGTCTGTGGACGCCTAGGATGCCTACTCCTACCTGCCTCTATAGTCAACTATCCCCGGTCTCCCCTAGGCCTTGGCCTTCACTAAAACCACAAATAAACTGTTTACTTTTAAAACGTGACACCTATTCCTAGATCTCAAATTATTAAGGTTTTTTATGACGCCTTAACGAGCGATACAACACGCATTCTGAGATAGGTTGACGTACATCATTAAATTTAACCAAAAAACCCTGATATTTCAATATTTAGTATTATTATTTTCCTCATAGTTTTGTCAAAACGAGAAGGCGGAAAGTAAACACAATTTTGAGTCATCATTGACATATATAGTACCTATGTGATAATATTATGTGGGTTCTGATTTATGATGTTTTATACTCGTACATATTTGGTGTACTCGCTTATACATAATACTCAAAGATCTAACACTAAAATATAAATTTATAACACTAAAAAATCATAAAATGAAATAAATTTGTGATAAGAATTTGAGAAAAATGAATCTTTTTTAGGGTTCTTTTTTTTTTTTTATAGAAGACTAATCAAGCGTTTGACTGCAATCTCACCTGTTGGTAAGTGACGATGCAGTCGAAGTTGTAGCACGCTTGTTCAGTAAGAACCTATTCACTCTTGATTTGAACAAACCCACGTTATAGCATTCGGGAAACACTGAGAGTGGTAGCGAGTTCCATAACTTCGCCGTTCTCATAATGAAAGACGAAGCGAATCGCTTAGTCCGAGCTGCTGGTATACTCACCAGATATTGGTGGCGCAGTGCCGTTTGCCTGGAAGTTCGGTAGTAAAAGGGTGATGGTGGAACTAACCCGTGGAGTTCTGAGGAGCACTTTCCATGATGGAGCTTGTAAAAGACGCACAGGCTGGCAACTGAGCGTCTTATTCCTTATAATAAAACCAAAAGTGCAAGTCGGACTCGCCCACTACACTGAGGGTTTCGTACAAACTTGTAGGCACACTAATATACGTCTCGACCACGGTAAAGAGATATACAGTTGGACGCGCAAGTGATCTAACAATAAGGGTTTTGTTTTTCGCGTAATTATTTTTTATTTTAGTTGCACATAATCATTATAAAACCAACCTCGACGTTTCAGCACAGTTACATGCGCCGTGGTCACGAGTAAACTCGGAAAAGACCCGATTAAGAAAATTAACACAAATAACATTATTATTTCATAATATTATTGATACCCTTGAAGCTGTTTAATATTTTGTACGAATTTCACCCGCAAAATGCAAAATAATCTTACAAAGATCTTAGATTTATGTGGCTAAAAATTGAACTACCTTTTCGGGAGTTAACATGCACGTAGTCATCGACGCCAGCGCCTCCACACAAAAAATCACCTAGGCTCTACTTTAACAGGCTTTACTCCCTTTTAGAAAATAATGCAATACTTAGGTCTCAGACCAGTTTTAGTACATTCTATCAAGTTCAAGGATCTTATAAGGAAAAATGTCGAGTTTATTTATTTTTCAAAAAGGGGATTGACTTGTTGGATTCCACTAGGGTTGTTTTTGAACGACTTTTGTCGCGCGGCGAATATAGAACGCGCATTTTTTATGTTTTTTTATACAAAGAAGACGAGCAAGACGCTCTCATGATGGTAAGAGATAACGCTATCTACAATTAGTACAGTGTCACCCAGGATTTAACAATGATGTGAAATTACTAGGTGCGCTGCATCAACGCTTCCCACTCAAGAGTCATGACTAAATCCCATGTATGTCAAAATTCTGTTTCATTTATAAATAGTACTTTATTCAATTGATTAATGGAAACTTCAACTGATCAATATCAAATTGAAAATCTCTCTCGGCCTCGCTGTGTTTAGTGGTATATACGAGTATATATTTATTATAGGACGTAGTTTTTGTTTGTTTTTTCTGATGAAGTATACATACAGTTATTTTATTATTGTTTTTCTCTCGTATAAATTTAACACGCTTAATGTGCATGCTGTGTTTACTGTACTAAGGATGAGCCTATTACTTTATATTATACTAGCGGCCCGTCCTCGCTTCGCTTCGGGTGCCATTATGAATAAAAAAATAAAATTAAATAATAAGAATTACGCAATATATATTTCAATGACAAATCTACAGATTTAGTATAATACCATTGTTAGAAATAGAAAATGATCACGAACATTAAATTCGCATCTTAACATGAATTTAGTCTTTTACAACTTGTGATCCTATTTATGATATTTCTATCTTAAAATATTCTAGTAGCTTCTGGTGCTTCGCCGGCCACTGCCGCGGCCTTTACAATGTTTGGAGATACTACAAAGATTTCAGGGAAATAAAAACTATCCTATGCTCTGTCCCAGGACTCAAATTGTGTTAAAACTTATTTCCCTAATTCTTTGGTTAAAACCAAATGAAAGCTACGTCAGTTCGACGGATACTGATTCCTTATACAAACTCTTAAATGCCTGGTTTCCTCTTTGAAAGGGCGGTTTCGGGGATAAAAGCTATTTTGTGTCCTTCCTGGTACTTAAACTAACCTTTGAAGAAGTAAAAAAAAAGCTTAATTGGCCTAACGAATATAGATAACTCATACAAACTTCACCCCTGTTCCCCTTATAAAAGGGGATTTCTAAAATATAAAAACTATCCTATGTCCTATTTTGGTATACAAACTACCTTTATTATACTTACTAAAATTCAGGCCCAGCGGTATTAGAAATTTCAATACAACATTTGCCCCCACTTTTATAGGAGAAAAATGGCCCTCTTTTCCTTCTCTAAGAGGGAATATCTGAGATAAACACTTTTTCACATCCTCTCCTGGTACTTAAATACCTTTATGCCAAATTTCAACTCTATCAGTTCAGCAAAAAGATAATAAAAATATATATGTTTAGGTATTAAAAAGAACCTATAGGATAGGTATTCCAAATTTTATCATTCTAGGTTCAGGAGTTTCGTCTCTACTGTGATAATGATGAGTCAGTCAGATTACCCTACAGAGTTTAGTGTAGTCCCACATATTATGTTAGTTAGGTTGGAAAGTATCCACAATGCGCAAATCGAGCGCACGAAGCGAGAATGAGGCGATGCGCTTGAGCTTGGGAATCAAACAACTTTTTTATACCAAATTTCAGCTTAATATTCCCGTTCCCATAGGAATATTGGGATGAATAAACAATCCATTATCGTTTCTTGGTAGTCAAACTACTATTACATCAAATTTCAAACTATTCAGATCAGCGGTTACATTTTCCATATTAGTAGTCCCGTTCCCGTGGGAATTTTGGATTGAAAACTATCTTGTATTCTTTTTTGGTAGCCAAACTACCTTTGCATTAAATTGCAGCTTAATTGGCCACGTGGTTACAAATTTCTATATTATACACGTTCCCGTGGGAATATTGGAATGAAAACTTTTTAAACCCTTTCCTGATAGTCAAACTACCTTTATACTAAATTTCAGCGTTATAGGCTTAACGGTTACAGATTTCCATTTTGATCCCGTTCCCATAGGTATTTTGGAATGAAAATGATCTTGAATCCATTCATGGTACTCAAACTACCTTTATAATGATTTTAGCTTAATAGGCCTAGTGTTTACAGATTTCCATTTTGTTCCCGATCCCGTAAGAATTTTGGAATGAAAACTATCTTGAATCCATTCATGGTAGTCAAACTACCTTTACAACAAATTTCAGATTGATAGACCTAACGGTTACAAATTTTCATTTTATTCCCGTTCCCGGAGGAATTTCACAAAATCCCTTCTTATCGGTCGCCTACGTTACCTAAAAAACACGCTGTACAAATTTCAGGTCAATCGGTCCAGCGGTTTTATCCCTGCGATGATAAGTCAGTTAGATTTCCACTTTAAATTTTGGCATGGACATACATAGATTGTTCCCATTTCCCTAAGAATTTTGGGTTGAAAACTATCTTGTACTTTCTTGGTAGCCAAACTACCTTTGCATTTAGTTTCAGCTTAATCGGCCTAGCGGTTACAGATTTTCAGTTTTGTTCCCGTTCCCGCAGGTATTTTGGAATGAAAACGATCTTGAATCCATTTATGGTAGTCAAACTACCTTTATGCCAAACTTCAGATTTATAGGTTTAGCGGTTACAAATATCCATTTTGTTCCCGTTCCCGCAAGAACTTTGGAATGAAAACGATCTTGAATCCATTCATGGTAGTCAAACTACCTTTATATAAAATTTCAGATTAATAGGCCTAGCAGTTACAAATTTCCATTTTGTTCCCGTTCCCGTAGGAATTTTGAAATGAAGACTATTTTGAATTTTTACATGGTAGTAAAACTACCTTTACACCGAATTTCAGCTTGATAGACTCAACGGTTACAGATTTCCATTTTGTTCCCGTTCCTGTGGGAATTTCGCAAAATCCCTTCTTATTACCTGCCTACGTTACCTAAAGAACACGCTGTCCAAATTTCAGCTCAATCGGTCCAGCGGTTTTGTCCCTGCGATGATGAGTCAGTCAGTTTTCTATTTTATATAATAAATATAGACTAGCTGCGCCCAGCGGTTTTACCCGCTGTATTGTAGCCTATGTGCTATTCCAGGGTCTAAGCTATATCTATGCAAAATTTCAGCTCAATCGGTCCACCCGTTCAGGCGTGAAAGAGTAACAAACATCCAGACATCCATTTTTACAAACTTTCACGTTTATAAAATACTAGCTGCTCCCAGCGGTTTTACCCGCAGTACTTATGTAGCCTATGTGTTATTCCAGGGTCTAAGCTATCTGTATACCAAATTTCAGCTCAATCGGTCCACCCGTTCAGGCGTGAAAGAGTAACAAACACACATCCAGACATCCTAACATCCAGACATCCATTCTTACAAACTTTCACGTTTATAATATTAGTAAGATTAGTAAGATGGTAATAATTATTGCAAATCGTGCTCTGGGCTACACTCAATTTGTGAATCAAATAAAAAAATTATGATTACCCATATCAGACATAGTGCCACCCAGTGTTTTGAAATACAAACAAGTGAAATTTTAAAAATACTTTTTAAAAACAAGCTTTAATTATCATTACCATCTTGCATCATATAGTACTCGTCAAGACGAATCAAATGAGCCCAAACTCGATGGGGTTGCGTTGTTTAATGACAGAGTTCCTATGGCCACCTTCCAGTTCCATCATCAGATCAGCTCCATGTCATAATAATATTGCATTGTCATCCGATTTACACACGCATGCAAATTTTCAGCTCAATTGGAAACCGGGAAGTGGGTCAAATCAAACTTGCAAGATTTGATTACAGACAGACAGACAGACAGACAACAGACAGGTGAAAGTAATATAAAGCTTGTAAAAAGTGCGCGTCACTGCACTGAGCGTGTCACCCTTTGATACGAGTATTAATTGTTGAATTTCGTCATGCCCAGTCATTCGTTAACAACATTGATTTTTGAAATTTTGGAAAAATAGTAAATACATTATCACATTCTTGCTGCGCCCAGCTGTTTTACCCACTGTAAGCCTATGTGTTATTCCAGGGTTTAAGCTATATCTATGTATACCAAATTTCAGCTCAATCGGTCTACCCGTTTAGGCGTGAAAGAATAACAAACATTCGTCCAGACATCCATGCATTCCTACACACTTTAACGTTTATAATATTACAAATTACAAAGTAAGATTTTTGATTTTTTGGTGAATAATTTTGTTCATCAAATTCAATAATTTGAAAAAAAAAAAAAAAAAAAAAAAAACAATATTTTGTAGCTAGTTTTTGAATGATAAAAAGAAAGTAATTTTAAGTAACAAAATTACAGAAAATACTATTGCCCACCTATAATAGAGAACATAGAGTAGCGTGTCCTTTGTTGCGAGCATCATTGCTCCTTATTTATTTATTTTGCAACAATTTTTTTTAATTTAATTTATTTTGGGTACTACTTATCTTATTGCAGGGTACAATAATAATTATATTTTGTAAATGCTTGGGAAAAAACCTTTTTATAGGCACATAACTTAACTTTTTTTTTACTCGCCTAGGTACTATAACTAAATTTAGTACATTTGGATTAGTTGAACAAAATTTTTATAATAATTTAAGTAAATAAATGCAAAAGAGAAACACAAGGGAACAAACCTATAGGTACGCAATAAAAATATTAAATTATTAAAAATCTATCAAGATTTTTATTTGCTAGAATACTCAAGGGTCCAAAAAAAAAAACTTGCAACCAGATGTGTGATTTTTTTATTATTTTTTTTGTTTTTACTGAGTGTGTTACACTTTTAATTAAGCCGCTCCATAATGTAAAATAATAATATGTCATATTATAATAATATTAATATAACTTACCAAATAAAAATATGAAAACTATGTAACGCATTTTTTTTATTAAACACAGTACATTAAAAATATTTAATTAGAATTCAATATCAAAAAAGTTTTTTTAAATATTTGTATTTTAATTTTTTTTCACTTATTTATATAAAACTTATGTTATTAAAAATAGTTATTATTATGATATTATTTATTTATTTTCTTTATATTTATTAAAGAAGTCAACTCGTTTTGAAAAACCATCCACCACTGAACCGGGGTGATAAAATAACTTACTAAAATAAGGTGAATTTTAAACCAGTTAAGTACCTACTGCATTGTAAGATATATAATACGTCGAAGCGACACCACGATATTATGACGTCAATATACCGCAATATATTTGACGGCCTTGGAGGCCGTCAAACTCTCGTCAGTAAAATTATGCCAAAAAATTTCTAAGATTTTTTTTTTCACTTAACGATTCGTGAGTATTTAGATTCATCTTTATAAATAAACAGCATAAACTCACTTGTATTTACTTCGGCTTCGTGCCGACCGTTTCGATCCTGTACGAGGATCTTCTTCAAGGAGTAGCTGCGGTTACGCGCCGGCGTCCGCGCTCTGCTTAGCACTGCGAACGGTAGGCACGAAGTCGAAGTAAATACAAGTGAGTTTATACCGTTTATGCAAAAAGAAAATTAATATTTGAATATTTTAAATATTTCAGGAACATTAAAACAGATCGGTTCCTACGTGTGACTTTCTTGCTCGCACGGTATGGCTTATTTTGAAATATTAATTCGTAGAATTATTTACCTTTTGAAAATGTGTCTCGGTAAAGCTGTAGACATAAATTATTTATTTATTTGTATATATTTCAAGTTTGAGAAATAGCAAAAAATTTCAACCGGTTTCTGATTGAGCTGAAATTTTTGCATGCATGTAGTATAAATCGGATGACAATGCAATATTATTATGACATAGAACTGATCTGATGATGGAGCTGGAAGGTGGCCATAGGAACTCCACAATTAAACGACGCAACCCCATCGAGTTTGGGCTCATTTGACTCGTCTTGACGAGTACTTTGGTTCTAGTGCGTAATAATAACAAAAGCACATTTTTTAAAAGTTTTTAAAAATTATATATATTTTATTTATTGTATTGAATTTTTCAAATTGAAAGAGAGAAAGAAAATGTTTAATAAAGCAACAAAACACAACAAAGCACAAACAAAGTACTCAGCCATAAAGTAAAACAAAAAAAAAACCAAGACAAGTGCATGGAATAATACAAAAAGAAAAGAATAGTAAATAAAAGACTAAGGTAAATTATGACATATTTTTATCAATATGTAAATATTATAGCTTCGATTGCATCACAATATTAAAACCAAATCCGGTTTTGTATTATTGCTCTGTGCAGTCCATATTTACAAGGGCAGCCTCAGATGGAGATCCCACTAGTTAAGCGATCCGCATTTCCTTCATAACAAGTGAAAATTAAAAAAAAAAACTTTTTAAGAACAAGCTTTTATTATTATTACCATCTATCATCATATATCTATCGTCAAGACAAATTAAATGAGCCCAAACTCGATGGGGTTGCATCGTTTAATTAAGGAGTTCCTATAGCCACCTTCGAGCTCCATCATCAGATCATCATCAGATCAGCTCCATGTCATAATAATATTGCATTTTCATGCGATTTATACAGGCATGCAAAATTTCAGGTCAATCGGATACCGGGAAGTGGGTCAAATTAAACTTGCAAGATTTGATTACAGACAAACAGACCGACAGACAGACAGACAACAGACAGGTGAAAGTAAATAAAAGCTTGTAATAATAAGAAATAATAAAAAGGCCCGGGCTTAGCCCGTGTTTAAGAGAAAAATAATAATAAAATCAGATTTTTTATGCATTTCAGATACATTATCATAATAACGGCCCTTATTTTTAAGCATTGTTCCACCGAAACGTTGCTTTTTCAGACGTATGAATAATGGATATATAACAAAATTTTTAAAAAAATCTCATCATGCCATTTTTAATAGATATAAAAACTGAAAACTCTTTTAAAACGTGTGTTAATATGCAGGGCTGATTTTGAGGATTTTTCAATAAATTAATTCTATGAATTTATATTTCAAAAATTTTCAAATAGTGTGAGTGAGAGAGTGTCACGTGATATATATACGCTCTTAAATAGTCTAAAAATACCTCTCTACTCTACTCTTATATATTGTAAAAATACACTTTTTTGGATGCACTATACTGGCACTATAATATTATATTATGCTTAAAAAACTTACATAAACAACTGATTCGAAAACACCTTTTTATAAGGTACTAGTTCAAAATTAAACAAAAAACAATAAGTGCCCCGCGGACTATATTTAAAAAAAACTGCATATTTAAAAACAATCATATTAACATAATATTTCATTAACATACCTATTATAATTTTTTCTGTAAGTATATAAAAAATGTGTTATTGCCCATATTTAAATTCAAAAGATAAAAATTGTACGGAACCCGCCACACAATCATTAAACACACTTCACCCTTTCGTTTTCTCTAACCTTGATTTCATTAAGCACTTGTATTGTCATGGCCAAAGTTCGTGCATAATATGCCATTAATGAAATATTTTAAACATTTCCGGAAATATGTTGTAATTGGTCATTATATTACTGATTCACTCGCAAAATGTTAAGGGCCTGATTTAATTGATTTCGATTCATTTGACATCTCTTTTACCGGGGCTAGTATTCTTTTATCTGTGACCGGGGGTAGACTTTCGCTTGCAACGCAGAAGGTTGCGGGTTCGATTCCCGAATGGGACAAATGTTTGTGAAAAAAAAGAAAGAAAGAAAATGATTTATTGAGCAAAGAAACACAGGCACATGAATATACAGGAATAAGAAACAGAAAAAGAAATACCAAATCATAATAGATATGTAATATTATTATTATATCGCTTAATGTGCATGCTGTGTTCACTGAACTTAGGATGAGCCTTTACTTTATATATGGTATTAATTATTGTAAATTTTGTTCTGGGCTACACCCAATTTGTGAACCAAATAAATAAAAAATAAAAAATTATACATATATAGATATTGTACACTAATAGTTTGTGTGATCCACGGGTATTTGTTTGGTTCTGGGTGGCTTTCAATATCGATTTTATAATGCAAAGTAAAGTAAGTAAAAGTAAATATTTCAGGACATTTCACACAGCGCCACCTAACCCCAAGCTAAGCAACTTAATGATTATTTTATGGTGGTAAATACATACTTATGTATGTATGTATGTATGTGTACAAACATTAAGTTGCTTAGCTTGAGGTTAGGTAGCGCTGTGTGTAATGTCTTGAAATATTTTTACTTTTACTGAATTACTTTACTTTACAGGAAGTTGACTGGGTGGGTACCCCAACAGTGGCAGTTATGCTTACGCCTGAGCAGTGATGTGCAAACATTACTGTGCACAGGTAGGAGCTACAAGAATGGAGCTCTTTTGCAAGTTAATTATTACAAAAAAATATTATTCTATTTCAAGCTTAGATCATAAATCCAACTGGATACGTCACAGTCAGGCGTCCGCCCCTGCAAGACCGTCGGGCATACCGGTTATGTAAAACTAGTTGTCACAATACAGTTTTTCCCTGTTGTGTATTCGTGTGCGTATAATATTATGTATTTTATGACAGTGTTTGACAATTTCGTCTTCATTGATATAAATAATAATAAATAAATTTATTTATTTCCAATCTACAATGGTTCTTAATCTAAAATGGTTTTTATATCTATTACAAAAGTATTTAGATGGAAATAGTTACTTCGTATCTTAAATATACTTAGTACTATAATAACAGTTTAAATTTGACTTAATTATATTACAGAGATTGCTAAGACAAGTTCACGTATGGAATGTTCTGATCTCTGAACTAAGTCAAAGACTTGTATTTCAGGGATCAGTGTTCCTCCGTAGTATCAATACAGTACGTACTGTGTCTATGTTAGCTTGTATGTATTATATGTAATGTAATGTTGGGCATGAAAACACGCGTGTACGCGTGTGTGTGTGTGTGTGTGTGTGTGTGTGTGTGTGTGTGTGTGTGTGTGTGTGTGTGTGTGTGTGTGTGTATGTATGAGCGCTTGACCTGAGCGTGAGCGTGCAAGTGAGTATTTTATTGTATCTTTTATATTATTTATATTATTAAAATAGTAATTCCTCTGTTTCCGAGTAAGTTAGTTGTAATAAGTAATTTTTGACTCTTTTTTTAACCTCAAATTTATTTAATTTATGAATTTCGTAATCTAAGCGTGAGTGTACTTTATTATATATTTTAGAACTAATAATGTAATTTTGCCTTTGTGCAAATGTAGTTCTACATGGTAATTGGGGACATATTTTTGATTGGATTCTGCGTTTTTTTGCTGTCGAGTCACAGGGAACAACAGGATGCTTCCTTAACACGGTACGCAAAATAAAGTGTTGTCTTACTGTTAATACCCGGCATTCTTCGTACAATTGAGTTGTAGGATGTCGGAAGGGCTTAAAATACATGACTTTTAATATGGCCCTTTGCGCTCTCTCGATTTCGATGAGAAGAGTCTTTGCTGCTCCACCCCACACCGGGATGCAATAGGTCATAATTGACTGACAAAGGGCTGAGTATACAATATTTAGGGTCTCCTTGTCAGCGCAGTGGCGAAGTTTTTTAAATATATATATAAGTTTTCTCACGCGATTTGATAGGGTATTTATGTGATTTTGCCAGCTTAGTCTTTGATCAATCACTACTCCCAAATATTTTATGGCAGTTGCTTGCGATAATGCAGGACAGGTACAGTTAGAGGAAGCATCCTTACAATTATGCGCCTTAATCTCCATGCATTGAGTTCGGTGAGTTATTGGAGAAAATTGTACAAATTTAGTTTTTTCTACATTTAGCGTTAAGAGATTTTCGTGAAGCCATGCCATTACTATGTTTAGACTATTTTCGGCGTTTTGTTTTAATTCACTTCTTGTTTTCCCGTCAATTATGAGAGCCGTGTCGTCTGCATAAGTAAAAATTTTGCAGTTTGGGATCTGAAGTTTACATAGTTGATTCACGTATATTTTAAAAAGCGTTGGACCCAATATGCTTCCCTGTGGGATACCATAGCTAAGTGTTTCTGAAGTGCTTATGTAGTTCCCAATTTTTACGCATTGTTCTCGATCAGATAGGTAATCCGTAAAAATTGCAAGCGCTATACCTCTAATACCTATATTTTCCATTTTATGCAAGAGCTTGGGGACAGAAACAGTGTCAAATGCCTTGGATAAGTCTAAGAAAATACCTACACAAAAGGCTTTATTATCTAATGTTTTTGCAATTGTGTTTGTTAAGTTTATAATTGCATCTTCAGTTGAAATTTTACTTTTGAATCCGAATTGGTTATCTGATATTAGTTTGTTAGAATTTAGAAAACTGTTTAGACTATTATTTAGAATTCGTTCTAATAATTTTGAAAGGGAGGAAAGTACAGATATTGGTCTGTAGTTGGTGACACTGCTCCTGTCCCCACCCTTGTATATCGGAGTGACCATGGCTTTCTTTAGAGCTTTGGGGAACACTCCAGTATTTATTGACAGGTTGCATATATGTGTTATTATTGGGGCTAATGTAGTTTTGGAATATTTTAACAGTAAAGCCGGAATGCCATCCCAACCTACAGAGCAGTTACTTTTAAGCTTCATAATTAAATGTTCAATATCTGAGTCATCTACCTCATGTATTGCTATGGAATTACATTGCGAGGTGTATGCGAAGGTGTTTTTTAGATGTGAGGGTGTTTCAAACGTTGCTATTTGTATTTTGTTGGCTAAATTACTACCGATAGTTGCAAAAAAATTGTTAACTTTATTGACTGATGATAGAGGGTCGTCCTCTAAATTTAAGAGTTCCTTAGGACATGTTATATCTTTGTGCGTGTTTGTTATTGATTTAATTGTTTTCCATGTAGCTTTTGGATTGTTTTTATTTTTTTTCAGTTCTGATTTTTCGTGTGTTTGTTTTAGTTTTCGTAAAAGATTATTGCAGAAATTACGGTATCTAGTATAGGTGGTTTGTAAAATTTTATTCTTTGGAGTTTTTCTAAGTTCTAAATGCATGTTGTCCCTGTTTTTAATACATCTAAGTAATCCCGGAGTTATCCAGGGTTTAATTATACGCAGTCCTCTAGGGATCTTAACAGTTCTGGTATATTCCTTTATAATTTTAGTTATTATAGAAATAAGATTATCTGTAGCCTCATTTGCGTCTTCACAGAAAAGAACTTGAGAAAAGTCCGTTTGTAATATTGCTCCTGAAGCTTTAATGAAATCAGTTTTCGTGGTATATTCTTGGGGTTTATTATTAACGTTGTTATTTAATTTTATAGAAAACATAACTGGCAGATGGTCTGTTATAATGGAATCTATTACGATAGTTATCACTCTTTTATTTGTCTTCATCAGCACATGGTCTAGACAGTTGTTGCCTCGAGTTGCATATGTGTGGGCAGGTAAAAACCCATGACTAGCCGTTAGTGTTAAATATTCACTGGAATTTCTATCAATGTTGTCATTTTTAATATCAATGTTCATGTCACCAATTATAGCTATATTCTGAAGATGTTTTAATTTATTTAGTGTACTATTCAAACTATTTATAAAGTTTTCTATGGATTTATACGAGGGGGACCTATAAATGGCAACAAAAGCGAGTTTGTTTTCGATAAGACATAAAAGACAGCTTGCATCTTGAAAAGCTGGTTCTATAGTTTGACATTTTATGCTAGACTTTGTGTAAATAACAATTCCGTCATTTTGATTCAATAATTTAATGGTTTTATGGTTTTATGTCATCATCATCATCATTATCATCATCTCAGCCATTGGACGTCCACTGCTGAACATAGGCCTCCCCTTTGGACTTCCATATGTACCGGTTGGAATGATGTCACTCCATCATTATTGGTGTGCGTTGCCACTCCCCCACAGAATTCCGCATAGACTTTCTCGCATAGGAATTAGTTCTGGCACCGTGTCCAGTTGGTTTTAATTTCTAAGATTACAAGGCGAACTTGAAGTTGGTTTATTTTACTTTTTTTTTATTAGCTTCTACTAAATACTTAAATGTAAATAAGACCAAACGGGGAAGATCTCATAACCATTAATCCCTCTCGCTCGCACTATATCACAATATTTGAAATATACCTTTTGAACTTTTATTTTGGTGGAGATTTTTTTAGTATTTTCACTTTGATACTTAAAAAAATGACAATGAGTAGTTAATATAAAAGTATTTATCTAATTTATTATTTCGAAATTAAGATAGAATAATTAAGATAGAAAACTGGAAATACTTTAAAAAATAACTTAAGTTCCTCCAAAATAAAAGTTCAAAAAGTAATTTCAACGAATTTATATTTCTAAGTTAGTCATATCGTGCATTGTATTGTATAATATAAAAGGATATTAGTAATAGTAGTTATTTTTTTTAAAATAAACTCAATGAAATGAAACAAACAAGATGAATTTCCAATTAACATAATTTAATAAAAAACTTTTCCGACCTCTCGATGACGTAGTTACAAGGCAACAAACAAAAAATACAACCTTTTTGAAGCCCCAATTTTAACTTACCAAAGTCTTACGTAAAATAAATAGGCCAAGTGCTAGTCGGCTACGCGCAATGTAGGCTTCCGTAGTAATACTGCTAATCGAACATTAACTGACTTATCTTTCAGTGACAATATCCCCTAAATATCGACGAAATTCGAGTTTTATGAAAGTTATCTTTACCGTTATAGTTTTTCTGGAAAGTTCATGGTTGGTAACATTTTTTTTTTTTCAGTGTTTGAAAGTCAGTAGTTCAGCTTTAGAGAGGAGATGCTCTAAAAAGTTTTAAACTTGAATATCTTTCAAACGGAACATTAAATCGAAAAAGTTTCTTGGCAACCCCACAATAATTTTAAAATACCTATTCAAAGATACCCCACATGATGGAATTAAAAAGAAAATAATTCAACACCATGTAACGTATAAGGGGGAACCTTAAATTATTTATTTTACGTTCACATACCCTAGTTATTACCCTTATCTGTGCAAAATGACAGTTTTCTAGGATTTATAGTTTCTCAGTCAAGCGGCAGACAGGCTGACAGACGGACAAACGAACCAGGCGAATCTATAATAAGGCTTTCTTTTTGACTACAGAACCCTAAAAAAGGGTCACAACAAATCGGTATAGTTAGTTATACAGGGTTGCTAGTAAAGGGCAGATGCATTATTTTTATTTCTGACCTCCCGTTCGCGTTCCGCGATCTGCTCCTACTCAATGACCCTCGAATGAAAACGGCACGGTAACCTCTTTCTTTGACCCAGAAAAACTGCGTTACGCATCGTCAACCTGCGCCCCCCGGCGTATATATGTGGGAATCCCACGGCTAAGACGGGCGCGGCAGGGAAACCTACTAAAACCTCGGGATGTTCCTGCGGGACGATATAATGCCGGGTCAGCAGAGTTCAGTGGTGGATTGGCGACTTCCCGTTCGCTTTCCAGGATCTCCTTCTGGTCGATGACACTCTCGCTGAATGAAACCGGCCTAGCACATTAACCCCCTTTTTACCCAGGAAAACTGCGATACGCATCGTCACCCTGCGGCCCGTATGAATGTGGGAATCCCAAGAGAGTGTCATCGCAAATAAAATCGCGGCCTAGCACGGTAACCCTGTATTGATAAAACCGCAAAATTAATCCTTATATAAAGGTGGAAACCAATTAAATTTTCTGACGCATTTAAACTTCTGGGAAAGTAACGTAAAATACCAATTATATAGGCTTTAAAAATTTTCCGCTTTAACGTAGGGTTGATTTGGCTATTAACCTTATTTAACCGACTTCGAAAATTGGTTCTCAATTCGACTTTTTTTATGTTTGATACTTCGTAAAATGGTTAAGGCATGTTAAAAAAATTGGTGTTTTTTTCGTCTTGGTGACATACTTTATTCTTCATCTTTGTAAATAAACGGCATAAACTCACTTGTATTTACTTCGGCTTCGTGCCGACCGTTTCGATCCTGTACGAGGAACCGCAGCTACTCCCTGAAGAAGATCCTCGTACAGGATCGAAACGGTCGGCATGAAGCCGAAGTAAATACAAGTGAGTTTATGCCGTTTATTTACAACGATGAATTTAAATACTCACGAATCGTTTAGTGTAAAAATACTTTATTGTTCGTTTGAATGGCACCAATTTCCTCTCGCAGGAAAAAAGTATGATAATATGTATTATAGGAATCATTGGGTTCGAAATAGAATCTAAAGAGCGTATCTTTTTTTAGGCTTCCGTAGTCAACAAGGAAGCCTTATAGATTCGCTTTGTCTGTCCGTCCGTCTGTCCTAGAAGTCCTAGAACGCTGAAATTTGCACACAGGAGGGTAATCAGGATCAGGGTAAGAGAACGGTAACAAAAAAATATATATTATAGGGTACCTCCAATATACGTAAGCTGGGATTTTTTTTTTCTGGCTGATCCCTTCATCTGAGGTATCGAATATACGAGTATATATTGAATAGGAATGGCACCAATTTCCTCTTTGTAATAAATAATGTTTATTGAAAACTAGATCAAGTCAAGTAGGTACGTAAGCAGTCACCGGCAGCGAATTGGGTGCATTGTCTCACAATAATGGCGAGAACAAAGCATGATTATTAAATTGACCTGTAACGCTCTGTAGAGGGACTGTGGTTTTGAATATCGTAGGAATTTTGAAAATGGATTTTATACGTTTTTGGGTGGGGATGTGTGACGTCACTAACCGGTTATAAATATACCAGTGTTCGGACAGTGACGTCACGTCACAGGAAACTTTAGTGCGTTGTATCGCACACATGTTTTACCAATAATAAAAAAATACACACATACATGTCCAAATTTTTTTAATAAAAAAAATTATAATCTAAAAAAATGCCAATATTTTGTTCATTTCATTTCTTCTTCAATAATACCTACTCAAAAAAATTTTTGTCGACATCCTCATTCCAAGATGTAATCAAGCCGTTTTCGCGTGTAAATTCTCCCCATTATCCTAATCTTATGACTCTTGAGTAAGAAGCGTTGGTGCAGTGCACCTAGAACACACACACATCATTCTGGAATTCTAGAATAAGAATAAGAATTTGTTTATTCATAGATAGCATTGCTAGCTAGGTAGCACTACTGATTTGGGCAGTGTTATCTCTTAATATCAGGAGAGCGTCTTGCTAGTCTTTTTACTTCTTCACATAAAAAAAAAATTTCGCCGCTTGTGGGTACTCTTGGCCGGATCTCTTGACCAAATAGGTCAAGGAAAGCACGTGGCTAAATTTCCTCATTACCGTTATAATTACCAACCCACAGTCACCCCACACATTAGTACAATGTGCTTCCGGTAAAAGGCGCACTCGAGTCATAACAGAACCAATCTTCAATCTAATGCGTTTGTATGTCTGTTTGCATAACTTGCATGTATTATGTAAGGGCCTTATGGGATTCCTTGTATTAAGCAAGATGATATCTTTGAAGGGGTTATGTGGCGAAGATGTGATTCTGGACCATCTAAACTTCGTTTCAAAAACATAGATAATTATTTCAGGGTTCAAAGGATCAATATCTTAATAAATTGGATATATATCGGATATTTATGTTAATATATCAGATATATATCATAAGATATATCGGATATAACAGTTTTTGTGAATATATAATTGATATTTTCATTGATATATAACCTTCGAACCCTGGAAAAATTATCTTTGTTGTTAAAACGACTACTCGATTCACGATCAATTACATATTATAGAGTTTTTTTTTATATGATGAAGTAGAATACGAGCAAGACCTGACCTCATGTTAAGAGATAACGCTGCCCATAATCAGTACAGTGCTACTTAGGATTTCACAATGATGTGAAATTCTAGGAGCACTGCACCAACGCTTCTTACTTAAGAGTCATAAGATGTTAAGACTTTTCAGCCCAGTAATGTCACTATAGCTACAATGTAATGTTTGCACATCACTGCTCAGGCGGTAGAACAACTGGCAGTGTTGAGGTACCCACCTAGGCGACCACCTGTAAAGGAAGTCTACCCCCGGTACGTGGTGTAGATGTGATTCTGAACCACCAAGTTCGAATCCAGTCCAGTATTAATTTTCTTTTCTATTATTAGAGCGCAACACAATTTATTTTTGTTGTTCTCTTTTTATATCATAATCTAGCCTATGACTTTGGCTAATAGATAATTTACATTTAACTTATTTTGCTAGGTAGACTAAAACTAAGAATATGAAATTACTGGGCTAAAGAGTCTTAACATCTTATGACTCAAGAGTCACCACACCACCACTAGCTAGTAGATACGCACCGTACTAATTTTTTATGTCATGACGTCACTACGGGAGAAAACGCTTGACGTCACTGTTTTGTCCAGTAGGTGAACCAGTAGAAGGAGCAACGGCCGAAGCCTACCATTAGCAAAACGAGTGGAAAACCCGCACGTTACTAATTAAAGACAATAATACTGGATTATTAATACGTAATAGAGACAATAAGATAAATGTTAATTGACATTTTTTTATGTGATGAAGTAGAAGACCAGCAAGACGCTCTCCTGATGTTAAGAGATAACGCTGCCCATAATCAGTACAGTGCTACTTAGGATTTTCCAATGACGTGAAATTCTAGGAGCACTGCACCAACGCTTCTTACTCTTGAGTAAGAAGCGTTGGTGCAGAGCACCTAGAATTTTACACTGTCAAATCCTGGGTGGCACTGAACTGATTATGGGCAGCGTTATCTCTTAACATCAGGAGAGCGTCTTGCTCGTCTTCTTACTTCTTTGCATAAAAAAATACACCACAATAGTAGATATGTTTCTATCGAAAACTTAGTGAAGTAGGGTTTGCATTAAGACCTTTCACTATTGTAAAATTATTTTTATCAAAAAAGGCATAACAATACGTAATATTCTATATCACGTAATACATGATATTAAAACAGGTAAAAATAGAACCTCCACAACGAAAGTAGGTTAACATTCTCAACTGTCTTTATTTCTGGCGAGATTCCGAAGATAGTTCATTCAATTACATTTGTAAGGTAAAAAGAATAAAATGACCGATTCTATTCAAACATTGAGTGAGAATTTGCTCAAGTATGGTTTACATTGCTGCTTTGTTTGGCTAATTGAAGCACCTAGGATCTAAAAATTGTACCTCGTAGGTACTCGTAAAATTTATGTACCAATTTTTATATATAAATGGTATCTGTGAAAGATCAGCATAGATGTCCACCTACATAATAATGTATATGAGTGTTGTCTTAAGTATTTTCTCGTAACTTTTGGCTCAATAAAACGTATTGTACTATTCATTCATTTTTGTAATTCATACCATTTTACAATAGCATCAACTCAATTACAAAATTACTCTTCAAAGTTGTATGTTACATTTATTTCCAGTATTCTTTCGTTGTAAATTAACCTTTTTCTTTCTTTCGTTCAAAGACATGGCATGCAGTATTTCATAGAAAGTATAAACCCATTTATTTAATTAAACCTTGTTAATATTTCTATACTGAACCAGCAATGTAACTTCACCAATAAAAAGAAACCTACGCTACTTAGTTGATAGTAAAAGTAAAGTCAGTGATATAACTAACCAGAATAGAAAGGTCTGTCTATAAGTGATAAATGCAATGAATCAGAGGTCAACCACTGTTGGTGATTGATATAGAGCAAAAATAAACGATTGGCCGCGCGTAGAGCCGTGTTTTATCTGCAAGGTTCCGTACAAAATTATTAAGTACCAGCTTACGCGCGTAACTTCGATCCCGTTGATATCTCTTCTTAGCAAATGATTTAGTATCAATGTCGAACTCAATGCTAAATTTCTCAATTCGTTTAGTAAAAACACTCATATAGACTCATGTCAGTCGTTAGGTCATGTTGCAGGCCCTGTAGTCTGTAGTAATCTCGGCGACCTGAAACTGCAACATATAGGTTAGCCACACAATCTATAAATTGTGATTTTACTCTGACAGTGTAAGTAGGGTAACCTGTTCTGTTGGAATTCAGACCCCAATTATTCAAGAAATAAATTATGAGTAGACTTCTTAAAATTATTCTAATTCCCCAAAGCGTGGGTATACTTATATTATGTAGGTCACTATATCGTCCATTATAATTATTGGACGATGGAGCCAGAAGGTTGGATATGCGATTCCTTCAACAATTGACATCGGACCTTATGTTTGACCAAGAAAGTACGATGTCGATAGCCCAAAAAAATCAGGCTCAACGTCGAACATTATTGGACGGTAGTTCCAATGACTGTCACACGGATCCCTAAAGTGCACAGTACATCCCAAAGGCCTGTCACTAGAGTATAAAACCAGCCTCGAATCTATTGTGACATCATTACACTGAAGAAATTGCATCAAAATGTGTTTAGTAATTTCATATGTGAGTGTTCTGTGAATATTTTTTGATTAATTTACGGTTATTTATGTGTTGTGGTTATTATTTTTTATAGTTATAGAAAAATTAAGTCGTGTGCGAAAAATTCGATACATAATTTATTAATTGAAAAAAGTGATGATGGAGTCATGTAGAGTTTTTTGAAAAAGTGATTAAAAAAAGACAATAATGCTCAGACTTTAAACGCGCTTTAGTAAAATTTAAATGGGACCTGTGAATATATCCTTTAAAAGAAAAATAGTTTATTTTTAATCAGGCGTTATAAAATAATGGGTGAACAAACATAAAAAATTCCGACGATTTGTGAACCTTTCTTCTCTCTTTGAAGTCGCTTAAAAATCATATCAATCTATGCGTTTATTCCTAAATTTTAATGTCTTCAATACATATTCTTATCAGTTGAGTAGTTTTGACGTTCAAAAGTAACAAACTTCCGCATAACTAAGAGCAAATCAACCTATTTATCTAAAAGGCGTAACAATCTGCATCAAATCGAACAAAACGTCTATTCATTTCGGTGAAGGGTAAATAAACCAAAAAATTGCCGATGACGAAATTGTTACTGTTATATCATTGGTCTGAACTAGATTTAGTTATGGGCTGTACAATAATATATAATAATATTGACAATATAATAATAATTTGACGACCTCTGTGGCGCGGTGAGCTAATACCCGCCTGTAACGCAGAAGGTTGCGGGTTCAATTCCCGCATGGGACAAATGTTTGTGTGATCCACAGATGTTTGTTTCTGGTCTGGGTGGCTTACTGTATCTATTATAAGTATGTATTTACAAAAGAAAAGTATGCTTGCGGCATTGTCCCGCTGAATACAACAGCAATTTTTTTTTGTGCTTCGGTAGAGGCACTGTAGCTAGTGAAATTACTAGGCGGAAGAGTCTAAACATCTTATGACACCCAAGTAAGAAGTGTTCGCGCAGTGCACCCAGAATTTTTCCTATGTAAAATCCTGGGTAGCACTGTACTAATTATGGGCAGCGTTATCTCTTACCATCCGGAGAGCGTCTCTCGTCTTCTTACTTCGTTGTAACACGAGCCATTTTTCTGGTCACCTGATGCCTCCACCAAACATATACCTAACTCTTTATACAGCTAAGCAGCTATATATAGATGTATCTCGAAGAAAAACCAACGAGTTAAACCTATTTTTCCACAAGGCAAACCCCATAACACAACTATCTCCACCATAACATAGCGCACTCGAGCAGAAATTGTCCGACAAGTCATGCGACCAGCTGATAACGCGTCAAACGTTAAATAACCATGGTTCATGGTACACACCATGTTGCTTCCACCATACTTTATGGTGTGTGTGGATATTCCAGGAAATTGAGAATCAGCTTTTGGGTATGCAATTTGTTAGTAGACGCAAGTGTTATCAAGCCAAAAATTATTAACACATATTTCAAAAAAATTATCCCTCTGAGTTTTATGCTTGGTAGAGTCTCAAAATAAATTATAATGTAAAGATTTACTTGCAAAAGTGCTGTGCTTTTTAGGGTATAAGCTACCTCCTTATTTCAGCTATGTCAGTTTGCCTCAAACATAGATCCTTACATTCGCATTTTATAATTTTAGTTAAATAAGTATATAGGTTTATTTTTTCGAGATCTTGGTCCGGAATCGAGCTCGCAGGCATGAAGCACCATTACCATTTCACTCAGGTCCTGAAATTTTAAGGCCAATGATCATTTCAAGTAAATCTTTAGATTTACGCAGTAAAATCGCCTATGGCTTTATTCCTTCTATTCGTGGCGGTATAAAAAGTATAGCTAAGTAAAGTATGGTCACCCCACACGATAGTGGCAATATTTTTGCGATATGAGCGACCAAGAATGACAAATGATGTTGGCACGCACTGCGGACGCGACCGGTTTATGATACGCGATTACTGTGAACCGCTGTGTACATTACTGTGTACTTCCATGGTTTGCGGACAACATGATAAAATATAGGTGTTTTTAAAATTCATAATATGCCCAGCGGTTGTAGGTGTCCTCTGAAAACCTATGTATAGGTAATTTTTTAACGAGTGAATTAAATTAAAAATTTTAATAACCCCCAACGTAATACATAATTTGCCTTTTTGTGGTGGCCATATTGGATTTTAAATTTTATTTATCACAGTGCGTTGTGTTCTACTAGTTAAGCCCTTTCGTTTGATACCCATATTGAGGGGTTGAGGAAACAAAAAATCCGCCATTTTGTAGCAGCAACTTCTCCTTTCCGAAATTTATGTTTGTAGATAGCTAATCACTTTCAGATACTGGGAATTTCTCTCATTTTTGCCTTTTACTTCTGTGATTACATCAAGTCTAGACTCAATAGACTGTCAGGAAGTTGGGTATTTTGGCAAAGTTGCAACATTACTTCATCCGGGACATTTGTTTTATTTCTATCATAAAGCCGATCCTATATGTATAGAATTTTGTTTTCGTCTTTGGGAAGATACTGCCAAATACCAGCTTCAGACTCTGGAGTCGATTCAGGAGAGCGCCAAAAGGCTCGTGTGTGACCAAACGCTAGTGAATTCTAAGAGTTTTGAACACTGTAGAAGAGTCACCCCTTCTAACCGTTTTATTAAGATTCATTTTGGAGAGTAGCGCAGAAATTATACAAACTAATCCTATCCCGCCCGTTCCCGCCATTTATTAAGCCCGTTTCAACTTCGGAAGTCAGGGCTTCCAGCAATTCGGCATCCATACCTAGTGGCGCAATAACTGATCATATTTGAAACACTTTGCAGTCATTCGTGTTTCCTTGTGTCATAGACTTTGTTTTTACTCAAGCAATGTTTGAAATTGGTTTAATCATCATTAGTCATACTTCATAAATGAAAAACAATGTTATAATTTAATAAAAAGACATAATTATGACACTTCTCCTGTCATAATACTAGACTTAATCATTGAATACAAATGTATGAGTGGATAAATATTTCTGATTTATTTGCGCCAAAGCGGCTAAGTGGATCTAGATGAAATTTTATGATATGATAAAATATCCTGAAATATTACTTAGTTTACTTTTAAAGCTGTAAAACTACTCAACATAGCTGGTATAAAATGTATTACGAAACCTTTATGATTTTTGGTATAGTACAACAAAAGCTACCTTAAAATACACAATCAGTAATATTTACAAGATCTTTCTACAAAATTTTAATAAGTTAAAAGCTTTACACATTAATCCCTTATACTGGAGTCATTTAAAGGCTGTTTTTTATTTTGTAATTTCTTTTGTACTGAGAAACGACTAATATTTTATAAAATAAATGATTGGAATAACGTAATATGTCAACATACGCCAAAATGTCTGTGATTTTTTTCGTTTAAAAAAGCGCTTAATTGAAATACATTATTTATTTGAATATATTTTTCGAAGAAAAAGGATGCAATTCATTTTACGCAAAAAGACCGAGACAAAGTTTTCGTGGAAAAACGTCGTAAATCATACTTACGCGTGGAGTTTGTAACGCCACCACACGCTTAGAAAGTCGTATCTGCAGTTATGTCAGCATTATAGTTTCCGTTTCATGTTAATAAAGTAGTATTTCTCTTAACTACATAAATTAATTAATATGTGTCGCTGAAAATTAGCGTAAATCTATTTTTTAAGATTTACTCCATGACGATTAATTAAATTGCAAATTATAATACATAGGCCAATCGAGGTTAATTTTTTCTATTTTTTGCTATATACTAAATTTTTCTCAGTTTGCCGATGATTTTTTAAATCAGTTTTTTGTTGCTCCTGTAAAGTTGGTGTTTTTCAGTTACGACTTTCTTCCTCGGGGGGTGCATATATACAGACAGACACGTCAAACTTATAACACCCCGTCGTTTTTGCGTCGGGGGTTATAAATCACCATCTACACACCACAATCTCGCGTGATGTTAGGCGTCGATGCGGCCGTAGCAGTCTAAACTTAGAAGGCGGGATAAATCCCTCCCTGGCTCCCTGGTTGGTAGCGGCTGAAAATCACCACCAGTAAAAAGTACTAAAGTATTTAAATTATTTTAAGCTATTGCATAGCTTCTATCGCGGGCCTTGAGCGTGGGGACCGAATCCAGAAATTCCGTAACGAAAAAAACAATACACCCCCCACTCCGACCGGTTAAAATTTAATAAAAGAAAAAAAAATGTTTTTTTTTTTCGGTCACCACGCTCAAAGTGTAACTTGAATTAATATCAAAGAAAAAAAAAAGGAAAAAAAATACTGCATTAATAAAATAAACAAATTATTATAATTGCATAAGTTGATAAAAAATGCTATGCAATAGCTTTACCGCGGCAGTCTCCGAGTGCCACACATCCTTTTTTTAGCGATAAAACCGCCAATTGTTACACTTAAGTTGCAAAATTGTATTTTAGTTATAAGATTCGATGTATATTTGTGGTGTTCTATTTATTCTATTATTCTTCTATATTCTATTCTATGTTTTCTAGTTGGTCCCAGCCCTCCTCATAATATCGACGGCAGCACAAGAGTGGAACCAGCAGCAATGGAGTCCGTACAACTTCCAGAACTACCAGCAGGTGATGCAGGGACAGCTCGATCAACAGGTAACATCATCATAAACTACTACCTTCCTTCTACTAGCTTCTTTTGTATGACCCAGGAAAAATGCGTTACGCATCATCACCCCCCACCGTGGAGCGCGGGGCGGTATGTGGGACTCCCTCGCCGAAGATGCAGCAGACTAAACCTAAAAGGCGGGATAAGCGTTTCAAAATCAGATCAGCTCTATGTCATAATAATTTTGCATTATCGTCCAATTTACACATTACCGAGCTCCAAGTAATCGGGAAGTGAAAAAAAAATTACATTCAAAATTTTATTACAGACAGACAACGCCAGGTGAAACTAAATAAAGTTTAAAAAATAACGCATTTTTTAAAAATTTTAGCACAAATTAGAAAACTTTTAAAATTAAATACAAATAAATACAAATACAAACATTTATTTGCAAGAATGTAGGTGTACAAAATAGGTCTTAATAAAATAAGTCGTTATAGAACTAGGTCCGTTACATTCTGCCTCATAGAGGCGTGCAAAATTTTACTTGATTATTTAGATAATATTATGTTAATTACAATCTTGTATATACCTTGCATTTTATAATTTAAATGAATTTGCATAAAATCCAAATGAATTTGCATGGTGCAGGATTATTAGTTAAGTTAAATTTATTGTTGGTGTTTCTTAGTCAATTTTAAGTTCTAAATGTTATTAGGTACGAAAACATAGACATTTATAGGTCTAAAGTCTAGACGTGCTAAATTAATTCAGCCTTTTTAGAATAGGCTTTGTTTTTTTAGTCCATTTTACACCACTTATCCCTTTCTATTTCGGCCCAGATAACCTGGAGACTGAAGGGCTAAAGGCTGTCGCACCGGTGTCTATTACTAATAACCTACAAAAATAAGCAATGTAGCGTCCGTGGCCCAGTGGTCGTTGGTCCGGCTTGTAAACCGGAGGTCCTGGGTTCAAATCTCAGTGTGGCAAAGTTTTTCACCTGGACGCTGCCGTGTTTCGGAAGGCACGTAAAACTGTGGGTCCCGGCTGTTTCCTATAAGATATGTAGGAGGCAGTCGTTAGGTCATGTTGCAGCCTGCAGCCCTGTAGTAATCTCGGCGATCTGAAACTGGAACATTATAGGTTAGCCACACAACCTATAAATTGTGATTTGACTCTGACAGAGTAAGTAGGGTAACCTGTTCTGTTGGAGTATAAACCCCAATTTTTTTTTTATAAAATGGTCTTGGAGTCATAGAGTGGTAAAGTTAAAAACTCATTTCCCAACTTTGTCGCGTAACCCACTATACATAGGTAAACGACCAATTTGAGAAAATCTGAATATTTTTTGAGAAACGCTCTATGTCTTTGGCGCTTTGTGAATCTAAGGTCAAAGAACATTTTTAAACGATGGTGAGACGCACGTTCCGAAACAGCTGGACCAATTTCGACAAAATTTAAATGTAACGACCGCTGGACGCAGTACCCTATAAAACAGAAGGAACAAAACAAAAAGATAGAAGAAAAAGATTCATTAAACCTGTTCAAGCGTATCCGAATATTCAATGTAGATACATAAACTTATATGTTGGCTGTGGCCAACATATAAGTTTATGTATTATAGGCTGTGTGCAGCCTATAATTGCGATTTGAATCTGACAGTGTAGGTAAAGTAACCTTTTCTGCTAGAGCATAAACCCCAATTAATTAAATTTTATTATAAAAAAGTCGAAAAAAACTGACTTTGAAAACCTTCCCTATTGATGACGGTTAAAAATAGAAATTATAATATAGGACATCTTACCTACGACTTATCTTTAAACAGTACCTTTTTGATCCTTATGGTAATTTGTACCCTTATTTTATCGGAAAACTGTTTTACCAAGAAAGGGTCTCTAAGCTGTAAAAATGTAATGTTTTCCCTTATAAAATACTATCAATAAAAGCGAATGTCGTTGTTTTTGTTAGGTCAGGTGTCTTTTGAAAAATAAACTTGATATCTAAGATTTCTACACGTGATTTGATACTCGTGCAAAGTTGCCAGTCTAGTAGAAGCTCATAGTCACTGGCAAAATCGAAAGAAAGAGGTCCCCAGGCCGCAGTCCAATGCGTTGGTCAGATTAGCAGGGCCATTCACTTATCCGTCAGGGATTAATTAATTTTAAACTACTTTTTGTTACCATTCTCTTACCCTTATCATTACCCTCTTCGATGCAAAATTACAGCTTCCTAGGACTTACTTATTATAGTTTCTCTGCAAATGGATGGACAAAGCGAAACAATAAGGCTAGAGATTCAACATTTTTTAGGCTACAAGGGGTTGACTACGGAAGCCTAAAAAATGTTGAATCTCGTCAT
Organism: Hemithea aestivaria; assembly: GCA_947507615.1. Taxonomy (NCBI): domain Eukaryota; kingdom Metazoa; phylum Arthropoda; class Insecta; order Lepidoptera; family Geometridae; genus Hemithea; species Hemithea aestivaria. Next base: position 1,108,101 of record OX382346.1, on the reverse strand, counting down.
GCGTCTTAAACTCCCGAGCGGCTCGATTGGGCCGCAAACACCCCATTCGAATTTAGGCTTTAAGAATGCTAGAAACTAATTCAATCCACCCCCGCTAAAAAACAATTAAAGCACTAGTAGCCGAGGAGTTAAGTTTCACTGGAATAATTGCACTTCAGTCCGGAACATAATAATACATAGTAATGTTATAAGTAGGTACATAAAAAATTCACTGCAAAAATAAAAAGCGGCAACAGGTAATGGAATAACTTTTCCAACGCGATAAACCAATAAACTGCGAACGAAAAGAGAAAAAAGTGGAATTTTCCAGTGAACTGCGATACGGCTTGACGAATTTCATCAATAACTTAGTTATTAAAAACTTTTTTATTTTGCGACCTACTTTGTAGAATTTACAGGTGAAAATAATTTTACTTTCGACTGAAATTGTCTGATCTTAAAATGCATATTTCTGCTTTAAAAAGTTACCCACCAACTTCCACTTCATTAATATTATTCTACCCTTATTTCTTTTTTATTTTATAATAATTGTTCTTAGAATATCTACTACAAAGTTTAGTTACTTAACACTATGTAGTTATAATATTATGTAGGTGTATTATTTAAGGATTTGCCACCCAGGGTTTATTCACAATGATGTAAAATTACATATATATGTGTACCTACTGCACAAACGTTTCTTACGTTAAAACTCATCAGCCCAGTAATGTACTAGCTACAGTGCCCTCTTAGTGAAGCACAGTAATGTTTGCACATCACAGCTCAGGTGGTACAATAACTGTCACTGTTGGGATACCCACCAAGTCGACCTCCTCCAAAGGAAGTCTACCCCCGGTAAAAAACTAAAAGAAATAATCTAAAAGATATTTAACTTCTATTTCACAGCTTCAAGCTAGTGACTACTCGGGCGGCCATGATTTCGGCGGATACGAGGATAACGGAGAAAGCCACGACTTTGGGGGCCACGGGGGCCTTGGGGGCCACGGGGGCCTCGGAGGCCACGACTTGAAGGCCCACTCCTACCCAGTCCACCAGCACATCCACGAAGAAACCCCAGAAGAAATCAAGCACTACAAAGAAGTCGTCGTACCTTTACCAAAGAACGTAGAGTTTAAAATCAACCAACCGGTTTTGATCCCCGTCCCTCACCCGGTTCCGATTCAAATTCCCGTTCCTAAAGCAGTGGTCATCCCTATTATTAAAGAAGTTTCCATACCAGTTGAAAAGTCCGTGCCTTACCCGGTTACCAAAGAGGTTCATGTACCTAAATTTAAAGAGGTCCCATTTGAGGTAGTCAAGCATATTATTGTCCCGGTTGAGAAACCGGTTCCTTTCAAAGTCCCGGTGTATGAAACTATTATCCATAGTAAGAAAGGATCACACAAAATTTAAATTTGCCGAAAATTTGTGAGGTGTAACGATAGTTTACTCAAAATGTGTGTATTCAAATAGGCTACAATAATAGAGACCTTTAATACTTAATTATTATAAAGCCACCTTCACATTAGACGGATTGTCTTTATGTGTGTCTGTCTCAAACAGTAATTTTAATTTTATGACTCTACCGGGATTCGAACCTATAGCTCAGAGGGAAACCACATCCATCCGGCCAGTTAATAAAAGATTAATCTACTTATTACATGGAGCTATTCGGTTATTTCATATAAATAAAAAATTATATAGGAAATAAGAAACACCTACCTATAAAATATCATTTTGTCGTATCGACAAAACCGGTTAACCGAAAATTCCAAATTTTTCAAGGAATTGTATTGGTCACCCCATTTCGACTGATTTTGAACACTTAGTACTGTATAAATTTGTACGTAGGCTCTACTCACATAGGAGACGTTTAAAAGCTCGTCGTGGGTACCGAGGCTAATTGTTATTTAATTTTTAGCAGTTGTTATTTGTTGTTGGTTCTATTGTTGTTATTTTGTTGTTGTTGTGTTGTAAATATTGTTGATTAGTGTGTAAGTTATTACCTACCTATACTTATAATAAAATAAACTATTCTTTCTTAATTTTTTTTTTATTAAGTACCTATAAACTGTAAATTTTATGAATAAGTGTGAGATACAACGCACTAAAGTTGTTTGGTTGTGCCGTTACTTGTCACTCACCAAAATCTGGTACATTTTGTACCGGTAGTGACGTCACGCATCTCCATCCAAAGTCTCATAAGCTTTATATATTATATCTCTGCCATATTTTATTTTATTCACAAACATATTTTTTTTTTTGTATAATTATTTTTATAAAATATTTTTAAAATTACGGACGAATTTATATTTTATTTGACCTTGTCTACATCCCTGTTGGCTGTGATGGGATAGCTAAACACTCATATTGTCGACGAGTTTTCGACAGTTAATTTACCTCTATAGCTGTCAACTATTTCGGTCTCCCCAGTTTTATAGAGAAAAATTCCTAAATCTATGTCCTGCCCTGCAAAGCGCTGGCGGGACGAGCTTGACTCACCGGGCACAACTTAGCTCTGGACAGAAATGAATGGCGCGACGGAAGGGAGACCTTTGCCCAGCATGAGCAGTCGGACAAAAATGGCTAACAAATGAAGTAAATTAAAAAATTAAAATCCCTCAACGCAACGCTTTCAAAATATGTCGCGGTTTTGTGGTGGCGACCATCTTGGATTTTAAATTTATTATAGTGCGTTGTATTCTAGTAGTTAAACCCTTTCATTTGATACCCATATTGAGGGGTTGTGAAAGCAAAAAAGTGATCCGCCATTTTGTAGAGGCGGGCATATTGGACCGATTTCCACCAAACATGGCTAAGAACACTCTGGTCTAACTCTACTTTAAAACAAAAAAAATCTAAATCCGTTCATCCGTTCGGGAGCTACGATGCCACAGACACACACACTCACACATACACACAGACAGACACGTCAAACTTATAACACCCCGTCGTTTTTGCGTCGGGGGTTAATAATAAGGGCCCCACGCACTTAAGGACCGTAATACTACTGGCACGAGATACCTGAAGGTTGACATACAAATAATAATAATAATAATGCCCCTACCTAAATAAAACTAAATTAAATAGGCAAGTAACGCCACCTGACAGATACCTATATAAATAAAAGTAAATAAAGAGCCTAGTAAAGTGAGTACCGCAAGGAAATAATGTAGAGAGCGATAAAGCCTCCTGTGGGGCAATAAAGGATATCCGCGGCGACGTCCCGCCGAGTGCGTCCGGGGGATATTGCAACTGTTACAGGGATTGAAATACTGCAGCCTATTTAATATATAGAGGAGAAATATTTTTACTAGAACTGTAGGAAACGGTGAACTTCGGATCACCTATTATGTACCTACATAAATACATCTATATTTATACAATGAAGTAAGAAGACAAGACGCTCTCCTGATGGTAAGAGATAACGCTGCCCATAATTTGTACAGTCACTCCTTTCTCAGGATCACAGGATTTCACAATGATGTAAAAGTAGGTGCACTGCACCAACGCTTCTTACTCAAGAGTCATAAGATGTTAAGACTCTTTAGGCCAGTAATTTCACTAGATACACTGCCCTCCTACTAGAGCACAGTAATATTTGCACATTCTTCTGATCTGTGGTTTGCACATTGCACACATCTAGCTGTATACCCGGTAAACCTTCAATGTTTAAACAAAAATGAAAGTCATCATCATAGGACGTCCACTGCTGAACATAGGCCTCCCCTTTGGACTTCCATATGTACCGTTTGGAAGCGACCAGCATCCAGCGTCTTCCGGCGAACTTTATAAGGTCGTCTGTCCATCTTGTGGGACGTCCTACGTTGCGTTTGCTATTCCGTGGTCTCCACACGAGCACTTTTCGACCCCATCGGCCATCCACTCTGCGTGCTAAGTGGCCTGCCCATTGCCACTGCAGCTTGCTAATCCACTGGGCTATGTCTGTGACTTAAACGTCAGTCCAGTCAAATGTCTGTGTTCCGGCATGATGTTCAGTGGAGCCAGGGAGGGATTTATCCCGCCTTCTAGGTTTACTCCGCTACTGCTATATACGGCCGCAACGTCGCTTAAGATCACGTGAGATCATGAATCACCATGATCATGGTCAAAGACTAACTTGTAATAAAATTGATAAAAAAATTAAGCCAATAAAATGTAATAGGATGTCAGTTGTTAAGTAAAAACATAGAGGAGTAAAAATAACAATACCTGCTATTCCTGTTTATTTTTAATTTATCGAAATCAGAAAAGTTTTAAGCCAATAGAAAATTTGCACCTTACAGATATCAACAAATCCAATAATTACGCAAACAATGTATGGCAATCAAACAAGCGTCAAACAGCGCCAAATTACGCGGCCGTAAAATAATATGCGCCTATATCGACCGCACACCGACGCTCAAATTAATTACTCGATGAATATTAATAACCTTGTGTCGCTACCATGGGTGGGTTAAGTTATAGGATTTTGGAAGAAACGAAATGATGAAAGTCGAGGAAGCGAAAGCGGTGTGTCAGGATGCCTTTTTTTTATCCCAGGAAGAATAGGTTACGCATCATCACCCTGCGCCGGGAGGTGCGGTGCGGTATGTGGGACTTCCCCGCGGAAGATGAGAGCGGCGGGGATACCCACTAAAAAACCTGGGGGTGTTCCTGCGGGATAATGCCGGGGCAGCGGGTACGCCGAAGCAGTCATCCGCGGCCCCGACGGCAAATAGTCGCTGGCTACCCCAACGGGAACCAGCGAAATTAGGGAACCAGGCGAAATTATATGTAGGTATGTATTTTGGAAGAATATTTGATGGTATGGAGCACAACATAATCGCTTAAACAAAATAAAGTGCTTAATTGAAAATTATATATCAGTATTCTATACCATATTATGCATGTTTTATACATAATATAAACGTTCCTCTGGAATTTCTGTATATATTAATGAAAACTGCATCAAAATCCGTTGCCTATTAACTATTAGCCTATTTACGCATTTTGATATGATTTCAAATAAATCCAGTTAATCGTTATCGCTTATAACACCACCCACACACGAAACCAAAGCATTGATGTAGGCATAACACAATTGGTAGAGGAGACATGTTTTTAAACGCGTGTTTCGTGGCCCAACATTTGTTGATGTGGGTAATTGAGATAGGTTTTACAATACCGTTTAATTATCGGGATTTCGGGGAGTTTTCCGTGATTTCCCGGGAATGTTTGTTAACGTACGTATTTGGAACTTTTTCTGTTACCTTTTTGCTAAAAATTTAATTATTATAAGTCGGGCCGGCCTAAAAGGCCACATTTGACACATCATCAAAATTCCCTTACAGGGTGATCTAAAAATTTTACTTATTTTTTCTGTAAATAATATATGTCAACACTTAGCTGAACAATAAATAATATGACAACACTTAGCTGAACACTGAACACTATACTTAAATTTACAATTAACAATTTACGCATTACCATTAAAATTTCTACCATTTGGTAGATTTTTTGCCTACCATTTAACTTATTACCAAATTCTTATATCATAATTTCTGCCAAAACTACCATTAAATTTTTCTACCAAAAACTACCATTGAAATTTCTAGCAAAATCTACCATTTTTTTTTATCATTTAGTTGATTTTTACCATAAAAAATCTATCAAAAACTACTATTAATTTTCTACCATTTGGTAGATTTTTCTATCATTAAAAATTCTACCAAAAACTACTAAGTAGATTTTTCTACTGTGCATTTTTGAAAACTAACGTGAGAGTTATCCATATTACTATGTAAACAAAACGACTAAAAACTCACGGAAATAATGGTCGGAGCTAGGCTCGATCCTGAGTTTCGGACAATTACGATGTCCTTCATCAGGAGCTCACGCATTTTTCTACCATAAAAAAGTCTACCTAAAACTACCTACAATTGAAATTTCTACCAGAAGAAACGTAAAGAAAGAACAAACATACTCTCACACACACACACACACACACGCACGCACGCACGCACGCACGCACGCGCGCACACACACACACACACACACACACACACACACACACACACGCGCACACATTATTAAAAAAATTAAAAGTCATCAACGGTATCAAAATGTGTAATTAAAAAAGTAATCGGCCATTTTGTAGCGGCCGTAGCCGTCTTGGACGGATTTCCACCAAATGTGTATTTGCTCAAAATAAGCTGATTAAGATCGGAAAACCCCCCTTGTACCCCTTCTGGCAGTAAGGAAGGGGGGTAAAAGGGGCCGCTCCACCCTGCTTCACTTAATCAACTCTGGGAGACCATGTAGAGCCACGAGGAAAATGTCGGTGTCAATTTCGGATAAGCCGATGGTATAGATTTTATTTCTAATATAAAACAACGGTTTTTGTGGCATTATGTTTTAAGTCATTGTTGTGTTTATTTTTAAACTATAAAGAATATGTTATACACATAGCTAAGAACATTGCCGAGTAATATTATTAATCTTATAAACGAAAAAATAAACAAACTTCATTAATCCGTTCGGCTACGATGGCACAGACAGATACACAAACAGACTGACAAACAAACACGTCAAACTTATAACACCCACCTTTCTTGCGTTGAGGGTTAAAAACATTAGATGAATAAATAGGACACCCTATACAAGGTCACGTCAATCAGTTTTTGTTTTTAAAACAATAAGGATGCTACCCAATAAAATCGCGAAATTGAAATTTGAAATGTAGAATCGAATGCAATTATAACTTGGATTGAATATTTGATCATAAATAAATAACTATATTGCGATTAAAATAAAATATGTTGTTAATATTGTGATTATATTATAGTAAAATATAATGTAATTAAAATAAAATTGTGTAATGTATAGAGAATAAACATATTTTTTTATTACAGGTTTTTTTATAACTCGTGAGATGTTTCTGGCAAAACTACCCCATGACGCCATTACATGTTTACAAAAAAAAACCTATTAGAATTAAAATTAATTAGACTTTATGAATGTTTTCATAAAACTGTATTCGATTCCAACGTGTTTGAAGATCGTATCGATTCATATCCTGTAATCGAAATAAACAATGTCCCAACACTTGTTTGCTATGACTGACATCTGTCAAATGTGGCCTTTTAGGCCGGCCCGACTATAGTAGGTATTAGAAAACTTTTAATTTCGTAATAATGACATTTATGGTATACTAGCTGTGCCCAGTGGTTTTACGCGCTGTACTGGAATAACACATAAGCTATACCTACCTATGTGTTATACCAGGGTATCTATCTCTATACCAAAATTTAAGCTCAATCGGTCCACCCTTTTTTGGCGTGAAGAAGTAAAAAACATACAAACTCACAAACTATCCCCTTTATAATTTTAGTGTGATATCTATGATTATTATTATTTTTAGTAACGCCTTAAAGTATTATGTAGCAACTCGCAACGTCACTCGGTAAAGAAATTTTAGTCCGGAACCATCTTCGACCTCATCACGCGAGATCCAGCAGGGCTATTGCCTATCACCCACGCACATATACGAGAAAACACTAGAATCCATAGATGAACATGCCTACCTTACATTACTTGCTTAACCTTCTCATTAACATAAGTAAAACTGTAATTTTCTTTGGTTGCAATAAAGAGTACTCTATTATATTATATTCTATCATAACAAACGCAGTAAAAACAAAAAAGTGAACATCAAAAGAAGAAGTTGAAGTGGACATCAATCTTAGTGAGTGTGAATTAGTCAATAGCCTTGCTGTTCAAAAGACTAACCTACATATTATAAGTTCGATTGTTTTTATATTATCTATTTTAACAATTTAGTATTTGTTGTTTTCTCGTTGCGTTAAAAACATTGTTACCTTAGATTTTGAGATTTAGAATAAGCAGTAAGTACTTACCTAAGATAAGCCCATTATATTATAACCTACTTAGAATAATTTTCTCAAATAAGTGAATTGTGAATTCTTGTTGAGAAATAAATATCTTTAACCCGATAAGTTATCACTACATAGTTTAAAACAAAGTCGCACCCCACGCCTGTCTGTCCCTGTATGCTTAAATCTTTAAAACTACGCAACGGATTTTGATGCGAGTTTTTTTAATAGATAGAGTGATTCAAGAAGAATGTTTATATGTATAACACATGCATAATATAGTAGAAAAACTACTAATTTTCTATAAAATCCGACGAAGTGCGTGTCCACTAGTAATTTATGACGAAAATAAGAGATAGAATAGAAAACTCTTTATTGAATTATACAGAAAGATCAACCTATTCGATTTTTAACAGAAGTACCTACCAGAGATTATTCGAAGGTTTTAAGAGCAATATTTCGTTCTAGGGTCTCAGGTATATGCAGAAAAGGAAACGAAATGTCCATCGAAACCTATAGGCCATGAAATTGGCTACGATTTCGAGTTAAATTGGCCAGAATAAAAACATTGAACTTAGGACGCGTTTCCACTGTGCAACGATGGACAGTCGTTTTTTTTACTGTGGAGAAATAAGAAGACGATCGAGACGCTCTCCTGATGTTAAGAGATAACGCTGCCCATAATCAGTACAGTGCCACCCAGAATTTCACAATGATGTGCAATTCTAAGTGCACTGCACCAACGCCTCTTACTCAAGAGTCATATGATGTTAAGACTCTTTAGCCCAGTAATTTCACTAGCTACAGTATCCTCCTACCGAAGCACAGTAATGTTTGCACATCACTGCTCAGTCAGTCGTTTTGTGTGTGTATGTAGTAGTAGGTTATAGAAAAAGACTCTCCTATCACTTGAATTTTTCTTTGACTTCTTTATCGTGATAAAAATGATGTTCTAGACCCTATATAGGGTAATGTCCGTCTACTATAGATTTTTCCCACTGAACAAAACCGTGTTGCTAAGCGGTCATTACGACGGGCTCCACTACTGTGAAGATTTGTTACAAAATTTAGATAGCCTGCTACTTTCTGTTCAATTTTGTAGTTGGTCATCAGTAAAGAATAGGTATCTATTCTATACTATACTTCGACTGCACCATTACTCATCAAGCAAAATTATTGTGGTCATACGAAAAAAATATGTTAATATCATGTCGGTCTTAAACACGGGCTAAGCCCGGGCCTTTTTATAGGCGTACACGGAGACAAAAAAGTCCAACGCGCAGAGGCCCTTTTGAGCTTTTAATATAAATGTAATAGGTGACACTTATTGGAGTCTGTCTGTGAGTCGATCCATAGAAAATGGGCTCAAAGGCAGTCTCCGCCAAGTGACAGGACTATTGCTAATTAATGGAAACTACTTGAACTAGGCTATGGATATGTATTCTAAATGGAATTAATATTATTATTATTATGTCTTTACTATCTAATAAGAACATCGGCAGCGTATAATCATTCAACGATAAATAAGCCATTGCACAATGGAAACGCGCCCAGAAGATTACCAAACGTTTTCCGAATTCACCGTCTGTTTGGCCTTAATAAGGCTTTTAATAGAATCTCTTTGATGTGATTAGCCTTTGAATGGAATCATGGTGGTAGAAAAATAATAACGAGTGATTTTAACAAAAACATTTTGAAAATTAAAGTGAATCTTTCCAAACATAAATTAGAAATATGAAATCGACTCTTTTATGCAAAGAAGAAAACGAGCACGGCGCTCACTCGATGGTAAAATATAACATTGCCCATTATAATCAGTACAGTGCTAACCAGAATTCTAGGTGCACTGCACCAACGCTTCTTACTCAAGAGTCATAAAATGTTAAGACCTTTTGAGTCCAGTAATTACACTATTTACAGCTCAGGCTTTCAATAAAAGAAGAGAAAGACGCACGTTTTAATTATACTTGTAAATATTTAATAAATATTCCTAAAAGTAGTTTATTTACAACTAAGACAATTTAGATTTAATATCATTATTATTATTATTCATAATTCCGTTGTCCGAAGGCTTTTCTCCATTTTCCATCTGCCGAGACCTAAAATTAAAAAAAATATATTAAAATACATAATAGGTATTAGTGTAACTTTTTGTAACATTAACAGGAGAACATAAAAAAATATTTTTAAACATGATTTTATAGTTGCTGAGTTCCTATGGCCACCTTCCAGCTCCATCTGACCCTAATCAACATCTAGCACCAAATACTCGTCAAGACGGATCAAAAGAGTCCAATCTAAATGGGCTTGTGCCGTTTAACTTGTAATTTTAAAAAAACACAAGTAGACACATAGGTATTAGTGTAATATTTTTTTAACAATAAACAAGTGAAATAAAAAAAAACCTTTTTAAAAACAATCTTTTATTATCATTACCATCTAGCACCAAAGTACTCGTCAAGACGAATCAAATGAGCCCAAACTCGATGGGGTTGCGTCGTTTAATTACGGATTTCCTATGGTCACCTTCCACTACTTTTCCTTAGGTGATACATAATAATAGCATTTAAAATGAATCGAATATAGTATAAGATTTGGTGGATACTGAAAATGTCACGAAGGGTAAATAATTTTTGCATACTAAAAGTTCCTTCATTTTGTAAGTCTAACATGGATACATCTCTTTGTAGATGATTGTACAAGAGGAGGGTCACTGTGGGTGGGTGGAGGAGAAAGACGGAGGACCGAGTTGAATGGCGTGCCATGGGGGAGGCCTATGTCCAGCAGTGGACGAACATAGGCTGATGATGAGGCTACAAGAGTGCGCTCTTACAAGTAAACCACACTAATATTATAAATGCCAAAGTCTGTGAGTGAGTGTATATGTTTGTTACTTATTCACGCCTAAACGCATGGACCGATTGAGCCGACACAAAGGCATGGAATAACATTTAATACAGCGGTTAAAATCACTGGTCACAGCTAGTATTACAATAATTATTTAGCTATATTTCGAGTTTTAAGGCTCTACCGCTCGTTTGAAAAGCAGCTCTATGAAAAGAACGAGCAAGAAACTCAGGGCACGTAAAATATTCCAACCTGTCCCCTTGATCTGTCCCCTATTATCATTAGGAGCAATTGGCCGCAAATGGTCGACCTAGGTCTTAGACGTATACTTTCCTTGACCAACTAAATGTCGTTCTAAGGAAAGGCTAGGTCAAGAGCACCAAGAACCGGCGAGCGTGCATGAAGAATGTGATTATTCTTATTAACATGAGTAAAATAACAAACGCAGCAATGTACATTGAAGTTGTCATCAATCGTAGTGGGTGAGAAGTGAGAATTAGCCAATAGTCCACTCTGAGAGCGGATCGCATTATCCATCTGAAGTGTCCATTAGTCCATTAATTCATATAAAATATACGCAGGTGGATTTTTTGTTATTAGCTTAAGCGTTATGCCAAGGTCTTAACTATTACCTACAAAGCAAATTCAGCCAAATTGGTTCAGCCGTGGGAAACAAATAAATTTTGACCCATTGTTTTCTCAAGGCATTACCCATTAATCACAAAAAATCTATTATGTAAATGTATTAAATTCAAGTTTAATGTTTCCAGTATAGTTTTCAGACAATTAGTAATAATTAATGTCATTAATTGAATAGTATAGGTATAATAATATTAGTATTGTACGTCTGAATGAGTTCAACTGTTGACACTCTTATAATATAGGTATTTTTATAACATCTGTATACACACAGTTCTTACAATAAAATACTTATGTTACTTAATATTATAAACGTGAAAGTTCGTAAGAATGGATGTCTGGATGTTTGTTACTCTTTCACGCTTAAACGGGTGGACCGATTGAGCTGAAATTTTGTATAAAGATAGCTTAGACCCTGGAATAGCACATAGGCTACAATACAGCGAGTAAAACCGCTGGGCGCAGCTGCTATTCTATATTAGTTTAGAATTCTAAAAATATCTATGTATAGTGTATGCGCATTAAGTTTGCTATTGGGATAGGTTTTACTGCGACAATTTTAGTGATGAGATGTGGTCAAACGTAGGCTTATCTCGTATAAAAAAAAAAACTTTTCCACTGGCGTTGCAGACATGTATTGGCTATTGCAACTGTATACCTCAGTACGTAGTAATAGTTTTTATTCTTTGACCTCAGTCTTAACTTGAAAAGAACTAAGTCGAAACTTAGCTCTTATTATTAATTTTAAGCCAAAAGCATTTTTTATACAGAGAAGAAAACGAGCAAGACGCTCTCCTGGTGTTAAGAGGTAACGCTGCCCATAGTCAGTACAGTGCTACTCAGGATTTCACAATGATGTAAAATTCTAATATATAATATATATAAAAAAAAAAACAAATAAATATTTCAGGACATTTCACACACCGCCACCTAACCCCAAGCTAAGAAAGTTAATGCTGTGTTGTGGTAGTTAAGATAACGGTTACAATACTTATATAATATTCTTTTCTTTTGTGAATACATATAATGTACTTATAATAGATGAGTCTGTCAGCTTACCTTTTTATATAATCTATTATAAAATAGAGATAGAAAATCAAAAATATTAATAAAAAATACTAACCTTATAAAACTCGTGAGCATCATCAAAAGCGTCAAACTCCCTCCTCCCCCCTACCAAACCCCCCCTTACCTCAACAATACAGTACTGTTGTCGATATTGAGGATGGGGGGCGGGGGGCATCAGACATTGCTCGAAGTGGCCCAAATGTACGCGTACGCCGTGAAATATGCCCATTGGCAGCTGCATGCTGTCCCAAACTGAAATATGAACATTTTCAATTTATTTATCACATGCTAGGGTATATCTTTGACTTCCTCTGCAGGAGGTCGACTAGGTGGGTATCCTAACAGTGCCAGTTATTCTACCGACTGAGCAGTGATGTCCAAATATTACTGTGCACACCTGTGCACACCTCCTACCTAGGAGGGCACTGTAGCTAGTGAAATTACGGTTACGTATCATAATACCTACGGTCATTTTAACTACGGTCGATATAACTACGGCCGAATGCCCTACTGTTCAAAATGACTATTGGACGTTTCGCCTACGTTCATAATAACTATTGGTCGAAATCCCTAATGGACGATTCGCCTACGGTTAACTCAACTACGGTCAATTGAACTATGGTTGATTAAACTAACGGACGATTTGCCTATTTTTGACTGAACTAACGGACGATTGACTTTTTATTTTTAAATCATGTTTCCGGCTATTAGTCAGGTATGATATCTAAAAATGACTTGTTTTTAGTACAGAATCATGGGCAAACCGAAATCAGTTGGTTAGGTTAGGTTTGAACAGTGACCACAATGCGCGAGCCGAGCGAGCGTGCCACGGCCGCGGCCGGCGAAGCGCCATATACGAGTTGTTTTTGATACCTGAATGATTTCTATCTATAGATTCGCAGACAGCTTATTATGCCGCGATCCCATGATGAAAATGATGAAAGAAGATGCCAAGATGCCAGAAGATGCAATTACATAGTCCAAATCATTCAGTAATAAGAAAAAAACTTGTATCTGGCGCTTCGCCGGCCGCTGCCGCGGCACGCTCGCTTCGCTCGCTCGGCTCGCGCATTGTGGTCACTGTTCAAACCTAACCTAACCAACTGATTTCGGTTTGCCTTGAATACTGTACTAAAAACACGCGGAACATAGAATTTTTAAACCGTAGGTGAGCCGTCCATAGTTGAATTAACCAATATCTCAAATGAACATTAGCCGAATCGTTCGTTAGTTTAGCTGACCATAGTTTAATCAACCGTAGGCGAGTTGAACTGTAGGCGAGTCGTCCAATATGTGTAATGAACATAGGCGAATCGTCCCTAGTTGTATCGACCGTATTTGAAACGACCGTAGGTATAATGATACGTAACCGAAATTACTGGGCTGAAGAGTCTTAACATCTTATGACTCTCAAGTAAGAAGCATAGGCGCAGTGCACCCAAATTTTACCTTCGTAAAGTCCTGCGTAGCACTGTACTAATTATGGGCACCGCGTTATCTCTTACCATTAGGAGAGCATCTTGCTCGTCTTCTTACTTCGTTGTATAAAAAAAAAATCTGATCCAATGTTTTAGTATTGTCATCTAACATGGCAATGCTGCCAGCATTCTGGGCTCGCTGCCATCTGACAGTGGTTTAGAGCTCTTGGATTGGCGTGTGGCCGATCTGTGCGGATACGAAAGTTTTTATGGATGTATGTAAAATGTAACTCCTTGACGTCTAAACGGGTAGACCGAATGAGCTGAAGGTATATGTATGCTTAGACCCCTTTTTTGACCCAGGAAAAATGCGTTACGCATCGTCAGGTATGTGGACCCCGCTGAAGATAGGCGCGGCGGGGATACCCACTAAAAACCTGGGGGTGTTCCTGCGGGACGCCATAATGCCGGGGCAGCGGGTACGCCGAAGCACTTGTCTGCGGTCCCGACGGCACAGTAGGTAAAACCGCTGGGTGTAGCTAGGTATTATAACAAGTGAATTAAATTAAAAATTTTAAAAACCCCCAACGCAATACGTAATTCACCATTTTTTTATGGCGGCCATCTTGGATTTTAAATTTTATATAGTGGGCTGTATTCTACTCGCTAAGTTCTTTCATTTCATACCCATATTGAGGGGGTCGTGAAAGAAAAAGTAATCCGCCATTTTGTAGCGGCGGCCATCTTGGACCGATTTCCACCAAGAACACTCTCGACTAACTCTACTTTCAAACAAAAACAACTAAATCAAAATCCGTTCATCCTTCGGGAGCTACGATGCCACAGACAGACACACACACACACACACAAAGACAGAGAGACAGACAGACACGTCAAACTTATAACACCCCGTCGTTTTTGCGTCGGGGGTTAAAAACAAGTTAGGTCAGTAACCAAATACATAATAATTAGATATACTCAACGAATTAGGGAAATAATAGAAATCGAACACAGCTCAAAAAGTGATTCAATGCAAAGTACAACTATATGGGCGGGGCGTAAAAAGTACAACTCACCCGCCGCTCAGTCACACAACGCGCTCAGCGACAGATGCACGCATCGTTTGATTTTTAAAAATATCCAAAATAATATAGTTAACGGACAAAAATGACCTTTTGTGTGGTAAATTGGTGTAAAAATGGAAAGAAGGCAGTAAAAAGCAGGAAAAACTTATCACAGCGATTTGATTTGATTTGAAATATTATTTTAAACCAAATTATATAATTTCGATTTTAGTTGACATTAAATACATAAAAATATAGGGTAAACTAGGCATGGCTGAAACAATGTTATTTTGGTCGTTTATTGCATTCGCATTCGATTAGGTAACGTTATATTTATTTTGTATACTAGCTAAACCCACGGCTTCACCCCCGCTACAAAAATGTTATTTTTGTACAATAAATAAAAGCATTTGTTTTTGAATTAAATCAATAATGATTTTTAATAAAAGTCTGAAGAAAGAAGGAAAATCCTCTAAAGTGAAGAATTCATCTGACCCGGCCCCCTCGGCTCGTCCTGATTCGACCTGATTCTGGCATCGCGCTTTTATCACCGCACGAGCCGACACCGATCCAAAGCCCAGGTTTATACGACTAATGTCCAATTATGAAAAATGACAAATATTATAGACGTCCAGGTTTGTACGAATAAAATAGTTTACTCATAAAAATGTCAAATCGTAAAAAGGTCCAATTTGAAAATTGTCTATTCTAAAACGTCCATTTGTAAAAATGTCCAATAAAGTTTTATTTTATCCGTGGTTCTATCAATAGCTAATCCCGTAGTCCTATTAAAAGTGTCACGTACCTAGTGAACAATCTTTATTTCCAATGCAATGACAGCTGTCAAACTTGAAATGTCAATATCTCGGAAAATACTCGTCTTAGGCAGATGCTGTCATAGAAGAAATTAAAGGTCTTGGAGAGATCTTCATTTCAGATGACAGCTGTCAAACTTGAAACGTCAATATCTCGGAAAATACTCGTCTTAGGCTGATGCTGTCATAGAAGAAATTAAAGGTCTTGGAGAGATTGTCATTTCAGATGACAGCTGTCAAACTTGAAACATCAATATCTCGGAAATTACTCGTCTTAGGCTGATGCTGTCATAGAAGAAATTAAAGGTCTTGGGGAGATTGTTATTTCAGATGACAGCTGTCAAACTTGAAACGTCAATATCTCGGAAAATACTCGTCTTAAGCTGATGCTGTCATAGAAGAAATTAAAGGTCTTGGAGAGATTGTTATTTCAGATGACAGCTGTCAAACTTGAAACGTCAATATCTCGGAAAATACTCGTCTTAGGCTGATGCTGTCATAGAAGAAATTAAAGGTCTTGGAGAGATTGTCATTTCAGATGACAGCTGTCAAACTTGAAACGTCAATATCTCGGAAAATACTCGTCTTAGGCTGATGCTTTCATAGAAGAAATTAAAGGTCTTGGAGAGATCTTCATTTCAAATGACAGCTGTCAAACTCGAAACGTCAATATCTCGGAAAATATTCGTCTTAGGCTGATGCTGTCATAGAAGAAATTAAAAAACTTTGAAGATCTTCCAGATTTTGACATTTCAAGTTTGACAGCTGTCATCTGAAAGGTAGATCTCCCTAAGACCTTTCATTTCTTCTATGACAGCGTCAGAAATAAACCAATTCGTGTTGGACATTATTCTTAATTGGACATATTTCATTTTGGACCAAATTCATGTTGGAAATTATTCGTGTTGGACATTTTTTCTAGTTGGACGTAAGCCATGTTGGACCAAATTAGTGTTTGACCAAAGTAGTATTGGACATCAATACCTACTAGTTGGACAATTTGGATTTTGGACATTTGTCGTACAAACCGATAAAACTTATTCCATATCCTTTTTGGGGATTCTAACTACCTCTGTACCAAATTTGGCAATTTTGCCATTACCTTGTCGAACGCATGGTTGATGAGATATTCGTTTTGTTTCAAGCATACCAAGGTTACCCTAGTCTGACATAAAAGAATATATTTGAGTTACCCGTATGGCAATACCGAATTTAACTATAAACAATTTTGATACTTTAATTATTTAAAAAAAAATCGCTACTGTACTTGGTCACTGACCTCTGTGTAATCAGATAAGTAGCTCTGGCGCGAAAAAGTAACACACATGCTTTACATAAAACAGACATGCGTCTAATAATGATACTTTTATAAAATGATAATAAAAGACGATGTGTTATATGACACAAATATAATATAAAAAATACTTAAAATAAAGTAATTAATCGTTTATATAGGGTAATCCAATTTTTTATTTTTTGCGGTGGGGTGGTCTTTTCGATGTCTCGTAGGCGGGCATTTTCCTTTATTTTTAATACTTTCCAAAACAAATTTTCTGACTGATGATTTCGATTCGCCTAGAAAATACAAAATAAATAAGATTAATATCATCTTTTAAAAGTAAAAAAGGCGTACCAGTATGGTAACAGTAAAAAAGGTGCCATGAATATAATGTTAAAAGAAATTCCCAAATAAAGCAATTGTATTTGTACTTGTACGTAGGGACATCTAATAGACATTAAATCAAAATAAAAATGCCAAGTGCAAGTCGGACTCTTTTGAATTGAACTCTTTCTTGAAACATCTCATATATACAAAAACAAACGGAAAAAGCACTTTGTTGTTTGGGAGCCCCTTTTTTATTTTATTCTATTTTTAGTATTGCAACAAAAATACATCCGTGAAAATTTCAACCTTTTAACTATCACGGTTCGTGAGATGACAGACAGACAGACGAACGGACAGCGAAGTCTTAGTTATATGGTCTCGTTTTCCCCTATGGGTACGGAACCCTAAAACGCAATTTTTCATACACATAATATCATCATTAAACTTGGACAATATGAAAAGTATCAAAAATTTTCAGTCATACTATAATGTATTTTATGACTTTAGTTGTAAACAAATATATAACACAAAATTGTTATTTATGGACAAAATAACGATTATTTTACGTTTTCAATGATGAGGTTCAATGAGCTTGATGATGTACTGTTAATCTAACTTAAACGTACCTGAGATATACGCTGTTCTCTTAGAAACACTTAGTCAAAGAAGCAACCACTTTTCTATTTGCAACTGCTGTATACGCCGTATATATACATTTTGTAATTCATTTGCCAAGCACCGCCACGGATTATTTTATTCATTTTCATCAATATTATTGTGAGAAATCTTCGAAATAACTTATTAATCACTAAAAATACGAACAACATGTTGTTGTTTACATTATTTTTGTCAAATTTGACAGAAGTAGTTTGAAAGAAATAGGTAGAATGTTGCCATTTTTATTTTAGTTTTTTCTTATTAAATTTGTACTCCTTCGTTTTGTCCATCCCGTTTGCACATGTTGATTGAATATTTCTGTTTCACTCAACACTATCCGACTAAGTAAAATGACACCCCAAATGAATGAATGGGCGAGTTCATGTACAGAAAATAAATTTAGCATGGTTATGCCTTATGAATGTCCGTGTGTCGCGTGAGTATTATAATTTAGTGGTGTGAGTTTGGGACCACGTTTTTGCGGAAAAAGTAAAGGAGTTACAGGGAGTTGGATATACTATCATAATATTTTCTGCAACAAGCCGCGAGACAAACAACCAATGACATTTTAATTTAATCTTAATAGAAAGAAAGAATAGTTATTTGTTATACAAGAGTGCAAAGTTGCTTTTTTACCGCGTGCTCAGTTTGTATGACCGAGCTAGCGAAGGATTCTAAAAAAAACATGGCTAATAACACTCTCGACTAACTCTACTTTCAAACAAAAAAAATTAAATCTAAATCTGTTCATCCGTTTGAGACCTACGATGCCACAGACAAACACATACACACACACACACACACACACACACACACACACACACACACACACACACACACAGACAGACAGACAGACACGTCAAACTTATAACACCCCGTCGTTTTTGCGTCGGGGGTTAATAAAATAAAATTTTCAGAAAATAACAATTGTCTAGCTTGTTTTTTAATATAATTATACTTAACTATAGCGGATCTAGACTGTGTGTTGAGGGGGATGACCTTCACTGACAGGTACGATTCTAACCTGAGATTTCCTGAGATAAAAACTATATAATATTTTGGAAAACCGTGTCGATAAGCAGGCATTATATTATAGCTGTGTTCCAGCATGATGTTCAGATAGATCATAATACAATTATCACAACAAGTAGTTTTAAAGTACATGAGATGTGTGTAATAAGGAATTTTAAGGGGGCTTCGGCCTTTCACTGTGTATAGGTATATGTTGTATAAATATAGAGGTTGTTTTATAAGGTACAGTCACATAATTAAATAACAAAAAACAAAGTGAATGTAAATTTAAGTCGTGAACAAAGTGAATGTTAAATGCTTATTATAGAATAAAAGTCAACCGTATAATTTTAATATCAGAAATAAAAATAAATAACTAGGTACTTACCTATAAATCCTGTTCGTTATAAAGAACAAAACGTGAGAAAAGTACAGAATCAATGAAGTCAAGGTGAATTTATTAATAGATAAAAATAATAAATAAATAAAAAGCCATTTATTGCCAGGAAACCAAATACAAAAAAATCTTAAACCTACTTAAATCTTTTTGCTTAGGCAATAGGGGTACATTCAGCATGTGCTGAATGAATAACTATAATTTAGATATTCATCCAGCGCTGGTTTTCAATGTACCCCTTGCTCGGGCTAAGATGTTTGCCGAGAACAATAGATAAGTGTTTGCGGATAATTCTATACTAAACGGACATGTGTGTGTGTGTGTGTGTGAGATTATATTGATAAGTAATAAGTCCCTATATGCTCAGTAATTTCGCTGATAACATTGCTGTTCAGTTCGAAATACAGTAATTCGGCACATTACAATACAAATACTATGTAAACAAGTGAATTAAATTAAAAATTTAAAAAACCCCCAACGCAGTACGTAATTCACCATTTTGTGGTGGTGACCATCTTGGATTTTAAATTTTATATAGTGGGTTGTATTCTACTAGTTAAGCCCTTTCATTTGATACCCATATTGAGGGGGTCGTGGAAGAAAAAAGTTATCCGCCATTTTGTAGCAGCAGCCATCTTGGACCGATTTCCACCAAACATGGCTAAGAACACTCTTGACTAACTCTACTTTCAAACAAAAAAACTAAATGAAAATCCGTTCATCCGTTCGGGAGCTACGATGCCACAGACAGACACACACACACACACAGACAGACAGACAGACAGACACGTCGTTTTTGCGTCGGGGGTTAACAAAACTCACGGATATAATAGTCGAAGCCAGGCTCGACCCTGGGTTTCGGACAATTACGATGTCCTTCATCAGGAGCTCACGCCTCTCGGTCGCGACGCTGCGCTGGCTACACACTATACTACCGGACTCCGGACTATTATACCCGTGAG
Source organism: Hemithea aestivaria (assembly GCA_947507615.1). Taxonomy (NCBI): domain Eukaryota; kingdom Metazoa; phylum Arthropoda; class Insecta; order Lepidoptera; family Geometridae; genus Hemithea; species Hemithea aestivaria. The sequence goes on along the minus strand of OX382346.1, from coordinate 1,087,764 downwards.
TTTAGTCAAGGTAAGGAGATATACAGTAATGTGGCCCAGTGTGCTCCCTAGAAGCGGTTGAACTTAAGGTCGCGCGAGTTTGCAACCAAGTGGGTAGGGTTCTGTAGGCAGCGAGGTGCCGAATAGGCGTTATTATTGTGAATTAATCAAAATATCAACAAGAATTAAATGGCTCATTCTCATGGAATTGATTCTCATCGTCACCTTCATGACAATTCTTATTTATTGCTTATTTGTAATGTTTATGTATAATATTGTATAGAGCTGGATAACACGAGTAAACTTTTATATAAATGATTTAAATCGTACGTTTCATTTCGAAGAAAAACAGTTTTGAAATTTTCGACGCCACGAAAGTGATTCAGTAATTATTTTTTCACAACTTTTTCAAGTAAAACCCTTTTAAAAGACTAAATCTACCAAAAATATGCAATAAAACGACATTTTACGAAAAAACAAACCTCACTACAAAATAAAATATGCGTAATTTGAGATATTACTTTACCATTCACTTTACTTTTTTATTAGTCAGAAATTTGGTTTGTATGTATTAAAACCCTAACATAACAGATACTGTACTTTTAGTAGGTAAAAAGGCTATTTCAAAAGAAAACAATATTTAAAAATCACTTTCGTGTCTCAAAAATCACCTTCATGGTAAAAAACACTATGAAGGTGATGCCACGCTGATGACGAAAATATCCCCTTTTGGTGAAATTCTGGAAAGTTTAGGTATAATGTATAAAGTTAAATACTACATCTTAATCTCGCACATTTTGGCGTTTCGAAAAGCTAACATTGATTTAAATAACTAAAATGCAATGCATAAAAATGTTGTCCATGCAAGTGATCGATACACCCATGAATAAATTGAAACTTAGCAATTATATTTTTTCCCACGGCTCGATAAGTCCTAGATCCTACTTCTACGATTGCAGAACATGGCCATCATTGAAATGAATCGAACTCTGTATTGGATTGTTGATGTTGTGTTTAACAGCAGCCGTGACTGAAACTATGCAAATCTAAAGCACCTAAAATCGTGTGACCGCCGCATTATATTATTTTAAATTTACAATAATACTGAAAACTTTTTTTAGTCTGTAGACCTTAAAGTATATTTGTTTGCGATAATTTTGGTATCCCATCAAAAACATAAATGTGAAAAGAGAGCCAAGTTCAATATTACGATGTATGTACTCATAGTTACCTATGATTTGGTAGTTGACTTCAACAACAAAAGAAGTGAGATCTAAATGGGTGCCAAGTTCAATGGTCTGTCCTGAAAAATATTAACAACATCATAAAATATTTTATTACAACTTAAAAGATTATTTCTTCTTATCACTTAGAATTAATATTATTTTGAAGCCTAAAGACTGACTTGGCCAGTTCTCATAATATACTAGGTAGGTACTCTCTTAACTTTAGCTTGATCACTATTAAACGCACTTAATGCTAATTAGTGCGCCACCGTCTTTTATCGTAAAAATTAGTCCCCTCCATCCATTGGTTGTCTGGAAGAAATCGCTCTTTAACGATAAGACCGCCACTTGTACATTGTAATTTTTAATTTTAATTATGTACTTATGTATTTTCTGTAACATTATGTGGTGAACAATAAAGTATCTATTGTCTTATCTTAATGATACTTCGTCGTATGGTTCCCATGAGAACTAGCCAAGTCAGTCTTTAGGCTTCAAAATAATATTAATTCTAAGTGATAAGAAGAAATAATCTTTTAAGTTGTAATAAAATATTTTATGATGTTGTTAATATTTTTCAGGACAGACCATTGAACTTGGCACCCATTTAGATCTCACTTCTTTTGTTGTTGAAGTCAACTACCAAATCATAGGTAACTATGAGTACATACATCGTAATATTGAACTTGGCTCTCTTTTCACATTTATGTTTTTGATGGGATATCATTGCTTTTTGTACAGTACTTTTTAGTATGTAATAGGTTTAAGACACCCAGTCATAATAAGATTAATACCAAATGATTATTTTATTGCACCTCCCCCCACCCCACTGCTCCATGGCACGGCCGTCGCACCGCGGCACCGCGGCCCGTGAGCCTCGCCGTGCTTCGATATACCTATACCTATAATTAATTTAGTACTTATTTATATATAGCATTTATGTGCACTATTGATTTGAATATTGTACCTAATCAATTGATTTTTAAACAATACTAGTTACTGATAAATTTATCTATATTCACCCAGCTATCTTATATACCTACCGCCGACCGCCTACCTGGTTGGAAATTTAACTTTTTAGATCATCTGGAACTGGATTAGAATTTCGATCAAAAGAAACCTAAGCCGACAAGACTTGTTATGACGACGACTTGGCGGGGGAACTGCCGTGCCCCCAGATACCGCCACATACCTATAATATTATGACTATACGTTACAGGTACGTAGGTATCTAAAATGTTTACACCAACTAGCACCTAAGGCGATATACATACATTATTTTTATTGTAAACAATGTTAATATTATTACCTCTATGTTACTGAGCCGCCTTGTGCTGGTGAGTCGATATATTGATAGGTATTTACATAGGATATACAATTGTTACGTAGGTACCAGGAACCTATTTTTATTAGTGACTAGCTGTGCCTAGCTGTTTTACCCGCTATACAGTTTGGTACAGTAGTGTACTCGTATATTATGTTATTCCAGGGGTCTAAGCTATATTTTTTATAATACCAAATTTAAAGTCAATCGGCCCACCCGTTTAGGCGTGAAAAAGTAAAAAACATAATATCCATACGTACAGTAGGTATAAAGTTTGTATTTATATTTATAATTATATCAGTAGGAATAGTGAACTCGCGCGCATTTCGTAGTATCTAACAGAAAATAGCCGCCTACACAAAAATTATAGCAACATGCAACATGTATTGCTTTATGTGTTCCTAGGCGTCCCAAACTTTAATATCATACATTTTTTAAAAATTAATAATAATTTAAAATGATAAAAAAATACTAGATTCTGATTTTTCCCTTTGTTACTACGACATTACCTATCGGGATGCCAAATTTCAGCTTTCTAGGTCATCTGAAACTGGGATATTACTTTTGATCTATCCCTCAGTATGTATTAACTTCACCGATTACTGGATGTTCATATCTAAATAACCGTTTGAGCTGTGTTATTGGAATTTGGAATAGAGATATAGTTCGTATATTTAAGTATATGTGCCAAATTTGACTTGTCTATGTGTAATAGTTTTTGTATAACGAGGGTGTAAAAAGTCGTCAAAACGCGCTTTGGATGGTTCGTGTAATATAACACAAGGCGCGGTCGCCAGTTCCTTTGCTTGAACTTGGCTTGACTCGCTGCCGCGTGTCTAGATATGTTACATACAGATACATCAAAATTTGTTAAAGTAGTGCCCAAATGTTTAACTGCAACGCAAAGTGTGACACCATGAGAATACGAAAAATTGCCCCGATTTTGACCTTTCATGTTAAATTTTAGTATTATTTTTTGCGTCGTTTATGGTAATCTTCATTTATTTTGTAGCTTAATATATGTTTTATCCACCTATCCACAATTCATATCTCTGTCTTTAACCGTTTAGGAAATATAAGGGTGAATCCTGAGAGACAAAATTTTACGTGTCTTTGGGAATAAACTACCCGTAACATTAAAATTCTACCCTAAGGTATTTTTTTTCTGATAGTTTAAGGTTTAATCTACTTAATGCAAGATAAACATCAGCTTAAATTTAGCTGCAAGTACCTAAAAAAAATCTAAAAGCCCTAAAATTTGATTACCGTGGGGTGTCCCTTACACATTTTTGGAACAAAATATATTTTTTACACTAACTTATAATAGGAATTTAATTAATTGCTGTGATCTAAGCTGTAAAGGGTGAACTGTTATATGATTTAAAAAATACGCGAAGGCTGTACTCAGCGAAGTTTAAGAAAAAATAACAAATTTACGTTTGTCCCCGGACAAAAAGTGATTCCCATGGCGCGCGACATAACTACCCACATTTCACAAACCACAAGACTTAGAAGCTTGTACGCCCGCTGTTGGCTAAGTTCAATTGCGCTCTAAACATCGTGAAGAGGGGTTGCTCCTCTCGTTGTTATAAACTAGATTTACGAAGGTGAGAAATTGATTACCGTGGTTTTGGTTCACTAGGTCATTGATTACCATTTCCATGTTTAAAAATATTTTTTTATCTCTTACGGTTTTTTGACTAGGGTGTGTAGTTAGGAAAAGGGAATTGTTTTTCATATATCTTATTATTATTGGTCTATAATTATGGTATTTAAAAATATTGACCAAAAACTATACAATTTTGATTTCTATGGTATTGATTCTCATGGCGTTTTACCACGGTGATCAATTTTCCCCTGAGTTTTCTTGCGCATTCTTTCACTTTTTATACTTTATACTCGACTACAGCGAAGCCAGGCAAGAAATATGTATATTTCATTTAAACCAGATGGTTTTTTTTATATTTTATACTATAGTAGACTGCCGCTCTGGCTTATGCGGCACCATTACGACCCACCATAAAAATAATCAGAAAAACCAAACTGAACTGAATAACCAAACTGATATGAATCAGATGGTACATTCATATCAGTTTGGTTATTCTAAACTGAAGTTCTAGCCAGCCTGTAGTCTAGTTCTTCAATAGGAATACCTCAAAGGTGAGCCTTCATCCCAGAAACTGTCATGTGATTGAATTTTAACATCAGTTTGGTTAATCTGGACTGAAGTTGCAGCCAGCCCATAGTTTCGTTTTAAATTAGCAAATTTTTTATCTGATGCGCCTTTACCCCGGAAGATATCATAATCAGATTGTATATTCATAACAGTTTGGTTATTCGAAACTGAAGTTCCAACCAGCCCATAAATTCGTTTTAAATTAGCAGCTTTTGTTTGATGGGCTAAAAATAGCTACATAAGATGTCATCATAATGAGCCTTAATCTATGGGATCAAATAGGAGCTCTATAAAACATAAAAAGCTTGGCGGGAACCTCAGTCCAGAATAACCAAACTTATACTATTAATATAATTCTAATAACATCTTCTGGAGAAAGGCTCACCTGTGAGGTATGCTGCATAGACATAGCGAAACTATGGGCTGGCTGGAACTTCAGTCCAGGTTAAACATACTGATATTAATATACCATAATATGATGGTAAAATTTTCCCGAGTAAAGGCGTATCAGTAAAGAAATTTTCTAATTCAAAACGAAACTATGGGCTACAACTTCGGTCCAGATTAACCAAACTGATGTTAAAATTCAATCTCATGACAGTTTCTGGGATGAAGGCTCACCTATGAGGTATTCCTATTGAAGAACTACAGACCCGTTACGCTTCTGAGCCATGTTCATAAGCTGCTGTTTTCAAGGCCTATCACGAGTCGTCTGGAACACAGACTTGATGACTTTTAGCCCCCCGAACAAGCCGGATTCCGAAAAGGCTTTAGTACAATAGACCACATTTATGCGCTGCGGCAAGTTAGTCAAGAGAATATATAACTTGCCATTAAGCTTAGCGTTTCTGGACTTTGAGAAAGCTTTGATTCAGTGAAAACACGGACTGTGCGCGAGTTATTTCAGCGATGCCATATTGACTATCGGTTCATTAAAGTGTTGAAGTGTTTGTTTTCTTACGCCACTATGTTGGTCTGAGTACAGGAGCAGAGCACGAAGTTGATACCTTTGAGAAGAGGAGTATTTAAGACAGAGAGATGTTATATCTCAGAAACTGTTTACTGCGGTAATGGGAGACGCGTTCAAGCTCTTGGAATGGCAAGGACTTGGCATCAATATCAACGGCGACCACATTGCTCATCTTCGGTTTACTCACGACATCGTAGTCATGGCGAAGTCGATAGAGGCACTCAGCATGATGCTCTATGACCTCGAACAAGTTTCACAACGGGTGAGCATAAAATGAACATGGACACGATCAAACTTAAGTCAAATGCCAATGTTGTGCCTTCCCCAGTATCTGTTAGAGGTTCGGTACTCGAATTTGTTAACTCCATACAGCTAGCTAGAATAAGTAGTCCGATTCGGTAGGACCCAACTTCGAGAAAGAGGTCGACCGCCGAATTTAACTCGGTTGGGCAGCTTCTTTGAGTTGGCTTCGTCTCGAAGCTTAAAGTCGCTCAGCGAGCTATGGAGAGAGCTATACTCGGGGTTTCTCTACGTGATCGAATCAGGAAAAAGAAGATCTGAAGACGAACCAAAATCACTGACATATTCCAGCGGATTAAGGAGCTGAAGTGGTAGTGGGCAGGCTACATAGCACGCAGCGTGGATGGCTGATGGAGTCGAAAAGTGTTCGACTGGATACCACGGACAAGCAAACACAGCGTCGTAGAACGTCCACCCACAAGTGTGGCAGACGACCTTATAAAGGTCGCTGAAAGACGCTGGAAGCAGGTCGCTGCCAACCGATATATATGGAGGTCTAAAGGGGAGGTCTATGTTCAGCAGTAGACGTCCTATGGCTAAGATGATATGAGGTATGCTGCAAAAATAAAACGAAACTATGGGCTGACTGCAACTTCAGTTCAGAGTCCAGATTAACCTAACTAATGATAAATATACAATCGGAGAGCTTCTGGAGTGAATTTTGTCAGTGATTGTGACTGAGAAAAAAATCTCATATTCTAGGACTATTTATTCAATAATTTTACATTGTTTAAGACAGCAATACGTTGATTTTATTTAGTTAACATGATTATTATATAGACTGGCAATATATAGCTTTTTAATACGTTATGTTTGGTGTATATTCATTTGGATTACCGTTTTTAATCATTTCCATTTCATATGATTAGTATGTAGAGGTCAATATTTAGATAATAACTTAGAATTCAAACAAAATTGTTTAATTTTGATTCCCATGGCACACTTTATTGATTCCCGTGGCACCAAAAATTGAAATTGAAATATCTTCTGAACAAAACAAGTTATAATGATGCCTATTTGATGGATGTACTTATATTTATGTGATATTTGATGTTTTACATGTAAAATTCAATAATACTAAGATTTAAAATCTGCCACGGGAATCACTTAAATACGCCCGATCTCAGGATTTACCCATAACCGTGTGACCATCAAATTTGAGCTAAAATGAGAATGAGCCAAATACTTTGTGATATTTTTACTAATTCACAACCATTATTCGGAAGCTTACTGCGTAAAAACGTCTATTCGGCACCTCGCTTCTTGCCGATCTCTGCCGACCGCGTTGCAAACTCGCGCGACCTTGAGTTCAACCGCTTCTAGGGAGTCATATTACTGTATATCTCTTTTACCGTGGTTTAGTTGTTTGTTTACGTAGTTAATATGGATAACACTCACGTTAGTTTTTAAGAACGTACAATTCAAATACTCTTTATTGAGACCATGAATATAATTTAACAAAAACATTTTACTTAAAACTAATAATTTACATTAACTACTTCTTGGCGGATGAATAACTGGAAAACATAATTGCATAAAGTCCACGGCACTGCGCCACCAATATCTGGTGAATATACCAACAGCTCGGACGAAGCAATTTGCTTCGTCTTTCATTATGAGAACGGCGAAGCTATGTGTTTCCCGAAAGCTATAACGTGGGTTTGTTTAAATCAAGAGTGAATAGGTTCTTACTGAACAAGCGTGCTACAACTTCGGCTGCATCGTCACTTACCAACAGGTGAGATTGCGGTCAAACGCTTGTTTAGTCCGCTATAAAAAAAAAAGTCCAACATAAAAAAGAACGAAAGTTAGCATATAAAAAGTACTTACTGGAAACAGCCCATAATGTGTTATTCTGGACTCCTTTCAGCAGTTCCAGGGTCTCTTGGAGACAAGCCTGGTCATCATTCCACGTCTCCTTCTCCAAGGTGGAAAGTACAGCATCCACTAATGGTAGGGTTTTGGTGACTTGGTGTGACGATATGTGTCTTGCATTTACTGGAAGGTTGGTGGTGAAATTGTTATTGGTTGACTCTATATCTACTTGGTTAAACAAGTAAAATAAAAAAATTCTTTATTTAAAACAAGCTTTTATTATTATTACTATCTAGCATCAAAGTACTCGTCAAGACGAATCAAATGAGCCCAAACTCGATGGGGGTGCGTCGTTTAATTACGGAGTTCCTATGGCCACCTTCCAGCTCCATCATCAGATCAGCTCAATTTCATAATAATATTGTATTGACATCCGATTTACATGCATGCAAAATTTCAGTGCAATCGGAAAACGGAAAGTGGATCAAATTTAACTTGCAAGATAAGATACGATAAGGCAATACTTTATTGTACACCACATAATGTTACAGAAAATACATAGCTACATAATTAAAATTACAATGTACAAGCGGCGGTTTTATCGCTAAAGAGCGATTTCTTACAGACATCCAATGGACGGAGAGGACTATTTTACACAATAAAAAAGAAGAGAGATTACAGACAGACAGATAGACAGACAGGCAGATAACGGACAGGTGAAAGTAAATAAAAGCTTGTAAAAAATTAAATTAAATTAGGTACAAATTAAAATCAAACTATCCAGATAAAATTAAACTAAAAAAATAAATTAAATTTAAAATTATTAATCAAAAATTATATTATGTAAAAATCTAATAATGAAATTAATTAATGCCAGAAATTTAAATCGAATGTACCTAAACACAGAACACAGTCAGTCGGATTCGAATCGAATTCGGACGAGTGTATTGCAGAAGAGCTGAATTGAAATACTTACAAAAGACAAAAAGAATCCATAATACAGCTCGCATCTCGGAAAAAATCTTCTTTTACACTTGTTTCCACGGATCTGTCGGTATAAATGAATTATAGTATAGAATAGAATAAGAATTTATTGCCAGAAAAGATAAAGAACAATACAATTTTGCTTAACATACTTATAGGTAAGTGTGACATACAATGAGGTGTCCTAAATACTCAACAATCGTGAGACTCAAACTAAGCTCAATTAAGGCTTGTATCTTTAGCCTCAGAGTAATAACTCTGTCCATATCTAATTTCTATACAAGGTATCACAAAAAGAAAATAGCACAAGGTCCTTGGGAATTTTCAAGGCACGAGTGAAGGTACCTTTCTAGGCACCTTACATGAATTATCATCGACCGCATCTGCACTTTCCATCAGGTGGGATGTGGTCAAACGTAGGCTTATTTAGTATGAAAAAAACATCCAACGCAGCGCAATATATAACTCTCATTTTGAGATACCCTAGCACTCTGGGCTGAAGAGTCTTAACATCTTATGACTCAAGTAGGAAGCGTTAGCGCAGGGCACCCAGAATGTCACCTTTGTAAAATACTGGGTAGCACTGTACTAATTATGGGCAGCGTTATCTTTTACCATCAGGGGAGCGTCTTGCTCGTCTTCTTACTTCGTTGCATAAAAACTCTACGACAATAATTATAAATACAAATATGTATTATACTGGGGGTAGACTTCCTGTGTAGGAGGTCGTCTAGGTACCCCAACAGTGCCAGTTATTCTACCGCCTGAGCAGTGATATGCAAACATTGCTGTGCAGAGGTAGGAGGGCACTGTAGCTGGTGAAATTACTGGGCTCAAGAGTCTTAACATCTAATGACAATTAAGTAAGAAGCCTTGTTGCAGTGCACCTGGAATTGCACATCATTATGAAATTCTAGGTAGCACTGTACTGATTATGGGCAGCGTTATCTCTTACCTACAGGAGAGCGTCTTGCTCGTCTTCTTATTTCTTCACATAAAAAAATGAAAAAGGTACTTACTTAACATAGCGTAGGCAGAAGTTATGTTCATAGGTACTTATTGTCAATCTCAAGAACTCGTAAATTAAAAAAAAAATGAATTACTGCATTTTTCTCTTTATGCAGAATAATAAAACTTACGCCACAATTATTACTTATTTATTATGAAAATGCTGCTAAGATTTTATTAAGTACACGAGTAAGAGCTTATGAAGGTTAAATAAACCACCTAGGAAGTAAATCTTTGAACCAAAACAAGTGAATTAAATTAAAAATTTAAAAAACCCCCAACGCAATACGTAATTTACCATTTTTTGATGGCAGCCATCTTGGATTTTAAATTTTATATAGTGGGCTGTAATCTACTCGTTAAGCCCTTTCATTTGATACCCATATTGAGGGGGTCGTGGAAGAAAAAAGTAATCCGCCATTTTGTAGCGGCGGCCATCTTGGACCGATTTCCACCAAACATGGCTAAGAACACTCTCGACTTACTCTACTTTCAAACAAAAAAAACAAAATCAAAATCCGTTCATCCGTTTGGGAGCTACGATGCCACAGACAGACACATACACACACACACAGACAGACAGACAGACAGACAGACAGACAGACAGACAGACAGACAGACAGACAGACACGTCAAACTTATAACACCCCGTCGTTTTTGCGTCGGGGGTTAAAAAAGAATATTCGAAATCGTTTCAGGCGCTTCGAGTAATCGATGCCTATTTATATAAAAACCTAAACAAAACAAAATAAAATCGGACAAGTGCAAGTCAGACTCGCCAACCGAGGGTTTCATACAAACCCATAGCTAACCCATAGCTTAGACCCTGATATAACACAGGCTACTGCTGTAGGAACAAAGCGGGTAAAACCACTGGGCGCGGCTAGTGTACATAAAAAAATAAAATTTCTTCCACTAATTTAGATATTTTTACTAGGCTTTTTTATGTAATAGGTGACAAACAAGCAGACGGCCCATCTGATGGTGAGTGGCTACCGTCGCCTATGGATACCTGCAATACCAGGGGTACCGCTGGTACGTTGCCTACCTTTCAAGACTCTATTCACTTGCCTTTTGAAGAGTGCCATGTTAAAGCCCCATGTTACTAGGTTTATAATAATATTATCTTACCTTTTGTAAAACCTTGTATATTGTGCACACGTAACTTAAACTCAAAAATAACTTAAATAGTCAAGCTACAGTTAAGTAACCGACTAAGTTCGGCGCGATCTTAACAGACACTGGTTTTAATATACTACTTTATTTAAAGTTATTGTAAGGACATTTTAAATTGAAGACATGTAACTAGCACGAGAAAACGGCAAAAATAAAACTTAGGCAGTTGTCCCACCGGTAACGATGAGCGAGTAACGAGTAGGTGGAGCTAGAGTGTAGAACGAGTTGGCGAGCGGCGAGGAGCGAGTGCGTAGTTCCGATAGTTGTGTAGCTCGACTATAAGCGAGTGTGCGAGTGAGACGACCGATTACTAAATGACCGCTATGTATATCCAAGGGCGGATCCAGGATTTGGTCCTGGAGGGGGCCAAGGTGCAGACAGGCAAAAAAAAAAATTTTTTACTATGTAAAACTGTGTGTGTGTGTTTATCTCGCGCTGAACAGTTAGAAAGTTCAAATATCCATAATAATAAGTGCACGAGCAGTTTGCTGCGAGCGCCGAGAAAAAAATTATAATCTTGACCATGAAATATTATTATACTCTACAATGCTTCTGGGGGGGGGGCTTGGCCCCTTGCCTTATTATAGTATATCTAATTATTACGTATTTGGTTACTGACCTAACTTGTTTTTAACCCCCGACGCAAAAACGACAGGGTGTTATAAGTTTGACGTGTCTGTCTGTCTCTCTGTCTTTGTGTATGTATGTATGTGTCTGTCTGTGGCATCGTAGCTCCCGAAGGATGAACGGATTTTGATTTAGTTTTTTTTGTTTGAAAGTAGAGTTAGTCGAGAGTGTTCTTAGCTATGTTTGGTGGAAATCGGTACAAGATGGCCGCCGCTACAAAATGGCGGATTACTTTTTTCTTCCACGACCCCCTCAATATGGCTATCAAATGAAAGGGCTTAACGAGTAGAATACAGCTCACTATATAAAATTTAAAATCCAAGATGGCCGCCATAAAAAATGGTGAATTACGTATTGCGTTGGGGGTTTTTTAAATTTTTAATTTAATTCACTTGTTAATAAGTTTTGCTGGAACCGTGTCGCCAAGCGGTCATTGTGACCGTGTTCCGGCATGATGTTCAGTGAAGCCAGGGAATTTATCCCGTCTTCTAGGTTGAGTTTGCTACCATCTACGGCCGCATCGTCACTTATCGTGGTCACTAATGTTATAAATGCGAAAGTTTGTGAGTGTGTATGTTTGTTACTTCTTCATGCCTAAACGGGTGGACCGATTGAGCTGAAATTTGGCATAGAGATAGCTTAGATCCTGGAATAACACATAGAGTATAGTACAGTGGGTAAAACCGCTGGGCACAGCTAGTATATATATGCGAGTTTGTATTTTTGTTACTTCTTCACGCCTAAACGGGTGGACCGATTGAGCTGAAATTTGGTAGAAACTGCAGCATATTTGGAATACTAGTTTGTTTTTTGAGAATAAAATTAAAGAGAAACGGGATAGCTCAATAAAAAATACGTTAAATTGTTGACAAATTATTTAACTTTAATAATAACAAAAACAAGAAACCTTATCAAAATGGTAGTCAAACAAAAAATCTCCAAAAACGTCATTTGACACGGAGTGCAGGTAATTTGGAATATAGTATTCCAAATTATATTCAATTTTTTTCTTTAACAATAGCTAACACTTTTTCTTACAAACTAATTGATTTCTTATCTGTAATAGCTTTCTAATCTTTAGTTATGTAGGTAATCAATCTTTTGAAAAAAAGTACTAAAATAACATTAAATTATTAATGGTATTCCAAATTAACAACATACCATCCTAACCTAAAATTCCATGTCACGTTTTTAATTCTAGAAATATCCACAAAATCATATTAACATTATAAGCTAACAAGGTCACTTAACATCTTAAATAATTATAAAGAAGATTTAAAGTATTACAGTAAATTTATCACAAATTAGATTCTAACCGAAAAAGTTTTCAAAGCAGACGTCTCGCTTTCTTGAGGCTGGCAGCCGGAATGGCAAGATGGCGTCCTGATATTAATACTTAATGGTTTTGTGTGTCGTGTGACATTATGTTTACGGCATAAAAAAACACAGATAGCGTTTATATTAATTTAGATATCGAAGTATTCCAAATTACTTGCAGTATCCCAAATATGCTGCAGTTCCTCTATAGACAGTGGCGGATTTGCCCTAAGGCCCAGTAGACCCGGGCCTAGGGCGGCCAGATATTAGGGGCGGCCAATCGTGACAAAAAAATCACTGATGACAAGAAATAACTAAAAGTACGTAAATATTTTAAAGGCTTCAAGGGGCCATGGGTTTTTCTCGGCGGCTCTGCTCTATAATAAGAATATTTATTTTCTCACCGCTCAGAACACATCTTTTGTAGCCTGAAATATAAAATTTTCTCGGCACTCGCAGCTAGCTGCTCGCGCAATTATAAATAGAATATTATGTATTTTGCGCAACACTCAGAACGAGCTCATTGCACACAGTATCGGCGTTAGGGTGGGGCGCGGTTGGGCGACCGCCCAGGGCGCCGGATAAAAGGGGCTGAAGTTCTGAAAAATTCAATATTCTCGGTGCTCGTAGCAAGCTGCTCGCGGTTTTATAAGAACATTTAGTTTCTTTGCCACTCGAAGGAAGATAAACGCACATCATTCGTGCTGAAAAATTCAAAATTTTCTCGGCGCTCGCAGAGAGCTGCTCGCGCTTTTATAAATGAGAAAATTTACTTTCTTTGCCATTCGAAGCAAGATAAACGCACATCATTCGTGCTGACAAAATTCAAATTTTTTTCGGCGCTCGCAGCGAGTTACTCGCGCTTTTATAAATAAGGACATTTAGTTTCTTTGCCACTCGAAGCTAGCAAAACGCACATCATTCGTGCTGTAAAATATCTAAATTTTCTCAGCGCTCGCAGCGAGCTGCTCGCGCTTTTATAAATAAGAATACTTATTTAGTTTCTTTGCCGCTCGGAGCAAGCTAAACGCATAACATTCGTGCTGAAAAATTCAAAATTTTCACGGCGCTCGCAACGAGCTGCTCGCGCTTTTATAAATGAGAACATTTACTTTCTTTGCCACTCGAAGCAAGCTTAACGCACATCATTCGTGCTAACAAAATCAAAATTTTCTCGGCGCTCGGGCTTTTATAAATAAGGACATTTAGTTTCTTTGCCACTCGAAGCAAGCTAAACGCACATCATTCGTGTTGAACAAATCTAAATTTTCGCGGCGCTCGCAGCGAGCTGCTCGCGTTTTTATAAATAAGAATACTTATTTAGTTTCTTTGCCGCTCGGAGCAAGCTAAACGCACATCATTCGTGCTGAAAAATTCAAAATTTTCTCGGAACTCGCAGCAAGCTGAAAAGGTGGATTTTTTTCTAGATACGCCCATGATTTTGCCCATCGGAATCGGCCCAGAAAAAAATCCTGGAATTTTTTCCTTTTTAGTATGGGTTTGAATTGCTTTTTAGGGGGCGCCGTAGAAATCTCGCCCAGGGCGCTGGTAATGTTAAAACCGGCTCTGATTGCACATCTTTTGTAGTCTGAAACGTTAAATTTTCTCGGCGCTCGCAGCTAGCTGCTCGCGCATTACAAGGTTTTTTAAAATTTTATTCTATTCGGAACGAGTTTAACGCAAACGTTCTTGTCAGAGATATAACATTTCCTATTTTAGAGATTCAAATTGTAGGTAAACGTTGAAATGTACAAACCTACCTTGTTCACAAGAAAAAAAATTCTGGATCCGCCACTGTTTAAGGAGTAAGTAGGAGTAGACATGTTATATACGACGTAGGTGCAGGTTATTACATGGACTGGGGCCTAGGGCGGCCTAGACTGTAAATCCGCCACTGGGTATAGAGATAGCTTAGACCCTGGAATAACACATATATAGTACAGTGGGTAAATCCACGCAGCTAGTAACCTATAGTGACCAAGAGGTAAGATGAATTATTACGTAAGATGCCTAGAAAGGTACCTAGGTATTCACTTATAGGTACGTAAAATTCATCATATCGTGCGAGAAGGTCGCACGCAAAGACAATACCCTTAAAATAAAACACAATAATATTATGTAATACTTTATTTTCTTAATATGTACAAACTTATGTATTCTAGAATTAATTATAATATTAAAAGTGAGCAGTCAGTCTGTCAATCTCGTACAAATCCGCTAAGATCTCTTCCACTTTGGTGCCTATTTTCTTTGCAATCTGAAACAATAAAAGGAATACATAATTAATATTACATTAAAATTTTAACTTCCATAATATCGAGTAACGATATCTATGTCTTTTAATCGACGACCTCCGTGGCGCGGTGGGCTAATACCCGCCTGCAACGCAGAAGGTTGCGGTTTCGATTCTCGCATGGGACAAATGTTTGTGTGATCCACAGATATTTGTTTCTGGTCTGGGTGGCTTTCTGTATCTATTATAAGTATGTATTTACAAAAGAAAAGTATATAAGTATTATATCCGTTATCCTAATCACCACATTACAAGCATTAGGTTGGTTAGGTGGCGCTGTGTGAAACGTCCTGAAATATTTATATTTATTTATTTATTAAGTTATCTTTAGCTATCGTTTCCCTAGAAAGTTTTCCTTGAAACTGCAACATATAGGTTAGCCACACAAGCTATAAAATTGTGATTTGACCCTGACAGTGTAAGTAGGGCAACCTGTTCTGTTGGAGTATAAACTCCAATATTATTTATTACAAGCTTTTTTTTATTTTCACCTGTCTGTTGTCAATCTGTAATCAAATCTTGCCAGTTTAATTTGATAAATTTCTTGATTTCTAATTGAGCTGAAATTTTACATGTACGGCACATCGGAAGACAATGCAATATTCCTTGGCCCACTGCCCTTCCCCCCCCCCCCCCCTAACTAAAAAAAATTAAGTAAATAGTAGTGGTGGTGGTTAGTGGTGGTAGTGTGTAGTAATTTTTTTTTTGTTTATGTTGTTTTATTATCTTCTGTTTGTATCTAAATGTCACTATATTTATGTGTATAATTTTTCATGTATGTACTTTTTGGAACTGATAATAAATATATTTTTATCTTTATCTTATCTTTAAGCTTCTAGTTTTATCCACAACGAAGTTATAGGGGCTCGAAAATGGTCTAAAACGCTTACAGAAAAGGATGGTACGGCCGAGTTGATTGTTTTGGTCGACTTGGCAGATATAATACTCACGTCGAGTTTGTCCGGATGTGGCATACAAGTATAAAGAGCCACGAGGTCTCCGTCCAACATGCCGCGCACCGGCCCCCCGCCCACGCCGCGACGACCGCACTTGTACGTCCTGGGAATATACAACCATGTTAGTGGATATGTTACGGCTAAAGTCCACAGTGCCTAGGTTTAGTGTCCGAAAGTCCGAAGTGCCTCACCACTTTCAACATTACCATCCACTTGAAACATTACCATTCACTTGAAACATTACCATCCACTTTCAACATTACCATTCACTTGAAACATTACCATTCACTTGAAACATTACCATCCACTTTCAACATTACCATTCACTTGAAACATTACCATCCACTTGAAACGTTACCATCCACTTGAAACGTTACCATTCACTTGAAACATTACCTGTGCGCCCTCGGGTTGAGTCCGGCGATGTGGCAGCAGTAGTTGTTCATGACGTTTTGCAACATGAGCAGGCGACGGTACATCTTCTCTGAGAGGGGGAGAATGTAGCCTAAACCGCCGTCCAGCGTCGCTGTAATAAAATAATATATTACAAGCTTTTATTTACTTTTACCTGTCCGTCTGTAATCAAATCTTGCAAGTTAAATTTGACCCACTTCCCGGTTTCTAATTGAGCTGAAATTTTTGAAAAGAATGCATGCGTAAATCGGATGACAATGCAATATAATTATTACATCGAGCTGATCTGATGATGGAGCTGGAAGGTGCCCATAGGAACTCCGTAATGAAAGGACGCAACCTCATCGAGTTTGGACTCATTTGATTCGTCTTGACAAGTACTTTGGCGCTGGATGTAATAATAATATATGCTTGTTTTTTAAGTTTTTTTAATTTCACTTATTATTAGATTTATAATAATCGGCGAGCGTGCATGAAAAATGTGATTAAAGTTGAGGTATCGTACCAAGTGGAGGGAAATAGTCTCTGCCTACCACCAGGCGTGATTATATGTATGTGTACATTTACAAGTCCATATGTAGGCAGAGAGTCCTCAAGTTCTTCCGGCTCACAGTCAGGAGAGACCCAGACAGTCTGGAGAGGCTGATTATCACCGGCTTTGTCGAAGGGAAAAGGTGCAGAGGGCGCTAGTCTACAAGATGGACCCACACGACCAAGGACGCTACAGGAGCCATATTGACGACCTCTGTGGCGTGGTGGGCTAATACCCGCCTGCAACGCAGAAGGTTGCGGGTTCGATTCCCGCATGGGACAAATGTTTCTGTGATCCACAGATATTTGTTTCTGGTCTGGGTGGCTTTCTGTATCTATTATAAGTATGCATGTACAAAAGAAAAGTATTTATGTATTATATCCGTTATCCTAACCACCATAACACAAGCATTAAGTTGCTTAGCTTGGGGTTAGGTGGCGCTGTGTGAAATGTCCTCAAATATTTATTTATTTATTCATATTATAAAATACCCGTCACGTAAAAAACACAGATACATAAGTAATAAAATCATAGAAAATAATAAATAGGCCAAGCGCGAGTCGGGCCACGCACAATGTAGGGTTCCGTAGTTCTAGTAGATTGAATACACTGCACAACAGCATTTTGGATGATTTTTGACGACGATTTCAAATTTGTGACTGAAATTTCTGTACCAGCTCTAGTTAAAAAGATATGACACATATTATGTTGTTTTCGTAATAAAACGCTATAAATGTAGAGATCATCATCATCATCATCTCAGCCGTAAGACGTCCACTGCTGAACATAGGCCTCCCCTTTGGACTTCCATATGTACCGGTTGGAAGCGACCTGCATCCAGCGTCTTCCGGCGACCGACATAAGGTCGTCTGTCCACCTTGTGGGTGGTCAATGTAGAGATGATCCTAATTAATTTAAGTTTAAGTTGAAAAACTCTTTATGTTATTTGATTTTCTTGCTGAAACTGAAGGCAGAGCTATTCTAAATGCTATTCTTATTCTAAGGGCTATTCTAAATGCTCTAACAATATTCAGCCATCATATGTGCGTTCCAGAAGCCTTGATAGCGTTACTTCATCGAACAAAAGTTCGGGTGGAATTGCTTGCCCAATTCTTCACTTAGTACCCCAAGATTGTCATGAATATAGTCTAGGTGGTCGTGGAGAGAATGTAACTTGATGGTTATGTCACATTCGAGCCTTTGAAAGTGACGCATTAGTTTTTGGACGTGTTGAGAAAAGTCCAAATAATTCTTACTTTACAAAAAAAAAATATAACCACCATTGGCCTAAAACAAAGTAAACCATTTTTAAATGAACACATTATGAGCCAGTTATGTTCCGCATACTTAATTTTTAATAAAATCAAAACAATAGTTTTATGTTTACACTAAGCAAAAATAAGTCATCGTGATGGTTCTCGAGTCCTTTCCACATTATAGCGGTTTCGTACCAAAATCTATTTATTTTCTAATTTGTCCACAAACGTAGATACTCAACACACGTTTTGCATAACTTTTGGGGAATCCAAGGCTTGTCGTTAATTTCCAGGGAGTATCCAAAGTAATTTTTGTAAGCCTAAATTATGAACGTTGTCACATTCAAACGGAATTCTTTGAGCATAATATTCTCCGCAAATTAAAAAAAATATATCCGGATCATGCACACAAGTAGCCTTGACCATGCTATATCAAATTATAATAAAAAAACTTAAGTTAGAAATTATGAGCTAAGTAACACTGTAATATGGTGATTTATTTGTGATAGCTATAACTCGTAAACAATACAACCATGAACAATTCGCTTGCGCGATCTAATTTTACTACTAGCGCCATCTAGTTATGCATTAATAAACTATAGGCTAGGTTAGCTTTAGGTATTCTTATTTTGCTGATTTTACCGAAACTAATAATTTTATCTTAACCGCTATAGTTTTCCCGGAAAGTTCATGGTTGAAAGCATACCTCTGATTTTTTTCAGAATTTTAAAGCTAGTAGTTCAGATTTTAGAGGGGGGGGGACGCTCAATTTTTTTTTTAAAACTTGAATATCTTTCAAACAGAACATGAAATCGAAAAAGTTTCTTAGCAAACCGTCCTTCATTTTAAAATACCTATTCAACGATACCCAACACGATGGTATCAGCCAGAAAAAAAAAAAAATCATCCCCATCTTACGTGTACGGGAGGTAGCCTAAATTAATTAATTAAAAATTATTTTTTGTCACCGTTCTCTTACCCTTATTATTACTTACCTGTATACAAAATTACACTTTTCTAGGACTTATAGTTTCTCCGCAATGCCGCGGACAGACAGACGGACGGACGGACGGACGGACGGACGGACGGACGGACAAAGCGAAACTATAAGGGTTCCTTGTTGACTACGGAACCCTAAAAACCACCTTGCAAACCTCAATACAGATGGCGTAAGACAGAAGTGTCTAGAGTCTGGAGGGAACTGGTGGGGGGACTACGCATCACAGTCACGTCCCTCACTCATGAGGATACGACAAAGAAGAAGATTTACAAGTAATGTGTGTTTTGGATATTTCCTCTCCCTGCACGGTTGTGAAAGAATCGAAGTTGAGGAAGAGATCGCCTTGAGCAATAAGACCGACAATTGGAATTTGGACCGTGTAATTTCTTTATTTGTGAAGTTTACTTTCTATGTCGTGGTGGAAAAGTGTTACTTTTATCTTAATCATGTAAAATGTCATAGAAATCAATGGGGATGTCGACAATTTTTTTTGTCCAATCAGTAAATTATTTTAATATTGTTTTTTTTTTATTTGTAAATCTGTCAACAAATAGAAACTATTACTAGATAAAGAAGCGACACTCACCTGACATTTTTTTTTTCCACCCCCGCCAAGTGGTCCGCGAGATGTCTTTATGCACAGGGTTGGCAGTAATCAATAGCGCGTATATAATATTTTTTAATTATTATAACATAACATAAAAAATTGGGTGTTATCGTTCGGTGGATGAATGATTACCAATCAGTTATTGTGTTCACTTGCTGGTTTAGTGAGCAGTATACATACTGAACATAGTGACGTGCCGGCGATGGTTGACGTCCGGCAGCGGTCGCGCCGCGATGCGGAACATTGCGTTCACTTGCTGCCCCAGGTGGTAGTCTGACTTCTTTATTAGACGCTGCCCTGGAATTATAACATAACATAAGAGTCCGACCGATTTCCAAACCGAAGCCGAAACCAAATATTCGGCCGTGGCTTCAGTTTTGACCAAAACCGAAATTCACGTGGTCAACACCACCTGTACATTGCTCGACGGATGAATAACTGGCAAAGGCGAGGTACTTCCTCTGGCGGCCACAGAAATAGAAGCTACCCTCTTTTACCCAGGAAAAACGCATTACACATCGTCACCCTGCGCCGGGGGGCGTAGAAAGCTATGGAGGACTCCCCCACCTTGTATGTGCGGAGCCATTAGACAACCTGAGACGACCAACGAGAGTTCTTTTTTTTTCTTGTCCTATCTCCGTAGTTGTGGACGGAGGTCTGTTCTACTCTCGACTACTACGACAATCGAGAGTTCGTCCCCCATAACTGCGACGAGGCCCACTAGAAGACCATAACTTAACCATCTCACCTCCATAACTCTCCCTGGCCTGAGGCTGGTACATGAAGAGTGCGAAGTTCCCTTCAGCCTCGCTCACCAGGAAGCCCAGGGTATTGTCACCATGGACTCCGGTAGACCTGGGTATGAAGGGTTGACTCCTTACCTCCGTAGCTCTCCCTGGCCTGAGGCTGGTACATGAAGAGTGCGAAGTTCCCTTCAGCCTCGCTCACCAGGAAGCCCAGGGTATTGTCACCATGGACTCCGGTAGACCTGGGTATGAAGGGTTGACTCCTTACCTCCGTAGCTCTCCCTGGCCTGAGGCTGGTACATGAAGAGTGCGAAGTTCCCTTCAGCCTCGCTCACCAGGAAGCCCAGGGTATTGTCACCATGGACTCCGGTAGACCTGGGTATGAAGGGTTGACTCCTTACCTCCGTAGCTCTCCCTGGCCTGAGGCTGGTACATGAAGAGTGCGAAGTTCCCTTCAGCCTCGCTCACCAGGAAGCCCAGGGTATTGTCACCATGGACTCCGGTAGACCTGGGTATGAAGGGTTGACTCCTTACCTCCGTAGCTCTCCCTGGCCTGAGGCTGGTACATGAAGAGTGCGAAGTTCCCTTCAGCCTCGCTCACCAGGAAGCCCAGGGTATTGTCACCATGGACTCCGGTAGACCTGGGTATGAAGGGTTGACTCCTTACCTCCGTAGCTCTCCCTGGCCTGAGGCTGGTACATGAAGAGTGCGAAGTTCCCTTCAGCCTCGCTCACCAGGAAGCCCAGGGTATTGTCACCATGGACTCCGGTAGACCTGGGTATGAAGGGTTGACTCCTTACCTCCGTAGCTCTCCCTGGCCTGAGGCTGGTACATGAAGAGTGCGAAGTTCCCTTCAGCCTCGCTCACCAGGAAACCCAGGCTCGTGTTGTCCACCATAAACTCTATGTCGTAGATCTGACAATAATAATAATATTTCAGGTCATTTCACACAGCACCACCTAACCCCAAGCTAAGCAACTTAATGCTTGTGTTATGGTGGTTAGGATAGCGGATATAATACCAATATACTATTCTTTTGAAGATTAAAAGGTTATTGCTCATTCATTATCATCTCAGCCGTAGGACGTCAACTGCTGAACATAGGCCTCCCCTTTGGACCTTCATATATACCGGTTAGAAGCGACCTGCATCCAGCGTCTTCCGGCGACCTTTATAAGGTCATCTGTCCACCTTGTGGGCTGCGGTTGCTAATCCGTGGTCTCCAATCGAGCACTTTTCGACCCCGTCGGCCATTCGCTCTGCGCTCTATGTAGCCTGCCCATTACCACTTCAGCTTGCTAATACGCTGCGCTATGTCAGTGATTTTAGTTCGTCTACGGATCTCTTCATTTCTGATTATTTAAAAACCCCGAGCATAGCCCTTTCCATAGCTCGCTGGGTGACTTTGAGCTTCGTGATGAGGCCAATAGTGAAGGACCACGTTTCGGTGCCGTAAGTCATCACCGGTAACGCACATTGAATAAAGACTTTCGTCTTGAGGCACTGAGGTATATCGGACGAAAAGACATTGCTCATTCAGTATATGTATTTGAGAGAGAGATATAAAAAAATATAATTACATTATTGTTACACTGCATTACGAATGAATTACTGCAGTTATCTACTCACTACTTAGTACAAATATTAGATTCTTACACCGAAACTTCACATTCCACAGAAAAGTATCACAAAAAGAACATTGTGATTTAAGTACACATCATCGAAAAAAGCTACTTAAATATTATGGACCAAACCGTGTCGCCAAGCGGTCACTGTGACCGTGTTCCGGCATGATGTTCAGTGAAGCCAGGAGGGGATTTCTAACACCTTCTAGGTTTAGTCTGTTACCATTAACGACCGCATCGTCGTTTTACATCAGACGAGATCGTGGTCAAAGGCTAACTTATAATGAGTAAAAAATATATAATATAGTTGCAGTGTTTGTGTATTTGAGTTAATGAATGAAATGACGTATGAATTGATGAACGAACAATATTTACTTGTGTCGGGTGCACGGGTAGTGGGGTCAACAACCTCGTGCGAGCCGTCGGCGAGAACGGACGTGTTGCCCCTAGCTACTGGTGACGTAACGAGCCAAGTAGTGAACCACTATTTACCCCTGTGTTTGTACGAGTATTACAATAGTTTTTCATTCTTATCATGAACAAATGTGTTGCATGGGACAAAAGTTTGTGTGATCCACAAATATTTGTTTCTGGTCTGGGGGCTTTCAGTATCTATTATAAGTATGTATTTACAATAGAAGAGTAAGTATTATTTATCCGTTATCCTAACCACCATAACACAAGCATTAAGTCGCTTAGCTTGGGGTTAGGTGGCGCTGTGTGAAATGTCCTGAAATATTTATTTTATTTATGAACGACTAGGCATTGCAAACCTTTCCTTTGAAAGTCAATTAAAAGAACATACCTGTGCATTCCTCAAGTCCCTGGAAACCAGTGAGAGCGTGCGATGCGTGTGTTGGTATCGCAACAGACTGACAGACTTGTACACGTCACAGACCACGATGAGGTTCTTGACGGCGAGCAGTCTGTGCACGTATATGCCCGTGTCTATGAACGCTATGCCTACTAGGTCGTTGTCTTTGAGCTGCCAGATGTAGATCTAAAAAAAATTTTTTTTGTTGTTATAATTTGCATATTTTGGTACTTGAGCGTGTTAGTGACAGAACATTTGTCATAAAAATGAAAACACGAAATATCTACATCACACGAAAGGGGTTTGAAGATTTTTTGTATGGAGCGTGGCATGCTTACTGGTCCGCCATTTTGATTTTTCAAAACAAAGACGAGCGAAGAAGCCCTAAATCGATAGCCGACGTCAAAACCCACAAAACGTATTCGCACATCCACCCTTGTAAAGTGTCAAGTTTTGGAGTTATTAAGCGTCAAAGTTGGTCTCTTTAAAGGATCGCTTCAGAAATGAGGTGATTCGGCAGAGAACGAAAGTTACCGACGTAGCCGAAAGGATTAGTAAGCTGAAGTGGCAATGGGCTGGACACATTTGTCGCAGAACCGATAACCGATGGGGTAGACGTGTTTTAGAGTGGAGACCGCGTCTCGGCAAACGTAGTGTAGTGTAGGGCGTCCTTGGGCGAGATGGGGTGACGATATACGGAAGGCGGGTGGAGGAGGAAGATGGAGGACCGAGTTGAGTGACGTGACCAGGGGAGGCCTATGTCCAGCAGTGGACGAACATAGGCTGATGATGATAATGAAAGTTGATCAAGTGACTTCAGCGTATCCAAAGGAGTGGTGGAGGAGAGAGATACTTCCTCCTAGTGGGATCAACGCTCTAATAAACTACTTTTTTCACAGATAAAAAAATAGGAAAATACGGTCTTAATGTTTCTGCCATGGACCGCTTCAATTAGGCAAATGGGCCTAATTTAAGAGCGTAAAATTATGCTTGACACAATTTTACTTCGGCGCTAGTCGGCGCGGCAACCGGCACTTTTCGGGTCCAACAGGCCCAAGATTGGCATAGCTATGATAGCGCTATTTTCTTTAAATCTAAGACTTTTTCGAAGTGTAAGGAACATTAAGATAAGGGTGAACACAATTCAGAATATATCCCAATGGGTCGAAGTGACCAACCAGCTCCCGTTTCAAGACCATCATTTTGCATGATTTCAAGGCAGGATACATTGAGACCATTATATAATTTTATATTTACCATCTTGTATACATGTATTTCGTGCAATAAATGAATTTGATTTATCTTCCTGTCCTTTTCCCATATTATGTAGGGTCGCACAACCCGTCTTTCTCCTCCATTCCACTCTATCATCCGTCACATGCGACTGTGGCCCTCTCATGTTCAACAGAAGTATCCACCTGGGGCGACACATTATAACCCCGGAAGAGATACAACGAGTCACTCCCCGAAACATCTGGAACTTCCTAGAGGCCACGGGTTTAAGCAGTGAATTGTAACTCACCTGGACTGCCACAAAAGATCAGTAATGGTCGAAGCGTCCTTTTGAGGTTCCCCCAATAATAATCCGTCATATCTGCATCCACTCCCCTAGCACGCATATCCCTGCACACACAGTTCATACAAACCTTTTTCGGGCGCCCCCTTCCTGGATAACCACCTATCATCATGTTCATGGGCTTTTCGGTCACATGATTCATCATCATCATCATCAGCCTATGTTCCCTGCTGGACATAGGCCTCCCCTGGTCACGCCACTCAACTCGCTCCTCCGTCTTTCTTCTCCACCCACCCCCAGCGACCCTCCGGATATCATCGCCCCATCTCGCCCATGGGCGTCCTACATTACGTTTACCGAGACGCGGTCACCATTCGAGAACTCGTCTACCCCAACGGTTATCGGTTCTACGGCAAATGTGACCAGCCCATTGCCACTTCAGTTTGCTACTTCCTTTCTGCTATGTCGGTAACTCTGGTTCTCTGTCGGATCACCACATTTCGTACGGCGCAGAAACGTGGACACTTACAGTGAGACTAGTCCACAAGTTCAAAGTTGCTCAGCGAACTATGGAGCGGGCTATGCTCGGAGTCTCTCTGAAGGATCGCATCAGAAATGAGGTCACATGACTATAAATAAGATTAATGTATACCTTTTGTCCAACCGCCGATATTAAGTATCCCAACACCTGAGTCAATGCAGTGACAGGCCCTTTCTGTTCCTTAGCGTATAACTCCTTAAACCTGTTCTTAGTTAACGGCTGGCCTGGTTCCGGAACCACGTCGATAATGTCATAGATTATTATCTGAAAACGATTATATATTGCTTATAGAGTTTAGGGATGAAAATTTCCAGCAATATCTCCGAAGTTGCTACGACAACTTTGAAATATTCCTATACAAATGTCCTAATAATAATTTCATAGATTATATTATATGATTCAGAGATATGTCCAAAAAATGTAAGAGAAGTAAACGTACATTCAAGTTAGTTATTTAAAAAATACACATTTTTTCTCTGCCGAATTAATAAAAAAAGAGCTGAAATATTACGCACTAAAATTTGTTATTACTTAGAACATGACGTCACAGTTCAAAAATACGACTATAAAAAATGATTTTTTTAATTTCATTTTGACTTTGAAAATATTGAAAATTAATAGGCTTAGAGGGCGGGGCTTGAAAATACGAAATTAGTAATAATATCTTACCCTCCCCCTTGATGTAATATCTTCGCTGTAGTTGTAATTGGTACCTATAGCTATGTACCCTCTAAGGCCTGACCTGAAATAATCAAAATTGCAAGTTTACTTAGAGAAACAAGTGCAATTTAAAAATAAAACTTTTAAAAACAGGCTTTTATTACAAGCTTTTATTTATGTACTTTCACCTGTCTGTCTGTAATCAAACTTGCAACTAAAATATGATCCACTTGCCGGTTTCCGATTGAGCTGAAATTTTGCATGCATGTATAAATCGGATGACAATGCAATATTATTATAACATCGCGCTGATCTGATGATGGAGCAGGAAGGTGGCCATAGGAACTCCGTAATTAAACGACGCAACTCAATCGAGTTTGAGCTTATTTAGTTTATCTTGGCGAGTAATTTGATGCTAGATGGTACTAATAATAAGAAATCTTGTTTTTGAAAAGTTTTGTTTAAATTTCACTTGTTTCATTCCGTTATTTTCTTTTCAAATGAAATGTTTTTTTTTATTTCATTTTTATAAGAACACAATTGGAAACTTACGTGGTGCCCTCATAGCTCAAGGAGACGTTCTTGAGGCAGGTGACGTGCTCCCACTCGTCCAGTTCTATCTTAGTGTTGGGTATTATCTCCCATGATACAGGGGAAAACAACATTACTGAGAATCTGTCTTGCATCGGGTATGGGAACCTTAAAGTTAAAAACAATTAACAGGTGAATAAGAATGTTGCCAAGGTCGAAAAATTAAAAATATAAGTCAATTAAATCATGAAAATACGTATTTCTCTCATTCAAATTTCAGTTTTTTTTTATAAAGGTTATGTTACAAATTACACGTGTACTGAATTAAAAAAAATCCAACGATACCTATATCAAATCAAGAGAGGTGACAGTCAATAAAATATGACGAAAATACTACCAAAAGAAAAGAAACTGCCAATTTTGATAAAAATGATGAAACTCTCCTAAGAAGATAAGAAAACACTCCCAAGTCGGTTAAAACAGTCGCAAGTCAAACATTGTCCAGTGGAAAACACGCAATATCAAGTAAGACACACATAATATGAAGTGAGACACACATAATATCAAGTAAAAGTTAATACGAAAACGCATCAAATTTGTATCAAAATTAACTAAAAGTCAATTATATCACTATTAATCCCTAGAAATGTAAAAGTTTCCTAATAAACTAAGGTACAAACTCACCTATCCCCCTTGTTCTCTGTGGATTTCTCCTTGTCCTCTCCATTGAACTTATAGTATACGTTGGAAGGTTGTGCGGTGGAGGCGACGAGGCAGTAGGTGCGCGACTCCACGTGGTACGTCACGTAGTGCGGCGTCATACGCACCGGCACCTTGCGGACCGCCCACGCCGCGTCGTATGATAAATGTGTCGGGAGAAGGCAAATGCGGAGCTCCGACTGGAATGTGTACGTGTGAATGTGTATTAAAAAGCTTTAAACCGGGTCTCTAGCTCGTGTTTTTGGTCTTCACAATCAAGAAAGAAAACACATCTATTCGACGCGACGACTTAAATTGATATACAAGAAAATAGTAATGGTCTTGAATAGCGAAACAATCTTACAAAATGCGCGACTAAGCCATCGAATAGGAGGCTTTTGTCGAATATTGCTATAGGTACGTGCTTTCCATCGGGCATTGAAAACAGAAACATTGTTGATACAAACAAAAATATGTAGTTTGTCATTTTTTGTGAAGATTGACATGTTTTTGTTGATTGTGTAAACCAAAACACGAGCTTAAGGAGAACCGGCTTAAAGTTTTTGTGATGAAGCCAAAACATTTTTAGTAAAGCATGTTTTATATTCAAAATTTATCCCTTTTATACAGTTTGGCCTTATATTTTCGACCATTTTGAAGAGAAATTATTAAATTAGAGTAAGACTCCTTTCTTATTAAATGAAAGTAAGATCCGTGTGGCAACACCAGTTTTGCAAAACTAAGTAAAAGAAGTAGTCGGGGGCTAAGTTCAATTCTCAGTGCGTAGTGAAAAATTTTCAGCTGAACGCTGCCGTGTTTCGGGAGACACGTAAAATTGTGGATTGTTTCCTATAAGAGTAATGGGGTTGAAATGAATAGTTTATTTGCTACATGCAACACATTACTCGTTGTAATAACACGAGTCGTTAGGTCATGTTGCAAGTCATGCAGTTTTGCTTCAACATTTTTAATGAGAACTGGTGGCATTTGGAACACATTGCCGTCATCCGTGTTTCCCGAGCGAAACAACTTGGGTATCTTCAAGGCAAGCATCTGTAGTTTACATCAGGTGGGATGTGGTCAAACGTAGGCCAATTTAGTATAAAAAACTCACCTTTTGATTAGCATAGAGCAGTCCATGTTTGCAGTTAGTATTGTTGAATGGAGCGAACGCATACGCCGGAGCGTGTTCACAGCGTATAGGATGCAGCCTGAGCTCGCCGCGTGACGTCACCAACATGAAGTATGGCGTCACGCCGCATACGAACACGCCGCTGTAACCGCCCACGTTTGCTACAACAATATACAGGTTCACAGCGTATAGGATGCAGCCTGAGCTCGCCGCGTGACGTCACCAACATGAAGTATGGCGTCACGCCGCATACGAACACGCCGCTGTAACCGCCCACGTTTGCTACAACAATATACAGGTTCACAGCGTATAGGATGCAGCCTGAGCTCGCCGCGTGACGTCACCAACATGAAGTATGGCGTCACGCCGCATACGAACACGCCGCTGTAACCGCCCACGTTTGCTACAACAATATACAGGTTCACAGCGTATAGGATGCAGCCTGAGCTCGCCGCGTGACGTCACCAACATGAAGTATGGCGTCACGCCGCATACGAACACGCCGCTGTAACCGCCCACGTTTGCTACAACAATATACAGGTTCACAGCGTATAGGATGCAGCTTGAGCTCGCCGCGTGACGTCACCAACATGAAGTATGGCGTCACGTAACCGCCCACGTTTGCTACAAACATATAGAATGTGTTGGCAAAAGAGATGCTTGACAGCGGAACGCATAAAAGCTCCTGTAAACGTCGCATCGCTCTCACTGGCCACTGTGAGGCGCCCGATATTTCTCTTGGTAGACACTCCAGCGCAGCGGCCCCTAGTGACCCGGGGGTCGACGCCCCCGCGCGGTTCAGCCAGGGGAAAGGGGAATCCCCCGAGGCACTACCCCTCACCTCCCCCAGGGGGGCAGAAAGATCAATCATGCATGCATCGCTCTCATTCCATCGTCAGTCGTCGAAGCAACATCTCTGCCACTTCAGTGATATTTTTGTGATTTGAAACTGTGTCGAATCTCTGCCCAAATTGTTCAAATGATTTGTGAAATAATGGATTTGTTTTAGTTGTAATTAAAAATTAGTTTTAAAGATTAAATTTGCATTTTTTTAGATTCAATCGGATCTAGTCTGCAAGAAATGCTTTTCGCGAAAGAGATCCACGGAATTAAGCAGAACTAAATTAAATTTAATCGATAATTACTGCATTTCACGCTCTAAATTATTTTTATTTGTCAGATAAAGTAAATACCTATTTAATCAAGAAATTAAATATGAGAAATTATCAGGCATCAAAAATCTATAAATATTGTAATTTTAAAACGCGCTATAGTGGCGCCGCGTCCAAGTGACTCCTTTCGTGAAAATCACTCTACCTACAGCCGTGTTCACACTGGATGACTGATCTATCAACATACAGCCACTGAACTCATTGAATTAAAATTATTAACTAAGACTGACGTGGAAATGAAAGGAGGGAAGGGAGGCCTTTGCCCGGCAGTGGGACGATAATGGCTAAAAAAAAAGACAGACGTGAAAGTACAGCTCCGAAAGGATTTTTTAAAGGGAGCCGTACCGTGAACTGTATAGCAACACCAAAATCTTACACATCATAATGTTATATTGCGAATCTTTTTAGAATATATGCTAGGTACTCTTTTACGCCTAAACCTGTTAAACCTTTTGTAAATGATGTATGTCAAAAAATTACTTTAAAAAAACTTCTAGAATAACACATAATACCAAATATTTTAATAATAACTGGTCGTAGATTAAAATATAGTCCTAATTTTATTAATATTAGGCTATTATATTCTACATTCAAAACACTTACCAACATATCGTAGTTGTCTAACATGAGACAGTTCAGAATGTGAAGGCAAATCCGGCAACGTTCCGTCGTATCCGAAGGGATACGTCACTTGCATGCGGGAGAAACGGATCTTCAAGTTGCCACGAGGATAACGGAAGGCCTGGAAAGATTTAGAAGTTCAACACTTCAAATTTATTTATTCAAATAGCACTTTTGCAAGTCAAATTTACAATTATTTAGCTACATTTTAAGATTACCGCTAGGCCCGTTCGGAAATCCTTCTAAATTAAAAATGATTGACAAGTGAAATTTAAAAAAACTTTTTTAAAAACTACACTTAACAAGTCAAACTTACAATTACATAGTTACATTTTAAGTATTCAGAAGTTTAAAATGGTTAATTAAATCCTACTTAGAAATGCGAAAGGATATAAACGATTTTTCTGACCAATCGTTATCTTTCTTGATATCTGCAAGGCTTTTGATTATGTTGATGATGCTTTTTTTTTATTAAACTTTAAATATATTTTATGGTAAACAACGATGGAAGAGCTAATTAAATGGGCAACATCAATGTGTGAAAACAGACAAAAATGTTAATAACTTTAATCTAAATTTCTTTGACAAAAGCAGAGGAGTTCCACAAGGAAGCGTTTTAGGGCCCTTTTTATTCATAACGGTTACAACATGGAGGAGTTGGCGCAGTGCACCTAGAATATCACATTATTGTGAAATCCTAGCATTGTACTGAAATATCTCTTACATCAGGAGAGCATCTTGCTCGTCTTTTTACCTATTAAAAGGCTATAAGACGTATTTACCTGATACAACATGAGTGCATGTTTAGTCGCCATCGTCAGAATAGTTCTGTTCCCTTTATGACCCACTGAAGCGACCAGTATTTCAGTGAAAAACTTTACTTATAACTAATAATATAATTACTTTTATCCAACTGCGCTAGAAGGAAGGTAATGTTTTTCGGGAGTATGTGTTTAGTGTGTATGTATAATTATTTTTCATGCTCCGTTGGCTCGACGGATTTTAGCTAGAGATGTGACGTAAGATTTTGTATTATTTAAATGACCACTTTCTTGGTATAAAACGTATTGAAATTAAATACATTTATTTACTAAAAGTGCTAAGAATATATTTACCTGGTACAACATAAGTTCATGTTTAGTGGCCATCATCAGAATGGTCCTGTTCCCTTTATGACCCAGTGAAGCGACCAGTATTTCAGTGACGGGGCTCAGTGTAGGCGGCGGTCGGGTCTCAGACTCTAGCTCTTGTTCCTGCGATTGAGCTAGATCGGGGACTGATTCTAGACTGTCTAGAAGTACCTGAAACAAAGATATTACTAGATGTTATGTTCTTAAATTAAAAGTAGTTTGTGTTATTCCTGGGTCGAGTTATTGAAATATGACCAAAATTGACCCATGTTAAAATATGAGCCATGTTCCAAATATGACCCATCTTCCAAATATGACCCCAAAATGTTTAACGCGCCCTAGCACTACTTTTGGCCATCATTGTTATATGAACAATAATTTTCTGGCCAGTGTTTTTAACTACATAAGTTCTAAATAATATGATCTATGTTCCTTATAGGGTAAAAGTTTCTAAAATTATCGAATTATTCCTAAAATGGCCCATGTTCCAAAAATTACCCATATACTAAAATGTTCCAAAAATGACCCATATACGAAAATGTTCCAAAAATGACCCATGTTCCAAATTTGACCCTAAAACTAATGAACTCACCCTAGCGCCGCTGCAAGCGTCTCGTATCAACATACAAAGCCTCATCTCGGGCAGTGAATATATCTCGAGGTTCCCGTTACAGCGCAGCACGAACACCCAGTATGTCGGTTTTATTTCTATTAGATGTTTCTTCCACCATCTTGACATTCGACGCGGAACTCCTGGGTTTTTGGATTGTTCGGCTAACATTATCTGTAAGAAAAGAGTATATTTTTAATTTTTGCTACAAAATCACACTAATATTTTAAATGTGAAAGTTTGTGAGTGTGTGTGTGTGAAATGGTTCTCCAAAGTATACTTCGAAGCTAACAAAAAATACCACTATAACAATTTTAAGTAAAAATAATAACAACTAGAATTTCTTTTTTTCTCCAACTAGACTAAAAAGCTGTAATAATACGCAAACTTAAATAAAAATCTGTAATAATTTTCAAACTAGAATAAAAACAAAAAATAAGCATTTATTATGTAATTAAAATGTAAAAAGCTGTAATAATACTCAAACTAGAATAAAAACAAAACAAAAAAACATTTAATATGAAATTAAAATGTCATCATCACCATCATCTCAGCCATTGGACTGCCTCACATAGGCCTCCCCTTTAGACTTCCATATATACCGGTTGGAAGCGACCTGCATCCAGCGTCTTCCGGCGACCTTTATAAGGTCGTCTGTCCACCTTGTGGGTGGACGTCCTACGCTGCGTTTGCAGAATTAAAATGTAAAAAGCTGTAATAATACTCAAACTAGCACAAAAAAACTTGAGAGGTCAAGGGACACCCGGATGGAACGAAGTTCCTTTCGATTAATGAAAATATCTGGCTTGCTTTCTATAAGAGAGAGTGAGAGAGAGAGAGAGACAGACAGAGAAACATGCGCACGCCGCACAGCTTACATTAGCAAAAAGTGTCGTGACAACTTTTCGTAAGATTATTTTCCGTCTAGCCCCCTTTCTCAACGCGCGATAAGGAACTTCGTTCCAAAAAGCTGTATTAATACTCAAACTAGAACAAAAGGCTGTAGTAATACTCAAACTAGCACAAAAAGCTGTAGTAATACTCACGCTAGCCATAGAAGCGGGCGTCTGATCCCCTCCGTACAACAATTCATCTTCATCGTTCAGTTCGTAAACTGCTCCCGGTTTGAACCCCTCCGCTTTCACGTTACCTTTCATCTTCTTACCAGTAAACTCACCTTTTACCTGAATCATACAAGAATTCATTAAATAACAATAGAAAAGAAAACTTAGATATAAAGAAAAATTAGATGGTTCCCACATGTAGAGAATGGATAAATAAATATGTCAAGACGTTTCACACAGCGCCACCTAACCCCATACTAAGCCACTTAATGCTTGTATTATGGTTAGGGTAACGGATATAATACTTATATACTTTTCTTTTGTAAATACATACTTATTATAGATACAGAAAACCACCCAGACCAGAAACAAATATCTGTGCACAAATATTTGTCTCGTGCGGGAATCGAACCCGCAACCTTCTGCGTTGCAAGCGGATATTAACCCACCGCGCCACAGAGGTCGTCAAAGACAGAGGTTCTGTTGCAATATAAACCCCAATTATTTATGTAATTACCTGAACATTTTCCAAATCGTTGGCAGCAAACAGTCCGCTAGAATCTTTATAAACAGTAGCTAACTGTAATGAAGGTCGGGGGGATATGCCTTGTCTTGTCGGAGCTAATCTGCCTGACTGCAACAAAACAAGATTAAAAATAAGTGAATTAAATTAAAAAATTTAAAAACCCCCAACGCAATGTGTAATTCACCATTTTGTGGTTGCGGTCATCTTGAATTTTAATTTTACTATAATGGGTTGTATTCTTCTAGTCAAGCCCTTTCATTTGATACCCATATTGAGGGGGTCGTGGAGAAAAAAAGTAATCCGCCATTTTGTAGCGGCGGTCATCTTGGACCGATTTCCACCAAACATGGCTAAGAACACTCTCGACTAACTCTACTTTCAAACAAAAAAAACTAAATCCAAATCCGTTCATCCGTTCGGGAGCTATGATGCCACTTATAACACCACGTCGTTTTTGCGTCGGGAGTTATAAGAATAAGAATTTGTTTAGTCATAGATTTCAGCTACATAATATGAGATCTTAATGTAACGCATTGTTCTGCCGAAACCTGTCCTTTCCAAACGCATGAATAATACAATAATGACTTACAGCTAAGAATAATGCCTTTAGTTACATTGTATGAAGTATGCATGACTATTTAAATTTTGTATTCCAAAAATTCATTTATATGCTATAAAAACATTTCTTCGCAAACCATAAAGATAAAACAACATAATAATTGGTGTGTGCAATAAAAAGTTTTCTATTCTAAACAGTCATAATTATTATATTTCTTTATTTATTGAGTCTTAGATGGAAACACGCTGGAAATATCTACACTTTGCAAACGATATGATGAGATATAAAAAGCTTTTTATCCAAAAATTAAACTGACGAAAACACTGAAAAGCAAGAAATCGCAAAAGGCAAAGTGCTCCCGGAAGTTCCACCGCCCGTCGAGGACGAGTCCAAGATATCTCATCGAGGGCTCGACCCCGATGCAGACCTCCCCGATAGGGATAGTGGAACCCCTACTCGGGGCCCTCCGAGGCCCGTGAAAACACAGGGCCTCGGTTTTGTTGAGGGCCACCCGGAGTCCCAACCTCCCTATCCGTGCCACCACCTCCCCCACCGCCGCGGAGATAGCTTAGACCCTAGAATAACACATAGGCTATAAAAAAGCGGGTAAAACCGCTGGGCGCAGCTAGTAACTAATATAATGTTACAATACCTAAGTTATTTTGAGTCATCCCACCTTTCAAACAAAAAAAAAACTAAATTTTAACCGGTTCATCTGTTTGGGAGCTACAATGCAACAAAAAAACCGGTCAAGTACGAGTCGGACTCGAGCACCGAGGGTTCCGTGCAAACCCTTAAGTAGACCAAATTTCAAAATTCTAAGCTCACGGGATGTCCCCTGTAGGTTTTGATTCCCTTGCGAATATCGAAAATTTTCTGAAATTTGCGGCATTTTTTTTTTTGCGGCATTTGCCTATATCTTTTGATTGCATTGGCCTAGAAAAATGTTTTTTTCACAGGACCAAGAGGCAGTAGACCTATGTATTTCCTATAAATTTCAGGTTGATATCTGCACAAAAAAGGGTCTTGACAGACAGACAGACGGGCGGACGGACTGACGGACGGACAACAAAGTGATCCTATAAGGGTTCCATTTTTTTCCTTTGGACATACGAAACCCTAAAAACGTGGCGCATAAAAAATAAAACCATAAAGTTTTAAAATAATACAAAATACTTACCATCCCATCTTTCCCTCTAAACTCTCTCAGCGCCAATACCAAAGCTTTCCCACAAGTGGACGTGACTATTAAATAAGGGTCGGCTGTATTCGCGTACACAGCCGTCCATTCCAGTTGAATCGACTGCAGTTGGACGCCATCTGTTGGTCAAAAACACGCAACTTTCATATAAAATCACTACATGACACTAAATCGAAAAAGTTTTTAGGAAACTCCTCAATAATTTCTTAACCCATTAATTCCCAAGGGTAAAAATAAACGCATATTTATAGGTTTTCTTGTTAATTATGTTTTTAAATACATTCAAAAAGAGATAATTGTAGTAAAAAAAAATATTAATTAATTAGTATACATTCTACAACATGTTGCGTCGGCGTAACGTTGGGACTAGTGGTCTTCTATTTTACGAGCAAGTTGAACAACGCTTAAGGGTAAATACTGAGATCGGGCGTATTTAAGTGATTCCCGTGGCAGATTTTAAATCTTAGTATTATTGAATTTTACATATAAAACATCAAATATCACATAAATATAAGTACATCCATCAAATAGGCATCATTATAACTTGTTTTGTTCAGAAGATATTTCAATTTCAATTTTTGGTGCCACGGGAATCAATAAAGTGTACCATGGGAATCAAAATTAAAACAATTTTGTTTGAATTCTAAGTTATTATCTAAATATTGACCTCTACATACTAATCATATAAAATAGAAATGATTAAAAACGGTAATCCAAATGAATATACACCAAACATAACGTATTAAAAAGCTATATATTGGCAGTCTATACATATAATAATGATGTAAACTAATAAATAAAATCAACGTATTGCTGTCTTAAACAATGTTAAATTATTGAATAAATAGTCCAAGAATATGAGATTTTTTTCTCAGTCACAATCACTGACAAGATTCACTCCAGAAGCTCTCCGATTGTATATTGATCATTAGTTAGGTTAATCTGGACTGAAGTTGCAGTAAGATGATATAGGTATGCTGCAAAAATAAAACGAAACTATGGGCTGGCTGCAACTTCAGTCCAGATTAACCAAACTGATGTTAAAATTCAATCACATGACAGTTTTTGGGATGAAAGCTCACCTATGAGGTATTCCTATTGAAAAACTAGACTACAGGCTGGCTAGAACTTCAGTTTAGAATAACCAAACTGATATGAATGTACCATCTGATTCATATCAGTTTGGTTATTCAGTTCAGTTTGGTTTTTCTGATTATTTTTATGGTGGGTCGTAATGGTGCCGCATAAGCCAGAGTGGCAGTCTACTATAGTACAATATAAAAAAAAACCATCTGGTTCAAATGAAATATACATACATATAAAGACTCAAAATCACTTTCTTGCCTGGCTTCGCTGTAGTCGAGTGAATAGTATAAAAAGTGAAAGAATGCGCAAGAAAACTAAGGGGAAAATTGATTACCGTGGTAAAACGCCATGAGAATCAATACCATAGAAATCAAAATTGTATAGTTTTTGGTCAATATTTTTAAATACCATAATTTTAGACCAATACTAATAAAATATATGATAAACAATACCCTTTTCCTAACTACACACCCTAGTCAAAAAACCGTAAAAGATAAATAAATATTTTTAAACATTGAAATGGTAATCAATGACCTAGTGAACCAAAACCACGGTAATCAGTTTCTCACCTTCGTAAATCCAGTTTATAACAACGAGAGGAGCAACCCCTCTCCACGATGTTTAGAGCGCAATTGAACTTAGCCAACAGCGGGCGTACAAGCTTCTAAGTCTTGTGGTTTGTGAAATGTGGGTAGTTATTTCGCGCGCCATGGGAATCACTTTTTGTCCGGGGACAAACCTAAATTTGTTATTTTTTCTAAAACTTCGCTGAGTACAGCCTTCGCGTATTTTTTTAATCATATAACAGTTCACCCTTTACAGCTTAGATCACAGAAATTAATTAAATTCCTATTATAAGTTAGTGTAAAAAATATATTTTGTTCCAAAAATGTGTAAGGGACACCCCATGGTAATCAAATTTTAGGGCTTTTACATTTTTTTTCAGGTACTTGCAGCTAAATTTAAGCTGATGTTTATCTTGCATAAAGTAGATTAAACCTTAAACTTACAGAAAAAAAATACCTTTGGGTAGAATTTTTATGTTACGGGTAGTTTTTTCCCAAAGACACGTAAAATTTTGTCTCTCAGGATTCACCCTTAAGTATTAGCCTAAGTGAAATATTTCCAAACAATCAGCATAAAGTGTGTATTTGACCTTTTCTATACATATAAATTGTACTTCTACATTGTTGACATCTCTTTGGTGTTTATTTTCATGCTTTTTTTTAATGAAATTATCAATATTATTGAAGCGAATACAAGAAGGTAACGGGTTTTTTGATGGTCTTCCTTGATTTGTATCTGAATTACCAAAAATGTGAATTATCTGCAAGTTAGTTCTTTGGTTTTCCTTAAATTTATAAAGTTTCGTAAGCTTTGATACATTTATGTCTTCATCTTTTGACAAGTATAATATAGCACCAGGCAAAGAATGATATCCAAATAAAAGTAGTATATACCAAATATCTTTGAATTCCAATACCGTGACAGTAGCAACATTTTGGAAAAGATTTAGAAAAATGACGGTTATGGTTACGAATGTATTTTTAAAGAAAAACCTATAGTTTATTTCCAAACTTCATCACAAAAAAATACTTTAAAATGTGTTTTTCCACCTAAACATTATTTAGTAATTAGTATCATTGCTGCTTCATCACCTGAAGGAAAATGTTTACGAGTTGGATGTTCATTTTCCAGTCCGAAACATAATATTATTTTGGTGACTTCTTCGGCAGTCTTGGCTTTTTCACAATTAGTGTACATTTCAAGCATTTCAGCGCTATCAGTAATTGATTTAGGTAATTACATAGCGCGTTATCATCTATGTCTTCCTCGTCTGTAAAATTATCAACAGCCGGTGTAATAGTACATCTTTACCTCTTATAGTGTAGGTCAACTCAGAGTTTCTTGAGAAGACAATGGTCGCCTACCAAGCAATTATGTTACAACTTTTTACTTTGTATTTACTGCGCTCTTTGTACGCTCACTTATTACTATCTATTGTTTTTTTTATAAGAATTACAATAGGACCCGGTCAGCTTGACGTTTTAAAATAAAGTGACCCATAAAACAAAAGTGTTTGTTCTTATTGAATACCGAGGACCTATTGTTTACAATAAATTTTTACCATCAATGGCAAGCAGTATAACAATAAAAACTGATCCCTGTTTGTCCCAAAGTGACGCACGTGCAACGCTCTCTGTAAGTCTAAAATAAACAAAACGTGGGAGTATTTTTGTCTTCAAAAAGGGTTTTTATCGTAAAAAATATATTGTTCAACCTTTATACAGTGTAAAAAGTATAGCTTTATTCAAAAAAATATTTTTTATGATTTGTTGAATCTGTCGATGTTGGGATGAATCAAGTAGCAGTGATTGAAAAATAAAAATAAAATGTATTTGGTTTTGAACCACCATTTAAAAAAAAAATAATCCATCTCTTAGTTCTTCTTTTTGAGATTGGTTTACATATCATAGATTTATTTACTTATTTTAACACAAAAAAAAATCAAATCTGAACGGTAACACTCGCGCAACGTTGGGAATAGATGGGTTAATATAAATTCAACGATCATTACAGGACTAATAAAAAAATCATCCTTCTCATAAGAGAAGTGTGTGGGAAGTACCCTAAATTAATTAATTTTGTATATTTTTTTACCGTTCTCTTACCTTTGTGCAATATTACAGCTTTTTAAAATTTATAGTTTTTCCATTAACACACAAAGCGAAACTATAAGGGTTCCTTGATACACAATGTCACATTTATTATAATTATTTTACCGTGGGTAGACTTCCTTTGCACTTGGTCGACTAGGTGGGTACCCCAACAGTGCCAGTTATTCTACCGCCTGAGCAGTGATGTGCAAACATTACTGTGCACAGGTAGGAGGGCACTGTAGCTAGTGAAATTACTGGACTGAAGTCTTAACATCTTATGACTCTTAAGTAAGAAGCGTTGGTGCAGTGCTCTTAAAAATTCACATAATTGTGAAATCCTAAGTAGCACTGTACTGATTATGGGCAGCGTTATCTCTTAACATCAGGAGAGCGTCTTGCTCGTCTTCTACTTCCACACATAAAAAAAAAAAAACTATAATATATAATTCAATTTATCACAATACTATATAAACAATCAACAATATTAATCAACTTACTTTTCAACAATCTTATGCCTGTAGTGGTGACTTGCACCATAAACTTGTTATTTCCCAGATTGCCAGCAAAAATGGTCGGCGAGCCGGACCCGAACCCACTGTTGTCCACTTCGTTTATCTCTTGCCCTGTTTGTAATATCTGAAATGATTTTTTAATGACATACAAGCAAATCAACATAAAATAATATACAGTCAACTACAAAGAGATGTATCCATGTTAGTCTTACGAGATGTATCCATGTTAGTCTTTTTAGAAGGAACTTTTAGTATGCAAAAATTATTTACCCTTACTTCGTGTCATTTTCAGTATCCACCAAATCTTATACTATATTCGATTCATTTTAAATGCTATTATTATGTATCACCTAAGGAAAAGTAGTGGGATACATCATTGTTGCATATTAAACGAGTCGATGATAATATAAAGTTTGATTGCTACTAGAAATGTCACGAACCAAGGGTAGTTCATTGTGGCAAATGAAAATTTACTTCATTTTGTAAGCCTAACATGGATACATCTCTTTGTAGTTGACTGTACTTGGATGACAATTTTAGAGACAGTTGTATTGTTGTGTGTGGTTTGTATGTTATCTTTCTTTTTTCAACGGACAAAACCAAACGGTTGAGGTTTACAATTTCGTCACGTATATTTCTTTTATGTATGACCGCACTTTTGAAAATTCTTTTGTTGTTGAAATTTTGGATTTTGAAAATTCTTTTTTTATTGGAAAGGGTAAATCGAGGGTGTTCCCATAAAATTTGTAAAAAATCTCCAACCCTGGTAGGAAACAGGGGTTGATTGATTGTTCACTGCTGATTGCAGGAATATAGCTAAAATGATAAATAAAACTTTTTAGCAAAAAATTGACCGATCGAGCTGAAATTTGGTATAGTTGGTATAGAGATAGCTTGACTTCTAATAATTATTTTAATATGTGTATATAAGTTTATCACAAAATTCCAAATCATTTTAGGGAATCGAATTTAACACTAAATGTGTTTAAATACAAATTGACGCAATGGTTGGCGGAGAAATGTTTTCATAGCATAAATGAATTTTTTGAATACAAAATATAAATAGTCATACAATGTAACTAGGCATTATTCTTAGCTATAAGTCATTATTGTATTTATGTATTATTCATACGTCTGGAAAAGACAGGTTTCGGCAGAACAATGCATTACATTAAGATCTTTGTGTACCGGAAATCTATGAATAAACAAATTCTTATTCTTAGAACCTAGAATAACACATAGACTATAGTACAGTGGGTAGAACCGCTGGGCTCAGCTATTAATAAACACAAATCTCACCATAGTAGAGTCGTCAGTAGAGATGAGCAAATACGCGTGTGTTCCGTCGCTGTCACGTGACCCTTCCGCCTCTCCACCGTATACCGTCCACATGTCCACACAACCTGGGATGGACAGACAGATAGACATATAGTCATCCTGGCCGTGTTCGGCTGTAGAGACTCTTTTGCTTCAGGTTACCGTGCCGATAGATAGATAACGCTTTATTGAAACACTAGAGTGTGCTCGCAGACTTTCCTTTTATATATTTAAACAAATGTAAACGTACAAAAACAACTTAAAAACTAAATATTACAATTTACGGTCTAATCACTAACAATCGTGCAGGGAAGGGGAGAAATAGCTCAGCTTCGGTGTTTCGGTCTCATGTGGCTTATTATTATTATTAAACACGGGTCAAATCCAGACGTTAATATACTCAGACAAAAAAATTCAACGCGCAGAGGCCCTTTTGAGCTTTTAATATAAACAAGTGAAATTTAATAAAAAAAACTGTTTAAAAACAAGCTTTTATTATTACAAGCTTTATATTACTTTCACCTGTCTATTGTCTGTCTGTCTGTCTGTCTGTCTGTAATCAAATCTTGCAAGTTTAATTTGACCCACTTCCCGGTTTCCAATTGAGCTGAAAATTTGCATGCGTGTGTAAATCTGATGACAATGCAATATTATTA
Organism: Hemithea aestivaria; assembly: GCA_947507615.1. Taxonomy (NCBI): domain Eukaryota; kingdom Metazoa; phylum Arthropoda; class Insecta; order Lepidoptera; family Geometridae; genus Hemithea; species Hemithea aestivaria. The sequence continues at coordinate 1,046,426 of OX382346.1, read as the reverse complement.
TGACATGGAGCTGATCTGATGATGGAGCTGGAAGGTGGCTATAGGAACTCTGTCATTAAACAACGCAATCCCATCGAGTTTGGGCTCATTTGATTCGTCTTGACGAGTACTATATGATGCAAGATGGTAATGATAATTAAAGCTTGTTTTTAAAAAGTATTTTTAAAATTTCACTTGTTATTACTAACTAGCACCATAAAGTACTCGTCAAGACGAATCAAATGAGCCCAAATTCGATGGGGTTACGTCGTTTAATTAAGGAGTTCCTATGGCCACCTTCCAGCTCCATCATCAGATCAGCGCCATGTTATAATAATATTGCATTGTCATCCGATCTATGCATGCATGCAAAATTTCAGCTCAATCGGACACCGGAGTGTGGGTCAAATTTAACTTGCAAGATTTGATTACAGACAGACAGACAGACAACAGACAAGTGAAAGTAAATAAAAGCTTGTAATAATATAAGTGTCTCACCGGGCAGATCAAAAGCAGTAACCAAATGAGGCGCCACACTCTGTAACACAGACAGCGTCCCGTTTTTCCCGCGACCAAGATAAGAACAGTGACTTACCGGGCAGACGGAAGGTTGCTAGGAAGAGGGGAGGTCCCTAGAGGTCAGCAAGTATCCCACCTGATAGGTCAAAGGCAGTGAAAGAAAATCGCTAAAAGTAACTAAATTTTACCAGCAGATGGTAGATTTCCAGAGGTAACTAAACAGGTCCTTAAGAATAAGTTAGCTGTACCTATTAATGTCTTATCGGGCAGATGGCAGGTTTCTCGTAACTAAGCAGTAGGCTTAGACAAGCGCCAATCGATTGCCGCTATCGCTAAAACGATTGGCGCTTGTCTAACCCCCCAGATCCTTAGAGCTAAGTGTCTCACCGGGTAAATCAAAAGCAGTAACCAGATGAGGCGCCACACTCCGCTGTAGAACAGAGAGCGCCCCGTTCTTCCCGCGACCGCTGCACGCCACTAACTCGACCGCGCCCGCACACAGCGCCGCCTCGCCCGGCGACACCGAGCCCAGCGGGCAGATGTTTAGTAGGGAATCACACACCTACGGTATAACAGGTGAAATATAAAAAAAGTTTTTAAAAACCAGCTTTTACTATGTCGCTCATAAACACAGGTCAAACCCGGGACTTTTTATAAGCGTACACGGAGACTTAAAAAGTCCAACGTGCAGAGGCCCTTTTGAGCTTTTAATATAAATGTGATGGATGACACTTATTGGAGTCTATCTGTGAGTCCATCTATACAAAATGAGCTCAAAGACAGTCTCCGCCAAGTGACAGGACTATTGCTATAGGATGTGCATTCTAAATGGATGATGAATGAGGCTATTGCTAGGACTACGGCACCTGCCACTTCCGTCCCATTAGGAAATATACAGGCAGGTGATGACTCGCCGCTTACTATTATTATTACCATCTAACACCAAAGTAATCGACGAATCAAATGAGCCCAAACTCGATGGGGTTCCGTCGTTGAATTACGGAGTTCTTATCCATCCATCATCAGATCAGCTCGATGTTTATTCACGTTTAAACTTAAGTGTAGAAAACATTTATTTGAACGTCAAAGGCAACTGTTTGAGGCAACCTTTAAAATCATCAGGTAACATACAATCACGCTCATCCAAGCACACATTAATGGGCTCACGCACACACACGCACACACGCACACTCGCACACTCGCACACACGCACGCTCGCACGCTCGCACGCTCGCACGCTCGCACGCTCGCACGCTCGCACGCACGCACGCACGCACGCACGCACGCACGCACGCACGCACGCACGCACGCACGCACGCACGCACGCACGCACGCACGCACGCACGCACGCACGCACACACACACACACACACACACACACACACACATATTATCATACTCTGCACATCCTATATTATAATATATACATATACACGTTATACACTTCCTCACACAACCTTGCTTTATTTATTTTTTGAGCATCGTGCTTTATAAGCTATAATATTTACTAAAATATTATATGGAATGCATATAATACGAGTATAGCATAAGAATGTAGTGTTAGCGTTAATAAATAAGTAAATTATATTATATACAATATATACAGTAAGTAGTAAGGAAAGCTTACACAGTAATTACTGTGTAAATAATATAGAGTTATAAATAAAGATATTTTAATTATATATATGTAGAGATAGTTATTAAACATTGTAATTAGTAATATAGATATATAGATTAGTAAAATAGATTAGGCATAGAGATCAGCATATTATTACATATATTATACATAGAGCATACTATATACGAGTATACACCCCGCCAAGACTATTTCTCGACCATAACACCTGTATCGAGCACGGGAGCAGGCTGAAAATCAGTAGTCAGGTTAGCCCTAGGGTTAATCTGACAAAACGCTGAGCCTGTTCCCATTGGCGAGTACCTATATTAAAAATTTAACACACTCTGTAAACTTGAGCTGTTAGATATATAGCCAATAAATTATTTTCATTTTCATGTTATAAAAATATTGCATTGTCATCCGATTTAGACATGCAAAATTTCAGCGCAATCGAAAATCGCGAAGTGTATCAAATTTTACTTGCAAGATTTGATTACAGACAGACAACAGGTGAAAGTAAATAAAAGCTTGTAAATAAATAACTCTACTTTCAAACAAAAAAACAACAACATTACTGTGCTTTGGTAGGGCACTGTAGCTAGTGAAATCACTGAGCTAAAGAGTCTTAACATCTTATGACTCTCAAGTAAGAAGCGTTGCACTGGGTAGCACTGTACTAATTATGGGCAGCGTTATCTCTTACCATCAGGAGAGCGTCTGGCTCGTCTTCTTACTTCGTTGTATAAAAAAAAACACAGAAAAAACTACATCAAAATCCGTTCATCCGTTCGGGAGCTACGATGCCACCGACAGCCATACACACACACACAATTTTTTTTTCTGTTTTGCTGCTTTTTACCGTCAATAAAATGTTCTTTATTGAGAAAATGGGATAATGCTCTGCAGTTAACATGGATATAGCAAAAGCTTTTGACCAGGTCTGCAACAAGGCCCTTCTTTTCAAACACTCCTCTTATGGTATTTCCGGAGGGCCTTGTACATATGTTGCTAATTTTTTTGGCAAGTTAGTTCGTTTGATGTTTCATGAAAGCAGTTCTCAACGGTTCGTGCTCTGATTCTAAGCCGATCAATGCAGGCGTCGTACAGGGGTCAGTGTTCTTGCCTATACTCTTCATTCCCCATATCAATGTTTTTTTATCATTCATGTCCACGATCTCGCCTGATTATAAACTATGATGCGGTCGAAGATGGTAGCGAAGTAAACCTGATTTGACATTGATGCAATTGGCTACTCATCTGCTCATGTGTGTGCTCCTAGTGACTGTCTTCAATACATCGATGCAAATAAAAAATCAATTAAAATCTTTCATCTTAATATAAGAAGTATAAACCATAACTTTTCGGAATTAGAAACACTTCTCGAGATATTGCCCATGAATTGTGACGTCATTGTTTTATCTGAGTGTTGGCTAAAAAACGTAGATAATATTCCCTTTTTAACGGGATACGCCTCTTACAAGACCAAAAATACAATAAACCAAAATGATGGCGTCGTAATGTATGTAAGAGACGGAATAGAATGCTCCGTGGTAGAGCCTGAATTTATAGATGGAAATTGTCTTATTTGCCACACTGCTACTACCTCTGTTATTGCAATATATAGACCTCCGAGTAATAAAAATATAGACAATTTCCTGAATAGTCTAAATGAAATTCTCGGAACGCTAGCCTCACATCAAAATATCTGCATTACAGGCGACATCAACATTGATATAAAACCTGGTAACAATGACAGGAACTCGAGCGAATATCTCAACTTGACCGCTTCTCATGGCTTTTTACCAACACACCATCTAGCGACTAGAATTGAAAATTGCCTCGATCACACGCTATTAAAAAGCCGACAAGATGCTTCCACAATCGTAGTGCAAACGTTTATAACCGATCACTTTCCAGTTATCCTCTGCATATATAGCAAAACAAATCAAGAAATTGTAGCGAAACAAACCATAAGACGAGTTGACTATAACATGATTCTTAAAGACATCAATAACACTGACTTCTCCATGATTTATAGTATGACCTGTGCTAACTCTGCCATCTACACCCTTGTCACTATACTACTGGAAATTATTACAAACTTCACAACAATAATCATAGTCTCCAAAAGAAGAAGAATTCTAAAGCCTTGGATTACTCAAGGTCTCTTAAGATGCATTCGACATCGAGATCAACTCCATCTAAAATTTAAATCAGACCCTGAAAATGAAACTAAAAAAATTACATATACTAGGTATCGTAATTTTCTAAATAATCTATTAAAAAAACTAAAGCGCGACTACGAACACAAGCAATTCCAGAAAGCAAAAAATAACACAAAAAATACTTGGAAAGTCATAAGGAATATAGCACATTTGCAACCAACAAAAATCCCACCTAAGGAGCTTCTTAAAATACGATCAGACCCTATTGATTCCTTGAACCATGTTAATAATTATTTCTCTAATATAGGTTCAAAACTAGCCGAGAAAATTGTTAAAATAACTGATAACTACCCAACACCTACGCAGACTTTCCAGGAGCCAGTTTCATCCTTCGTTGTGTTACCTACCGATGAAAGAGAAGTAAACAACATAATCTTGGGGTTACGTGACGATTGTGCAGTAGGCTGGGATGGAATACCAGCTAATATTCTGAAACAAGCACGACATATTCTGGTGCCAATACTTACATATATTTTCAACATCTCAATCAACACTGGAGTGTTCCCAGATGTTTTGAAGAAGGCTCTCGTACATCCCATCCACAAAAGCGGAGACAGAAATAGTGTCAACAATTACAGGCCCATTTCAGTACTTCCTTCAATATCTAAAATTCTAGAAAAAATTCTAAACATCAGACTCGTAAATTACTTGGAAACGAACAAAATTATTGCTGAAAATCAATTTGGATTCATGAGAGGTAAATCTACTGAGGATGCGGCAAGTAGTCTAATAAATACACTAGCTCAGAGATTAGATGACCAAGAAAAGGCTTTAACAATATTCCTGGACTTATCCAAGGCCTTTGACACCGTTTCTGTCACGACTCATTTTCAAACTGGAGAACATAGGGATACGCGGTGTAGCCTTGGAAATGTTCAAGAGCTACCTTACCTCTCGTAGTCAGATGGTCAAAATCGATGAATTCGTTAGCGAGGAGGCAAAGGTGGAGTTTGGAGTACCTCAAGGATCAATTCTTGGTCCAACCCTATTTCTAATTTACCTAAATGACCTCTGCCTGCTTCCACTTCAAAACTGTCAAACATTCTGCTATGCCGATGATACTGCATTACTAATACATGGCAAAAACTGGGCAGCCACCCAAATATATGCTGAAGAAGCCATGAAA